>CM053786.1:456599298-456944298 GCA_028749045.1 Cupressus sempervirens | reverse complement strand
TAATCCTTATTTTGTCATGAAGAAAGTCTTCTATTCATCTCATTCTTTGATCTAAATATGTCAATATCCACTCCTTAGATCTATCTTTTTGAAATACAACACTTTGTTCAAAAATCCATAATATCATCCATCCTTGATAATGGAAACCTATACTTTCTTTGATCTTGTTGATAGCCCTATAATTTGTGTACATTTTTTATTCCCCATTCTCCTTTGGTGCTAATATTTCTAGTACAACACATGGATTTGGACTCTCTCAAGTCAACCCCATCTATAGAAACTCTTGTACTTTTTTGTTCACCTCTTCACTTTCTACCAGTGTCATTTTGTGTTCTTCCCACAATCACCTAAAAATGATCATATAGACTATTAGCCCCCTTTTTAATATTTTGGCTAAATTATTTAAATATTTACCTAGACCAAATCTCTAAAAATAAATTTATTTTATGTTAACCTATAATTTGACTATAATATCCCAATTTTATATTTGATTAAAAGAACATGTCCCCTTTTAATTAAATAAAAGACCCCATTCCCACATATTCCTAAGTTGCACACATAAGTCATTTCTCATATTTTCAAATTAAAAGAAAAAAACTATTTAAAAAAAAAATCTCTATCCTCATCTAAGGATCTTGATTTTGAGCTATTGTTATGTTGCATGTTTACTTATAGGTTTGTTTGGATAATTTTGCAAAGAAATTCTATCTTCTTGTATCATTCTTGCATCCCCATTATATCTTAGCCACATTTTCATTATCTTAGTTTCCTTTGCAATAGCATAATTCACCTAGCTTAATTAGGATGTCTTGGCAATACTTTCATGTTATTAGCATAGTTGCATTATGTGTCTCATTCTAGCATAGCTTCATTTTTGCATTGCATATTTAAGAATTCTTTTACACTAGCACTCTTTCTCTTGTCTAAGGAATCTCCCCTTTTATGTTTTACTAGCTAGGGATGCATTTCTAAGGCTCAACTGAGAGCTATCCTATTGCTTATATTGTATTTCTTTGCACTCCATGACTAGGGAGCTTTAAGTCGCAATTCAAGCTTCCAACCCATGGAATACCTTGGATAAAATGGTTTAGAGGAGTGCACTTTCTTATTTGAAAAATTGGCTTCTAGAATCAAGTCCATCTTCTGAATAATCTTCCTTACTAGTGGTAATCCATCAATTACATTATCAGATATAGTATCTAGAAACTCATCTAACAAATATGCAACTTCTTTAGGTACATCTTCTACTTTTTCACTATTATCTTTTGAAAATATTACAAAAAAGCAGTCTCATTCCTCATACCTTCTAGGAACTTCCTCCTATGAAAAATATTATTTTGGAATCACATCATACCTTTTTCTTCTATGTCCTTCAATGACTTTAATGTATGTCTCACTCTATTCTTTGTAAGGGAATAAGTATTTGCATGACCATCATGCACAATAGGTCTATCAAAATGACATAACCTACACAAAAAAATATGAGATGCATCCATACATATGATATTATATAGTACCTAATTATGGTACCCAACAATATATTTTTCAAAATGGGAAGAAAATCATAAGAAGAAAGTAGTTCAAGAATAAATGCCTCCATTTTCTTTAGGATCAATAAAGTTGGTGTTAAGAAGTCTTTAGAGATTCCAAATTAATGGGTGCTCATTTTTATGATGGTACATGTGTGTGTGTGTGTGTGTGTGTGTGTGTGTGCATTCATGCATGCATACATACATCTAGTATATTTTTTATTTAATATTATTTTAAATTATATGAATTATTGATAAACTGATATAATTTCTAATATTTTTGCACATTATTATAGTTATTCTTTGTTTCTTAGACTACATCTTGGAGGTAGTTACTAGTATCCTCTTAAAAAATTCACTTAATATAAACCAAGTTATGGCATTTTTTAAGCTATTTTAATTTTGACATTATTTTCATTTTCTTTTCATTTACAGTTACATCTTGGGAGCACCATGACCATTGCTGATTTCCATATATCCTCTCTTGAAAATATTTACATATTAGGTAAGAGATTCCAATAAATACATGTTTCCACAATCCAAATGAGACTATAATGCTAAGAAAATACTCAAATTTACATTTATATTTTTATCTCATATAAGAATATGACATATTTATATATTTGAATTATTTAGAATCAAAATATTTTTCTTATGCATAAACTATGAAACTATTGTGATCATTATTTTATTTATTTGGTGCATAAATAAACTAATTCAACAACCATAATCTAGCTAAGATGAATCTTCAAAAATTTATGTGTAGCCTCAAGCATATCTTGGATTTACAGTGAATCAGGGTGCTTTTCTAGGGTGAGCATCAATAAAGGGAAGTATAGATCTAGCTATTATTTTACCTCTCTATATAGTTGGAGTATTTTGGACCCTTGTGTATGACACTATATATGCTCATTAGGTGAAATACATAAGCTCTTGGAACATATTTATAGATTTGGAAAAGAAATATGTCAAGTTATCTTTGTTATATATAATCTTACCATTTATTTTCCACATGCATGTTACCATTTGTTACTTTTTTAAAGGACAAAGAAGATGATATAAAATTTGGTGTCTATTTGGAGACCAAACAAAAACTTAGATTGCTGGGTTTAGTGTCATATCCATAAGTGGCCTTATACTTAGTGGATGCAATGCTAGTATTGGTAAGTATTTGTGAGGATTTAAGCATTTTTAAATATGAATAATGTTAAAAATATTAAATTTTTTTTTCATATTGTATACAGGATGGCCTTTTTATTTATTTATGCGACTAGCAGTTGGACATCTAACATGGCAAATTATAATGCTAGATATTTCAGCCCCTAACAACTGTAAGAAAAAGTAAGTATTGATAAATTATTATTGTTTTAGATTATGATAAAAATAGGTTTTGAAGGCACCCCGAAACCCTTTTACACCCTCAAAAAAGGAAAAGATGAGCCATCCAACATGAAAGAGCCCATAAACCTACTAAAAAGTATCAACAAAATCAGGTTTTACAGGGACCTAAAACCACTAAAAAAGTCCAGATAGAATTCCCAGGTTTTACAACGACCTGGAACCTACAGTTTAAGATAAAAACTAAAAACTAGAAAATAGGACCAAACACAGGAACCAGAAGAACTAGCCAGCAAACAAAACCAGCACAGGAACCCGACCAGAGAAGAAAACCCAGGAAGCTATTACAATTCCATGATCATCTTCATAGCCTCCTTACCAATCTTAGTTGTGTCCTGGATGGAGTTAATAGTCGAAGAAGTAGCAGTAATCAAAGATTTTTTCCTTGAACTCTGTCTTGTCCTCTTGCTTGGGCCCTCCAAAGATATGGTTCATTCATTAACTCTTTTACTCAATGTTACAATAGTAGCACAGATGCTAGAGGTGACTTGCTCCATTTTTGTTCCACTTTCCCTGATGAGAAATCTAAGATTCTATTGATAATCCTTAAGGTTTTTAGGGATATCTCCCATTTCCACCTCCATATGTTGAATATTAGCCTGGTCAACCTTCTGGTTATGTTGCAAGGTATCCATTTTCTTCTTCAGCCCCATAATTTCATTATATAACCAAGAATTGACTTGAAGGAAGGAGTCAGCTTTTTGTTTAGCAGAGTGAAGGAAGGAGAGATTGATTTCCTTTATCAGGGAGTCACCCGCATCATCAGCAGTAGTGTGTGGAATAGGGCCATCTTTATTAATACGAATCCCCCCATCCAATAGCTCCATCTCACTAGGCTCTACATGAATATGATGGCTTTGGCCATCCTTATCATGACCCTCAATCTCCTTGAGAGGAGTGGAAGCTTTCCCCATGTTTTCCTCCTCACTCAGAATGGCTAAATCATCATTTTCTTTCTCTTTATCACCACCCCCAGAAATGATATAAGTGTCCTCATTTTCAGACTTGCTCTGTTTTGAATTCACCTTCGTAGTATCTTCCTCTCTCCCATTCTCATTATTGTCTTTTGAGTCTGGGTAACTATCCAAGTTAGAGTCAAACTCCCCAGCATCCATCTCCTCCTCTTCCTTAAGGGCATCCTTATCAAAGCCATCAGTGCTCTCCACCTCAGTTTCCTCTTCCTCAATTTGTCTTTGAGAACTAGAGGGATTCATTTTAGCCTTAATTTTATTTTTAACATTCTCATCTATTTTTCCTTTAATAGGATTAGGACTCTTATGCTTACTAGTGGATGGGGACGAAGCAATGGACTTATTTTGACAAAAACCCTCAATGAGTAAAATCAGACCTTCATGTAATATAGGTCAAGACTGTTTCCTTTTATGGGCATTCAAACTTTGGGGCAAAGAAAACTACAAATAAAAAGGGAAGGAAATTATGTCCTTGTACTTGAAATGGTTAAGGAAGAAAAAGTGGAATTTGTGCACCCTTTTATCTCTTCCATTAAGGATGAAATACTCATGAATACAACCAAGCACATCACGCCAAATATCTTTTATCTGTTGCAGATCAAAGAAGTCACCATTCTTTTCCAATTGTAGCTCCTCTTCTTCCATCTTTGGGAATTTTTTGTAGGCCGCATTGGAAATACTGGTCTGCTTTGAAAACTTTATACATTTCATGGGAAGACTAGTGACTTCAGCAATGAATTCCTCAGTCAGCTTAACAGACACACCATGTAGGGTAACTTTGTTGTCCACCTAGTTTTTGAAGAAGGCAGTGGTGACATGGGGTTTGAATCCATGCAACCACTCCAGGTAGCTAACCACCTTTCCTTTCTAAAGAATCTTCCACATGTCCTGCCTAGCCTTCCAATAATCACATTTTTTGGGTTCTTGCTTCCTTAGTTCACCTCCCATCTCGTAGAGAAAACAAAAAACCAAAGACACCCAAATATCAATAGCAAAGAGGTAGAAGTGAGATCAATTTTTTGTGACATGATATCAAGGGTGCCTTTTTGAAGATATGTGCAGAGAGCACATATCCTTCACATGAATGTACCTCCTTGAGAATGCTAAAATGACAATCATAAGGCCACTCCCACAAATCATTAAATTTCTAATCTAAGAAAATCTTTCCCACTCTAGAATGAATAACATCATAATTAATAATTGCTTTAAGATCCACATGTTTGTATAAGTCATCGATCCACCTCATCTTATGCCCCATTTCTACTGCGTGATTAGTAATCCAATCGGCAACCCCATTAGCTTCTCTATACATATGGGAAATGGCCACCTTCTCAAAATTTTGAAATAGGGTTTTGATTTTCATAACCATGGCCTCTATAGACCAAGAGGTAGTATTTTTATTATTAAGAGTATTTATAATATTTATAGAATCACCTTCCAACCATAATTTGGAGTACCCCAAATCAACAGCTAAAATAGTAGTATAAAGGGCAGCAATAGCTTTAGCAATATGACTATTCAAGTGACCAATAGGGATAACAACAACATCAATAACATTTCCCATATGATCTTTAAGAACATCTCCACATCCTGCTCTTTTCGGGTTACCCTTGGGTGCTCTGTCAAAATTTTCTTTGATCCATCTAGTAGGAGGAACAAGCCATTTTATAATCAATCTAGGTTTGTCAATTTTCAACTTAGCTCCTTGAGATCTTAAAGGGTGATCAAGTTGGAAGGTTCTAGCAAGCTCCCTGTGGGACAAAAAATTCTCCTTGAAAGCTCTGATAATATTCTGACCAAGCACCCAACCTGGAAGATTTTTATTTCTAAATATCCTATTATTTCTTTCTTTCCATATGGGGAAGGTTAATTTCCAAAGAAATTGAGCATCAAGATCCTTTGAGGGGCATCTACAACTCTTGAAAGCAAGATCCACATTGTTTTGATGTACCCATGTCATGCCCCAAAAATTCAAAATCTCAGTCTAGACTTCTTGGGTAAAAGAACAGCTCAAAAACATATGATCTCTATCTTCATATCCCTTTCTGCATAAAGAACACCTATTAACTAAATTTATACCTCTTTTTTACAGATTATCAAGAGTTAGAATTTTGTTTTGGAGAAGAGTCCATAAGAAAATGTTAATTTTGGGAGTGAGACCCTTAATACAAGGTTGAGTCCAAAGAGATTGATTATTCTTATCCTTAGGAGCAAAGAAAGAAGAGACTTTGAAATTCCCACTAGGGTCAGCAAACCATATAATCTCATCCTCCATACTAGGGTAAAGAGAAAAATCATTAAGGGATAATTGGATATTACTAAAACCATGACTTACATCAGTTAAATTCACCCATGAATCATTCTACCAGTAATGAAAAACAAGAAGGCCAAATCTTTGCTTGCATCGATCAATTAAAGCCTTGTCATTAAAATCTTCAATCAAAGGGTGATCCATAAGCTAGATATCTTCCCAAAAATTCACTTTAAATCCATTACCTACTTTCTAGACACATCCTTTTTTTAAAGATTTCTTGGTCCCCTGAACAACTACCCATATGAAGGAAGAGTGGATAACATTAGGAGAATCAAGGAAATCAAGAAGGGAGTTAGCATTGAAAAGATACTTATTTTTTCAAATGGAACTCCACTCTTTATTGTCATTGTACACTCTCTGCCCCTGTTTGGCAAGAAGGGCTTTATTCAAACTACTGGTTTTTTGAATTCCTAATCCCTCTTCACTGCGAGGTTTACAAACTTGATCCCAAGCAATTAAAGGCATTCTCCTTTTATCCTCTGAACCAAACCATAAGAAGTTTCTTTGAATTTTATCAATTGACTTAGCAAATTTAACAAGAATTCTGAAAAGACTTAAAGCATAAGTAGGAATGCTCTGGAGACAGGCTTTGAGAAGAGTTAACTGACTAGCTTGGCTTAAAAGAACACCTTTCCATCCCACCAACTTTTTATTGAATTTGTTAATAAGATTTTCTCAGAAAGCATCAAGGACCTTCAAACCAAGGGGAAGCCCCAAGTAAGAGGAAGGGAGAGAACCTATAGAACAACCCAAGATTTTAGCAATTTTAACTTGTCTATGGTTACGGGTGTTAATGAAGAACACAACACTTTTGCTCCAGTTTACCCCTTGTCCAGAAGCAACAGAATATAAGTTAATAGCCTGCTTTAAAATCCTAGCTTCCTTCACTTCAGCCTTACCCATGAAGATAGTATCATCAAAAAATTGTCCATGGGAGCAAGTTAATGGTTGAGAGGAAGGTTGTAAGCCCTTGAGCAGACCTCTTTGGACCAAGTTCCCAATAAATCTCCCCAAATAGTCAACCATAGTAAAAAAAGGATGGGGGATGAAGGTTCTCCTTGTCTTAGCCCTCGAGAAGGAAAAAAGAAGGGAGAGGAGTTACCATTAACCAAGACCAGAAGAGAAATATTAGAAACCAATTGGTAGATCAAACCCACAACCTTATGATCAAAGCCAAAAGAAAACAAAATATTACAAAGGAAAGACCAATCCACTCTATCGTAGGCCTTAGCAATGTCCACTTTCATAATGAAACCTTGATTGTTAGAACAAGACAAGGAATGGGTATTCTCATGAGATGAGATGATAGAGTTAAGGATTTGTCTACTAGGGACAAAACCATTCTATTGATCAAAAATAATCAACAGGATCACCTGAACAAGTCTGGAAGTGAGAACTTTGGATATAATTTTATAGAAAGAGTTATAGAGGTTGATCGGGTGAAACTGATCCGAAGAATCAACCCCAACTTTCTTAGGAATAAGGCACAGAAAAGTGGAATTGAGTTATTTGAGTAATTGTTTGGCCCCATATAATTCCTTAACAGCATCACATACATCTTTACCAACCACTTTCCAAAGCTTCTGGAAGAAGAAAATGGGGAATCCATCAGGGCCAGGGGCTTTATCTCCTCCCAATGAGCTAACAGCCTTGAGAATTTCATCATCCTTAGGAATTGAACATAACATTTTATTATGATCCTTAGTAATCAGAGGTGGAATCACATTGAGGAATTCAGCCTAACTTTCCACATTAATGTTACAATCAACCATCATAAGGGAAGAGAAAAAAGTCACCATCTCATTCATGATAGCCCTGTCATCAACAATTTTCACATCACCCATTTAAAGATGTGAAATGTGAGTTTTGGCCCTGTGCTTCAAAGTGGAGAGATGGAAAAACTTAGTATTTTTATCCCCTTCTCTTAACCATAACAATCAGGATCTTTGTCTCCAAAAGATTTCTTCTTTGGTAATGATGTCATGGTATTGGGCAAACTTTTCATTCTCTTCAAGGAGGAGATCAGAGGAATAACCTTCCTTCTATATTTTGTCCTGAATATTAAGAATATCCTCCTTTACAACTAATTTGTTCTCAAAAATGTTCCCAAAGCTATACTTGTTCCACTTTTTGACTTCCCTTTTAACATTTTTTAGCTTGGAAGCAATTCTAAAGAGGGCAGAACCTTCAATCTCTATATTCCACCATTCTTTCAATCTAGTTTCAAACTGAGGGTGCTGCATCCACATCTTCTCAAATCTAAAAGGAAAATTCTTCTTGAGATTAATCTTTTCAGTAGTGAAAATAAGAGGGAAATGATCCGAACCAATTTTTTGAAAAGCCTCCAATTTACAAATGAAGTCTTTAGTCCAGTCAAGAGAAATAAGAGCACGATCAAGCCTAGCCTAGATACATTCATTACCAATTCTCTTGTTGCTCCACATGTACTGGATACCATGGAGGTCCAAGCCCATTAAGCCCTTATTATTGATGAATTCCCTTATATCAAATCTTCCTTCCAATTGAGTTGCATTACCTCCCATTTTCTCATGGTCATAAAGAGGGACATTAAAATCTCCCATGAAGATCCATCAGTTAGAATAGATTTTTCTTTTAAAGATAGAAATAAAATCCCATACCTTTTTCCTTGAAAGCTTTGAGTTAGGAGCATAAATATTCACAAGATGCCACTCTTCCTTCTAGTTAGAACTAGAAATTTTGGCTATCATAAGGTGTCTACTAGCAAACAAAATAGTTCCAGAGAAATAGTTCTTCTTCCATAACAAAAAAGTTCCTCCTGATGCTCCTTCTGAACTGCTAGCATTTAAAGAATAATTATTAAAAGCTTTAATCTATTCCGCTTTCTCTTTATTCATTTTAGTCTCTTGAAGAAGGAGAAAATCAGGCTTTTGTTCTCTAACAAAATTCCTAGCAATATCCAATTTATGAGTACTATTCAACCCCCTAATATTCTAGGTTATGATCTTCATATCCATTTTTTAGGAGAAAAATCTAGCATAGTTGCCTATCTACCATCGGCAATATTCTGCCTACTCTCTAACTCTCTAGTTTTCTTCGTAGATCTTCTTCCAGGATTACCCAGGGATCCAACATCTGGTTTTACCTTAATGTGTTGGTCTATTTTTTTTTTAGTTTTTTCCATATTAGAAACAGGAGGTTTTTCCTTGCTATGTTGATCTATTTTTCTACTTCTAGTCTCTACTCCCTTGGTATTGTTCTTTTTTTCAACCCTTTTCCTTTGGATAGGTTTATGAATTGAGCCATTTTCTTTCACATCATCTAGGGGAGGAGGTTCCACCATAAAAGGGTCATTTTCTATCTTGGTTTGCATCTAAATCTCCCTAGATTGAGAAGAAGGAAAAATTTCTTCCTCTAGTAAATTTCCAATATCAGCCATGATTTCACCATCCTCAAGCACATATTTGTCATGAATATCTCCCCATTGTTCATCTAACCTCTAGTAAATAACAATTTTTTTAGAGATATTTGCTTGTTTTTTCAGTTCTTTTTCAGGTACACTAGTTTTAGATTGAAAATTGGGACCTACTTTCTCAGAGTTGTCTTCCTCAGAAGTGAACTCTTTCTCTACCTCAACCTATTGTGTTTGAGGTTTTTCATGGCTTTTTTGTTCTTGGCATTGGCCTTCTTTGGGTTTCCAAACTTTCTTATGCTGAGTCTTGTTCTTTTTCCTTTCCAACCCACTGCTAGCCTATTTTTTTCTTTTAGAGGGATAGTTCTTAACCAAATGCCCTTGCTTCTTACAAGCATAGTGGGAATTAGGCAAATCTTCAAAGAAGATTTCTTGAGTTCTTTTACCCAACTTGGAGATTAGATCCACCTTAGCTGGGAGGTGATTAAGGTCTACCACATTAACAAAAATTCTAGCACGCTGAAGTTTGGATCTAGAAGCCGTAGCATTATCCATAGCCACTAGTTCACCAAAGGAAATAGCAATACCTTTAAAGATATCTTCATGCCATAATTCAAGAGGTAGACCAAGGAGTTTGGCCCAAATGGGAGTGGTTAAGAAGAAAGAGTCTGAAAGATCCATATTGGGTTCCCATTTTTTAATGGTAAGAGAACTTTTGTCAAAAGACCACGGTCCTCCACAAAGAACTCTATCCAAATCTTCTTTATAGTTGAAGATAAACGAAAAGAAGCCATTCAACATTGGGGCAACATCTACCTCTCCTCTAATAACCCATTTACTTTTGACCATCTTTCTAAGGGTTTCAATGTCAGGTCTAGCACCTAAAAATTTTCCCACTAGAGTGAATTCCATGGAAGACACGAAAAAATCCACTAAAGGGTTTGGGATAAAGACTTGAAACTCACCTTTCTCCTAGTAGATTTTTGTAGTTAGTGGTGGAAAGAGAGACTTTCCAGTTGGCTTGTTGCCAAACAGGGATGACCAAGATTTTCCTTCCAAGGCTCCTTGCTTCTGTCCTCCAAAAGTCTTTTCCTTGAGAGAAACAACATTTTCTTTTTCCTTCTCGAGATCTAGTCCCTACACATGAGAGGCAAAATGAGATCCCGAAGGTGGGACATAGACCCCACACAAAAGTTCACTTTCAGCCAAAGACTTTCCATTGTCCACCTCAACCAAAGATTTTGACCCCATAAAATTCTCAGTATGCTATGTCGTTACCCCAGGGTCAATACCTCCAACCAGATTCCCCCCGACCAGTTTCCTGCCTACACACGATCCAGCTAATTCAAATTTTGAAAGAGCACCCAAAATATTTTTTTAGAGGGACCAATGTTATAAGGAATGGAATTATGTGTTGATAAAATATTATTGTTATTTATTTTTATTTTTAACATAATATTAATCACCATAATGAATTATACATCATCATCAAATGATTTTTACTCTAGATTGGTCTACTTGTTTCTTAATATATTTTCTAATACTCTCTATGCTTGCATTTCCCTTGTTATGTAGTATTAGTTTTCTACAATTTGAGTAATTAAAATCATTTCATACTATTATTATATGTATCATTATAACATTAATATATCAAGAAACCTTTAAAACATAGGGTTAAATAGCTATTTAACATTTTTTTTGAAACTAAAGGTATGTATTATATATAAGTGCATTAATTAACCATAACACAATTGTAAAAGATAAATAAACTAGAGGTAAAAAAAAAATCATGGCATGAAAATTTAAAGGAGGAATTCTCAACAAACTTATAGGTGTTTGAAGACACCCAAACACATAGAAATAATGAAGAAATACATTCAATCCACCTTGTCATAGTATGGGTTGATTCGATGAACTAAAAAAGTGATGCTAGACAAACATCCATGATTAAAAATTGAGGAGACAAGTCATCCTCAATGTACAAATTGTCCAAGTTTGATTTAAAACCAAACTTGAAAAGTGAGTGAAAAAACATAATAGAAAGATAGAAAATTGTAAGTGAATATATGAAAACGGTCCTATAATCATGGGGAAACCAATAGTTAAATTACTTTTAAACATTAATCAAGAAAACAAATATTTATCAAAAATGTGCACGAACATACTAGAAACCATTGTTAGAAAGAGGAAATATTGGGGGGTAGGGTGAATCAATATTTCATGAATTTTTTCCCAAAATTGGATATCTTTAACAAACTTATAACTTCCATAAGAAAGTAAACTAGCTATGTTGAATAGTAAATAGAACCATAAAATAAAGTAACTCATAAGATCATATTTTTGTAACTAGGGAAACCTTGGCCAAGGGAAAACCCTAGTGGGGATGGTACACATAAAATGATCCATTAATCAAATAGTATCTTGTGAAAGATATTGAACCTATTAGGAATTTGTTACATCTATATAATGTCTCGGTCCTTATTAGATGACTGTTACCTCTGGTTTTGCCGCCAAAAGGTTCAAATTCAAATCCATGGCCTGTTCAACAGTTAGCCAAAAATTGTTATTTTAATGCCCCGACTCGCCAAGGTTCTGTGACTGTCAGATTTTAGATAGATCGATGGTCGACGCAATCTCATCATCGAAAGTTGCACGGGAGGTAGTGTTGGCGACATCGCGCCCGAACGACATGTGTTGGTGGGCCCGACGGAAGGCTACAACGGAGGGCGGGTCGGGAAAGTTTTTCGGCGCTATGGCACTATCACACGCCAACCGGAAAATTTCCATGGCGACATAGCGCCCGGCAGAGATACTCATGACGGCGGGCGGGATACGTGGCCAAAAATGTTGCGACGATCGGATAAAGTTTGGCGGGCCGGAGAAAATAAACGGTGAGAACTTCAGACAAATATTGGGCCCCATTGCGTACCTCATCTACCCAGTTGGCGGAGCCCGTGTCACAGCAGCGAATCAAAAGGAAACATGCACAGATAGCGACAAGTCATCGGTTGGGCGCTATGGCGCTATGGAAATTTAACCTCAATTTTCCCATAGCGACATGGCACCCGGTCGACATGTGGTCACCCTGTGAGGCCAAGTCGCAAGATTGCCCAGTGGTGTTCCGATGGGCCAGTGAGGAACCGCCGCGTGTAACTAGGATGGAATCTCTATCAGTACGGTTGGCATAGTCAAGGTTTGCAATCTCCACTGTCAAATTTGATTGCATCAACGGATGGCGCCATCTCGCTATGGCAGAGATGCGCAGATATTATCATGGCGACATAGCGCCCCACCCGCCGCATGGCCATTCCATGGATCAAGTCTTGGGTTCACCAACCAGATGATGCCATGTGTATGTGTCAGGACATGGAAACCAGTGGGCCCAATAGTTTTTAGGAGGGACAGCGAGTGAATTACGATGTCGCTCTAATCGTCAGATCTACAAGATCTACGGCTGGCGCTATCTCGCCATCAAGAGCTGCCCAGACTTTAGCATCAGTGACATAGCGCCCATGCACCACGTGTCCTGGCGGGGCTATGTTTCATGCCGTTAGAAGCAGATAGGGTGGGGGACTGATGAACCAACAGGGGGACGCCACGTGTTGGCGGGCCTGGCGAATCAATAGGAACGAAGGGTTACAGAAGGTCAGGTTCTCCACCATCAGATTTGAAGAGATCAACGGTAGGCACCATGTCACCTTAGCGAAGCTGCAAGATTTTTTCCATGGTGACATCGTGCCTGACTGACATGTGTCAGTGGGGTCAGGTCTCACCAGATGCATCATCAAGGTGGCGCTAATTCGGATGGGGCCCAATCACAGGAAAGAGAGTCCACGGTGAATCAAAAACAACCACGTGTGCCAAGTCAGAACACAGATATGTTGAGGGGCCAAATTTCCTGATACAATCAGCGCATTAAGGGGTGAATTTTCCACCATCAGATCTGTAGGAATCTAGGGTCGGCGCTATCTCACCATGGAGGAACTACGCGGATTTTACAATAGCGAGTTAGCACTTGGAAGACACGTGTCCTCGCATTTTGGTTTTCAACATGGCAATTAGTTGATGGCCAGTGGTTAGGTGATAAGGTGGCATAGTTAGTTCGATGAAGGCGGTCAGCCGCAGAAGGACTCTCCAGGTGGCAAGACAAAGGATTACGATTGGCCCGCGTGGCCTAGTCGACTTATAAGGAATCGGGTCGACTGATAGGCTTGGATGATTCATGAACCAAAATGCAGAGGCGATCGACGTATCTTGCGATCTGATCTTTGCGATCATTTCTGACCTACCAGGAATGAATGTAGGACATAAGGACACTCCACCCTTTCAGTCGATCCATCTACCATGTCAGGGAATGTTGTGGCACCATTTCTATCTTCTGCAGGCTCTTCTCAGAAGAAATGAGATTTCTCGGTATGCAGGCCAGGATGTCCATCTAGATCCCCAATTGGATTCTCATGACAGGAAGTTAATGCCAGTAGGTAAGAAGTGAATGTAAAGCGGAAATCTTCAGTTGTGCCTGATCTATAAAGGCAGTTTTGTGATCTATTCTAAGGGTCAATTCTTCCTAATTTTCTCTGCTACTGCCTGCAGATTTGCAGTGTAAAACCCCTTTATCTCTGAGCCACGTAATAGCCTGTATCATCTCTTTCAGCCATCAGTGTGAATGTGCATCACTTTGCCTCCCATTGGTGTATTGTTGAGATCAACGATCTGCATACTGTATCTATCTTTGGCCTATCGAATAATACATAAGTGAAATCTCCTTTTCCTAGTGTCATTCGGTTGGTTTCTTCTGATCTATATGTGATTATTGATTGATATAAGTCTAGATGTGTATGACTTTTGTATGTTATTTTGGTTTTGTAGCATATATATGGGCAGGAATGAGTCTGAACACTCTGTTTTGGTGCATCACCGCCTTAGATTAGACTAGGTAGATTTGCTTTAACGCTCTCTTTCTTCCTTTCCCTTCTGAGAATAGATAGGTGCGCCCTGATAGTAAGAGGAAGCCGGCCTTCTCCGAAGACTCAACCTCGTAGTTCAAGTCCCATAGCTTGGAGGTTGTTTCCATGTTTCACTAGGTTGTCCTCGTGCATAGGCCTTGGACAAGGGTGCAAACCTATGTGACAACAGTTTTTGGCATGTCCGGTGGGACATATATCAGAAGATTTCATGTCTACTAGTGTCAAAAGAAGAAAGAGTTTCTGATATTAATGCTGAAGAAGTAGTGTTGGCTTCAGTATTCAAGCCTTCAAGAGGCTGATTCATCAAGTACTTGGCGACTCTGAGCATCAACAAATCTGGTTTCAGGCCAAAGTTGCAGAAATTCATGCCCAAAGCTTAAACAAGGGCGTCTTCTAGAGGTAATTTTCAATATCAAGAACTCTCACTTTCAAGTCCTAGAAGAAGGAGGGCTAGAGCTTCATTATCACCAGTTAGAGGTGGAGTAACAATCAACATACCTGTGAGATCTGTCTCTACTCCTCCTACTGTCCGGACTCAACCTAGATTGCCATTAGCACTCATCAATAGAACACTTGTTTATATGGCACAACCAAGAGTTCATCCTTTTGCCACCTTTAATGGTGGAAGTCCTCTATTGTTAGCCCAAAGACATGATATACCAGTAGCTGCACTAAAAGCATACCTGATTTTACTGGTGAAACTTCTATTTCCCCCCTAGAGCATATCCAAGAGGTAGCGAATGTCTGCAATATTCATGGTATTACGGAAGATGATGTTGCTGTCAGACTTCTAGCCTCATCTTTAAAAGGAAAAGCATTACAGTGGTATAGAGGCTTAGCTCATGGTTCCATAACTGATTAGGATGGACTAGGAGCAGGATTATGCAAACATTTTGAGGATAAGAGTGACCATTTGTCACTATTAGAGCAGCTGACTACAATAAAAAGAGCCCCCCATGAATGTATGACTGATTTTAATTACAGATTCCAAAAGACATGGGATAGAATACCTACTATAGTGAAACCTACCCCTGGTAATGCCTTCTTGCATTACCTTAGAGCTTTTAACAGTGATATTGCCACCACAATCCAAACTATGGGAGGAGATACATTACCTAATGCTTATGAGACAGCCATAAAAGCTGAGAACATTCTAATACAAGGAGGAAAGTTGGCCCCAAGGCCTCCTATGCCTTTCTTTCCTGATGTTCCCAACCACCAACCAGCAATAGCCCCTCTCCCTACAATCTCTACATCGCAAGCCCTTACTCCAGTTCCCCAAGCTTCCACATCCTCAAACGGAATAGATGAACTCAAGGAAATGCTCCAAGGTCTAGTATTGAATGCAGATAAAAGAGAAAAGACCCTGGATAAAAAATTACAAGAGCAGGGGAGGGAGTTGAAGGACCAAGGGAAGAGACTAGAGGATAGTTTTTCTCTAATACAAAAGATGAGTAACAAGGTGGTGGCCTTAGAAAGACAGTAGGCCTAGGGTGGCAAGCCTCCCCAATTGCAATATCAGGCTCCAAGTGGTGGTAGGCCTCCTAATCAGTGGAATAGCTCTTTTGATCAGAATAGGCAGAGTAGTCATGCTTTTGCTTCAAGCTCAAATCAGAATAGAGCTATAGTCCCTCAAAATAACTTGGCCCAAGACCAAGATTTTTGTCCCTCATGTAACTATTCTTATACCTACTGCTTGCGTCAGAAAGCAGAATCTTATTTGGCCCTAACTGTCCAGGAGTCCACATTAAAGCAATCACACAAAGAAGATCATCCCAAGGAGGCCCCATGTGTTCAGAGGCAGGGTGATTGCTCTTTTATGAATCACCAAATGGAGGAACATTGTAATGTAAACCAGGACTTCGTTGCTCATAACACAAGAAGCAAGAAGAGAGCTATGGAACATGTTGCTCCTCCTTCTCCTAAACAGGCCTCAACTTCAAGTGTTATACCTAACACACAGACAGCAAATGAGCAGACAGACACCTCACAACAGCAAAAGCAAGGTCCAAGAAATGAGGACACAAGTGATCCTTTTGTTGTCCCACCTCAACCTCTTATATGTGCAGCCCCCAAAGTTTCTACCAAAATCCCTAGTGCACCATTGAGTGTGGTAGAGCAAATGAAGAAGACCAATGTAAACATTTCCATGTGGGATGCTGTTGCTACCATACCAATACAGAAGAAGATGCTGCAGCAAGAATTGGAAAGGATTGAGCCCAAGGATCAGTCATCTACCGTGGAGAGTGCCACTAGTTTAGTACAACCAGCAGAAGATGTGGAGGCAAATAAAAAGGTTAGACCTCCTCCATTTTATGTTTCTCTGATTATAGGGGCAAATTAGTCCATAATTGCATGATAGATTCAGGGGCTAGCAGCTCAGTAATGCCTAGGTGTGTTGCTGATGCTTTAGGGATGAAATATGAGCCCATTGTTAGGGATGCGTTACAACTAGATGGGAGTATTGTCAAAACCATAGGTATCCTTAGAAGTGTGGAAATGGCCCTACATGCATGCCCTGGTTGTACTGTGATTCAAGACATATCTGTGGCTGAGGTTAAGCCCTATTTTTCCATCTGTCTTTCGAGAGACTTCACTGCTCAAATTGGTGGATTCATATCTGCTGATTGGTCTTACATGTCATTTAAGACCAGATATGGGGCCAAAGCTTCAATAACAGCAGAACCTCAAGCCCTTCACCACACTGAACCCTACACTCCCAACTTCATCAATATGAATTGCCCTATCCTAGAGGTGAACAAAAATAACGTAGTAAACAAGCCTGTCACTTCCATAGCAGGGATTCCTGATTTCTTCTTGGATGAGTGGGCAAATACATGTCAGTTTGAACCTATGTCGGAAACCCTTGAGATAGGCCTTAGTACATATTGCATAATAGAGAAGGAGGTTCAAGTTCTTGACCTTGTTAGGACTAATGATGACATAAGTGGAGTATGGAGAATGTACTTTGATGGCTCAAGGAATAAAAATGGATCAGGGGCTGGTGTTATGTTGATCTCTCCTACACAAATAAGATACTACTTCTCCTTTAGGTTCCAATTCAGTTGTACCAATAATGTTGCCGAGTATGAATCCTTGATCCAAGGTCTCCTACTTGCCCAAAAGAGGGGAATTCAAGCCTTGAAAGTATATGGGGACAGTGAGTTAGTAGTGAACCAAGTGAGAAATCAGAATATCACCAAAAATGGCTTGCTCAATTCTTATAGACATAGAGTCTGGGATTTTCTCGAAGGTTTCAATGCATTTAACATTTAGAGCATTCCTAGGAAAGAAAATAAACATGCTGACAGACTTGCAGCAGTGGATGCATCTTATGATGTGCCAGGGAATCTTGAGGAAGAAAAGAAACAACAAATAAGGGTAGTGGTGAGGCTTGCTATTCCTGATAATAATACTCATTGGCAAGTGTTTGAGTCTGATGAGCAAATCGTGAGCTTCTTGCAGAATGAAGCAGAATTTTCAGAGAGAAGTCAGCTAAGACTACAAGATCAATATGGTGATCAGATCATTCATCTCAGTTCCAACAAGCTACCCAAGGGTCTCATTACCTTGGAGGGCGTCTTTAATCCTAATGATCAAACAAGAGGCAAAGGGATGAATCTAGTTGCAGAAAAGGATGACCATGCCCCAGTTACTATTGCTGATGGAAAATCTCTTAACATGGGGAAGGTATGTTCTAAAGCTGAGCAAGAAGATTTCAATCGCCTATGTCAAGAATTTAGTGATGTATTTTCTTGGACATATGATGATTTAAAAGGGTTTGACCCTAGTTTGTTTCAGCATACCATAGATTTAGTTGATAGGGTCAAACCAGTAAGGCAAAAATAGAGGCCAGTGAATCCCAAGATTGAACCTTTAATGAGGAAAGAACTATCCAAACTGATTGAGGCTAACATAATTTTTCCTATCAAACACTCATCATGGGTAGCTAACCTTGTCCCTATGAGAAAGAAGAATGGAGAAATCAGATTGTGTGTGGACTTTAGGGATCTCGACTAGGCTTCCCTTAAAGATCACCATCCTCTCCCTTCTATGGAGCAAATTCTGTTCAAGGTCAGTGGGTCCAGGAGATTCTCTTTTCTTGATGGGTTTTCAGGTTATAATCAAGTGCTGGTTAAAGAGTCTGATAGATATAAGACAACATTTACTACTAAATGGGGCACCTATGCTTATTACAAAATGCCATTTGGATTAACAAATGCAGGTGCCACATTCCAAAAGGCAATGGAGGTAGCTTTTAGAAGATTAATTGACAAGTTTGTCTTGGTATACCTTGACGATATAACTGTGTATTCCAAGAATGTGGAAGATCATCTCAATCATTTGAGACAAGTATTTCTAAGATGTAGAGAGTTTGGGGTATCCCTCAACCCAGCCAAATGTGTCTTTGCTACAAACCAGGGAAAACTATTGGGACACATTGTATCTAAGGATGGATTGACCGTTGATCCAGAAAGGACAAAAGCAATACTTGCCCTTCCTCTCCCTAAACACAAGAAAGGGCTACAAAGTTTCCTTGGTAGGATAAATTTTGTAAGAAGGTTTATTCCTAATCTTGCCACCATGGTTAAACCCCTTACAGCCATGCTCAAGAAAGATATGGTCTTCTCATGGACCAAGGAGGGGAAGGAGAGTTTTGAAAAGATCAAGGCAGCCATAGCATCGGCCCCTACCCTCATGAACCCAAAATTTGAGAAAGATTTCATCCTCTACACTTTAGGTGGTGAGTCAAGTATCTCCGCTGTCTTGACCCAAACAAATGACAGGAATGAGGAGCAGCCCATAGCCTTCTTTAGTGAAGGGCTTAAGGAATATGAAGATAAGTATAGCTTTGTTGAGAAGCAAGCCCTTGCAGTCATTAGAGCCTTGAAGAAGTTCAGACACCTCTTATCCCATAATAGGATCCATTTTTTGGTGCCCCATGCAAGTGTAAAAGACTTCCTGTTAAACAAAGATGTCAGTGAGAAGAGAGCTGGATGGATCACTAGGGTAATGGAATATGATGTTGACATTCAGATTACCAAATTGGTAAGAGGAAGAGGATTATGTAAAGAAATGTTATCAGATCAGAACTCAGATGAAGAAGTTGCCATGGTGATAGCAGAGCAACAGGAGGAAAGGTATGCTGATGGTCCAAGGAGCTGGATAAATGACATGAAGAATTTCTTATTAGGGAATGAATACCCTCAGGGATTGGACATAACTAAAAGAAGACAATATAGACTACAATTCATTCCCTATGTTGTGATTGATGATATCCTATTCAGGAGGGATTTTAATGGGACCCTGTTGAGATGTGTTGAAGAGGATCAGGCTGAAAGGGTGATTAGAGAATTCCATGATGGCCCTGATGGCGGCCACTTCTCTGCAAGAACAACCACTATGAAGATCATGAGGGTTGGATATTATTGGCCATCTTTGTTCCATAATTGTTACAGGTATGTGAGGAAATGTGAGAAATGTGCTTTTTTCTCAGGCAAACAGAGACTTGCAGCTCTTCCTCTTCATCCTATTCAGGTGGATCAGCCCTTCACTTAGTGGGGGTTGGATTTTATAGGCCCCATTAATCCTCCATCTAGTGCAGGTCATAAATGGATCTTGGCTGCTACTAATTATTTCACTAGGTGGATAGAGGCAGTTTCCTTGAAGGATACCACAGAGCCATCTGTTGTTGAATTCCTTGATGGAATTGTATCTAGATTTGGTGCTCCTTCTACTATCATCTCAGATAATGCCAAGTCTTTTGTTGGAACCCAAATTTGTGCATGGGCCATGAATCACAATATCTACCTGAGCACATCATCAAACTACTATCCTCAGGGTAATGGTTTGGCTAAATCTTCCAACAAGAATCTGATCAGAATTATGAAGAGGACAATAGAAGACAATCAGAGGACCTGGCACAAGAAATTAAGGACCGCTCTATGGGCTGATAGGATAACACCCAAGAGATCTATTGGGAATTCACCTTTTGTGCTAGTATATGGTAGGGAAGCTAGACTCCCAATCTCATTGGAGTTCCCATCCTTGGAGTTGGCTCATCAGCTAGAACTGGTTGAAGATGATGCCATGATAGTAAGAATGGCAGAACTAATTGAGTTGGAAGAAAAGAGAAACAAAGCCATGAAAACTCTAGAGATTCACCAGCAACAGATGAAGAGGAATTTTGACAAGAAGGCAAGGGCCAGAATCTTCAGAGAGGGAGATTTAGTTCTCAAGTGGGACTCAGAAAGAGCAAAACCAGGAAGGCACTCCAAATTTGACCCATTATGGAGTGGCCCTTATCTGATTTCCAGTTGCAAACAGGCCAACGCATTCCAACTAAGCAGGCCAAGTGGTGAAGTTCTACCCATTTCAGTCAATGGGATCTATCTCAAGCCCTGTTTCTAAAGGGTTGTGAATCAATGTACATAGTTAATCTAGTTGCTTCCTACTTGTTTCTATTTTTCAATAAGTGCACGAGCACATGGCCCTCTTCGTGAGTCATCTTTGACATGTCTCATGCTGCTAAGGAGGTCCCATTTTTTGTTTTTTGTTTCCAATCATAGAAGCAAAGTTAGAACCTTAAGGGCTTTTAATGTTTTGATTTCCTCTTTAAGGGTTAGGGTTCTTGCAGCTCTCAGCTTGTGCCTCCTAGCCCTCTTTCAACTCCATAGCCCAATGGATCATTCTCAGGCACTGGTCATGCATCGAGCAGGCTCATGCCCCCTGCGAGTTGCCAGAAGTGTTACCTCTGGTTTTGCCGCCAAAAGGTTCAAATTCAAATCCGCAGCCTGTTCAACGGTTAGCCAAAAATTGTTATTTTAATGCCCCGACTCACCAAGGTTCTGTGACCGTCAGATTTTAGATAGATTGACAGTCGATGCGATCTCGTCATCGAAAGTTGCACGGGAGGTAGTGTTGGCGACATCGTGCCCGAATGACACGTGTTGGTGGGCCCAGTGGGAGGCTACAACAGAGGGCAGGTCGAGAAAGTTTTCCGGTGCTATGGCGCTATCACACGCCAACCAAAAAATTTCCATGGAGACATAGCGCCCAGCGGAGATACTCACGACAGCGGGCAGGACACGTGGCCAAAAATGTTGCGATGATCGGATAAAGTTTGGCGGGCCGGAGAAAATAAACAATGAGAACTTCAAAAAAATATTGGGCCCCATTGCGTACCTCATCTACCCAGTTGGCGGATCCCATGTCACAGCAGCGAATCAAAAGGAAACATGCACAGATAGGGACACATCATCGGTTGGGCGCTATGGCGCTATAGAAATTTAACCTCGATTTTCCCATAGTGACATGGCGCCCGGTCGACACGTGGTCACCCTGTGAGGCCAAGTTGCAAGATTGCCCAGTGGTGTTCCGACGGGCCAGTGAGGAATCACTGTGTGTAACCAGGCTGGAGTCTCTATCAATACGGTTGGCATAGTCAAGGTTTGCGATCTCCACTGTCAGATTTGATTGCATCAATGGATGGCACCATCTTGCTATGGTAGAGATGCACAGATATTATCATGGCAACATAGTGCCCCACCCGCCACGTGGCCATTCCATGGATCAAGTCTTGGGTTCACCAACCGGATGATGCCATGTGTATGTGTCAAGACACGACAACCAGCGGGCCCAGTATTTTTTAAGAGGGACGGTGAGTGAAGTACGATGTCGCTCTGATCGTCAGATCTGCAAGATCTATGGCTGGCGCTATCTCGCCATCAGGAGCTGCTTGAACTTTAGCATCAGCGACATAGCACCCATGTGCCACGTGTCTTGGCGAGGCTGTGTTTCATGCCATCAAAAGCAAATAGGGTGGGGAACTGACGAACCAACAGGGGGACGCCACGTGTTGGCGGGCTCGACGAATCAATAGGAATGGAGGGTTATAGAAGGTCAGGTTCTCCACCATCAGATTTGAAGAGATCAACGGTAGGTGCCATGTTGCCTTAGCGAAGCTGCAAGATTTTTTCCATGGCAACATCGCGCCCGACTGACACGTGTTGGTGGGGTCAGGTCTCGCCAGATGCATCATCGAGGTGGCACCGATTCGGATGGGGCCCAGTTACAGGAAAGAGAGTCCACGGTGAATCAGAAATAACCACATGTGTCAAGTCAGAACACAGATATGTTGAGGGGTCAAATTTCTTAATACAATCAGCGCATTAAGGGGTGAATTTTCCACCATCAGATCTGCAGGAATCTAGGGTCGGCGCTATCTCGCCATGGAGGAACTGCGCAGATTTTACAATAGCGAGTTAGTGCTTGGAAGACATGTGTCCTCGCATTTCAATTTTCAATGTGGCAATTAGCTGACGGCCAGTGGTTAGGTGATAAGGTAGCGCGGTTAGTTTGATGAAGGCAGTCAACCGTGGAAGGACTCTCTAGGTGGCAAGACAAAGGATTACGATTGGCCCGCGTGGCCTAGTCAGCTTATAAGGAATCGAGTCGACTGATAGGCTTGGATGATTCATGAACCAAAATGCAGAGGTGATCAACGTATCTTGCGATCTGATCTTCGTGATCATTTTCAACCTACCAGGAATGAATGCAGGACATAAGGACACTCCATCCATCTGGTCGATCCATCTACCATGTCAGGGAATGTTGTGGCGCCATTTCTATCTTTTGCAAGCTCTTCTCAGAAGAAATGAGATTTCTCGGTATGCAGGCCAAGATGTCCATCCAGATCCCCAATTGGATTCTCATGACAGGAAGTTAATGCCAGTAGGTAAGAAGTGAATGTAACGCGGAAATCTTCAGTTGTGCCTGATTTATAAAGGCAGTTTCGTGATCTGTTCTGAGGGTCGATTCTTCCTGATTTTCTCTGCTACTGCCTACAGATTTGCAGTGTAAAACCCCTTTATCTCTGAGCCACGTAATAGCCTGTATCATCTCTTTCATCCATCAGTGTGAATGTGCATCACTTTGCCTCCCATTGGTGTATTGTTGAGATCAACAATCTGCATACTGTATCTATCTTTGGCCTATCGAATAATACATAAGTGAAATCTCCTTTTCCTAGTGTCATTCGGTTGGTTTCTTCTGATCTCTATGTGATTATTGATCGATATAAGTCTGGATGTGTATGACTTTTGTATGTTATTCTGGTTTTGTAGCATATATATGGACAGGAATGAGTCTGAACACTCTGTTTTGGTGCATCACCACCTTAGATTAGACTAGCTAGATTTGCTTTGATGCTCTCTTTCTCCCTTTCCCTTCTAAGAATAGATAGGTGTGCCCTGACAGTAAGAGGAAGCCGGCCTTCTCCGGAGACTCAAACTCATGGTTCAAGTCCCACAGCTTGAAGGTTGTTTCCATGTTTCACTAGGTTGTCCTCGTGCATAGGCCTTGGACAAGGGTGCAAACCTATGTGACAACAATGACTTAGGCCTTGTTAGAAGCCTTAACCCATTTAGGAGTTTTTATTAGAGTTTACAAATGTATTGAAGATGAACTCACTTCCCAAACATGCAATATACAATAAAATTCAATATAAAAAGTGTAAATAGAAAACCTTTTCATTGTTGTTGATATCTTTAATATATGATATTCACCTTTACTTCTCTTCACAAAAATTGATCACAATTTACACTGCTCTGATCATACATCATAATTTGCATAAAAAAACATAACTTTATACACTTACAAGTTTTCACAAGTTCTTCCTACTTCATATCAAAAATCTTTACCTTTATACCATATTACTTTAATTGTTGACCTTGAATTCTATACAACCTTCCCAAAATACAAAATTAAATCTTGCTAACTTAGGGTTAACATCTAGGATCTTGTCCCTAATTAGTTAAGTAATTATTTTGAAAAAAAAAATCCTTAATACAAAATATTCATTTCCTCAAGTCAACCATGTTCTATCTTTTCAATATTGTCTCTATAAAACCAAAATATTATTGTCTGTATTGACCCTATTGTCATATGCTCTTGCACACATCATACTGGGTTTTTCTAAAACATGTTCCTAGTTATTTTCAACTCATTCATATCCTCAAACTCTTATTTTAATGATAGTTTTTTGTTATAAACTAATTTGATGTCATTTTGGATATCATTATCAACTATGCTCTCAAACGTCCAGCGTATGTATGCTCGAATATCCTCTAAGTGTAATACATTATTGGGTACTTGAGAGAATGATCAAAATGGATCATATTATAGTGAAATATAGGGATGCTTCTTAAATTTATACCTAGGTCTTTTATTGACATCACATATAGTTAGGGTTGTCATTTCTTTCAAAATCAAACTTCAAATTACAATTGTGCAAGTGATAAATACCTCAAATTTGTAAAACTAGGGCTTATTGAATTTGCTACTTCAAATACTTTGATTTCACCTTTCAATTCACTTCAAATACTCCTTTCAATCTTTCATGATCAAATTACATTCAAAAACTCAATTTTAACCTTTTAATCACATCCAATTTACTTATACATTAATTGAGCAAGTATACAATGAACAAAAAGATGTTTTAGCTTACCAGTGAACTTCTTTTTCTTTCTACTCTCACATATGAACTCCAAAAATAGTGTGCATGTAACCATAGCTCCATCTCATCTCTCTCTCACTCATACTAATTGTGGAAGTCTTCAAAATTCTCCTAAGGATCTAACTAGGTTTTTAAATCAAAATTCCTAATGTTTTGCTTATAAAATATGTTGCTTAACCAGATAATGATTGGTTACAAACTATCACTAACTTTAATCTATTATCAGATGCTTTAATTGATTGACTTTCTAAAACAATATATGAGCTTATTGGTAACTTATCTTTAATAAATGATTCATCAAGGCTTCTATAAGGGTAAAGTTGGGGTTATTTTGAATTTTTATTCAATCATGGGAAACCCTAAGAATGTTGATCCAGGACTCATAAGCTTGTGATGGGTATAGTGCATGTCTTCTCAAGGGATGCAGATAATTAATCAAATATTGATGGATGAAATTTAATTATACTTTAGAAAATTAAATTAAAATTTTGAAATCCACATGCACAAGGAGAGAAATTCATATTCATAAAACAATATCTAATTGAGATATGATCTTCTCTTATAACAAAGTGAAATCCACACTTATATACTTTGTGAGATAACCACAATAAAAAATTATATACTTAAAATATTGATTATATTTTATAACTTATTGTGAGGCCTCACCCTAACCCTTTGTAGCATAGTTGATACTTTATTATTTTGATACTTATGACTCGATACGTCGAGACACTATCGGATACACTGAACATATTATGTTATGTTATTTCATGTTGTGTGATGTTTACTTTCAGATATTTGAGTTCATATTTTAAGGCATTATTAACATGTATGTTGATGAAATAGGTAAATGTAGGATTAACACTGTGATTAAGAGATTTTAATGGTTAAGAATATGAGTAGGATGAGAGAAACCCTGATTGATTTATAGATGTATGTTTTAATTTATGTGATTCCCTGATACGTATATACATATGTGCATATGATTTTATGGGACTACTAATGTGTGTAATGAGTGTGCAGGATATTTTAGCCGAGAAACTTGACGGAGGAACAGAATTGATCCCTATGTTCCATTTGTGGAAACCTTGTCATTTGTAATTTTATTTTCTAGTGAGATGTATGAATGTATCTTTCTATGATCAGTAAATGTTATGTTTCATAACTGTGTTCCTCATTGTTGCTTGACACTCGTGAATTTGCATATGCATTTCAACATGCTAGTTAGGGTTAACTGTGTAACCTTTGGACCTAAGTCAAATTTAGTTAGTGTCTTTCTGCTAATTTTTTTCTTAATCGAGTTTAGTCACCCCCAATTTGGATTAGTGCTTAATCAGCATTTTGGAGTTGTTATTTGGTCCTAATTATTCCTAGCTTTTGTTTGGTTCCAAATCAGTTCCTTAGGCCTTAAAACATGAATTTTTTATACCCAAGGGGAATGGGTATGGGTTGGGGACATTTTCCAACCCCTAAGCCCCTTTTATTGACTTTTGAGGTCACTAAAAAAGTCTATTTTTGCCTTTGTGCGAAAATTGAAAGTGGTTATCATGAGTTGCATCACCTCAACTCCACTGAGTGGTTAACCTTAGGATTGGTTGAGTTAGAAACTTCTAGATTTGTAGGTGAGTGGGGGAAGTTATTGCCCTTTTTGGTGGTTGAATTTGGATCTTATTTAGAGGCCCTTCTTGGATTAGTTTTGGTTGTTACCCAATCTTTACTTTTAGAGAGGAGTCTTGGAAGATTGAAGGAAACGAAGGAAAAGCTCTTCTCAATTGGATCATTTGCCATAACTCCCTTGTGAAGGTAGGAGTTCTTCATCTCCCTTATTCATATTTCCATGCTTGTTTCATGCTTATGCAATTGTGTTGTTATTTGTATGCTTGCATGTATGTTGGGTATGTTGGGAAGGATTGAAACCATGTTTTCTTGAATGCTTTTCTTTCATGTTTTTGTTGAATTTTGAAGTTTTCTTGTGTGGGTTTTTTGGCATTACTCACCCTTGAAGAGGGAAGAAGTGACCAATTTTGGGAAAGGTCTTTTTAGTTGGACTCCAACAGTGTAGAGTCTCTTCTCAGGATGAGAAGAGGGAGAGAGGGTAGGGTGTTATGGGCCCCTACCTGTCAGCACAAACCATGTATGAGTTTTGACATGTAAGAATAGAAGAATGGAAGTTCTTGAGTTATAGCCCTAATTGGGCACCTGGTTTGGTGTTTTGTCTGACATCTCCTGTTGGAAAAATCCACCTTTCCCTAGTTTTGATTCATTGTGAATCCTATTTTGAAAACCTAGTATGAATATGAATGTTTGTTTTTGTCTCTTTGTTATGCTTGTTTGTCACCAGGTTAGATTCTGTTCCCTCCGCAATCTTAGCAATGTATTGCAAAAAATGATATGGACCCCTTGATAAGGGTCATGAAGGAAATTTAGTTGATTGTTGAAATTTTGGAATTGAAATCCTATGAAAATTGTATTTAATAACTTTGTTGTAATGGCAACGATGCTGGGTTTTCTTCCTGGTTCTTTCTCGGCTAAGCCTTTGAATCAAGTTGCCAATAAAATAGTGGTTGAGTATTATTACTTCTCATGAGTTTTATTTGTAATTTTTGGTTATATGGATTGCACATCAAAAATAAGATGAAATGATGATGTTCAATTAGGCAAAATTTCAAGTTTTCTTATATGTTGAAACGAAAATTATGTTATGAACATAGGTTCAGTTTCATAATTATTGAAAAAATAAAACAACTCTTGCATCATTGTTAAAGTGGATCATTCAAATTCTTGATACATTTAGTTAGTATCAAATCCTATTAGCTTTATTTTGAACAAAAAATTTATCCCCTTTGGCAAATTTTAGCACTAGCAATTTTAACACTTAAAGAAAAAATATATATATTCCTAGAGAAAATGTCTCTGGAATTTGTATGGGAGCAAAAAGATAAAAATGGATTTGGTTGCAATAGGGAATATTCCTCCAAAGATTCTTGCATTTATCCCTTTTGTTGGAAACTATTTAAATTATAAAGTCAAATTTTTTTTTATAAATGTTTAAATATATAAAGCTTAAAATGAATGACGTTAGCCCACCTCTATACTTTTCCATATTTAAAACTTTAACCCCACTCCCATGCTAACATCACCCCTGTCTATAGTGTTTGGGGCACAGTATGCATTTATAGGCAGTGGAATTATAGTCAAGCTTAGTTATTGAAGGGGGGCAACATATGTATGGAAGATAATTTAAAAGTTTTAAAACTTTAACGTAAAACTTACCTTCTCAATGCCTTTATGAGGCCTGCGAATGCATTTAACACATGTCTGCATAATAGGTTGGAGGACACTGTGAGGAGAATCCCACGTGGGCTACCTAGGATATCAGCGCCTAGGCTAGTCTCGCAAGGTGGGGATGGTTTGAAGTTTGGGGATGGTTAGGGATAGGTGGTGTAGGTTTGGGGTTAGTTTAGTTTTTTTTAGATTGTTAAATTTAGTTTAGTTATGATGTGAGTAATATTAAATTTAATTAAATTTACATTTAATTTAGTTAGTATTTTAATATATGGTTTAGTTTAGTTTTGTAAATGATATTAAATTAAAGTTAGTTTATTTTAATTATTAAAAGGATTTAAATTAAGTTTTGTATTAAAAAATTAAGATAGAATTAAATTGAAGTTAGTTTAGTTTTAAATTAATTTAGTTGTTATATTATTTTAGAAAGTTTAAAATTAATGATTAGTTAGTATTAGTTAGTTAGTTTGGAATTTTATCTTGTATATATTTAATTGTTGTGATCTTTTTAAATATTAAGTTTTGATACGTGGTTCATATGTTAGTTTAAATCTAAGTTAAATTGGTTTATTTTATTAGTATTTGATTTAGATAGGAATCGTGGTTAGATAATATTTATTTATTTATTTTGGTTAATTTTAATATTAGACTTATTAATAATATTAATAGAGTAATATGTCGAAAATGGCTTGTTTGATTTATTAGTCAAAAAGTTATAAGTTATTATTCTTATTGGATGTAAATTTAATTTAGTCAAATGAAATTTACTTTAAGAATTAAATAGAAATTGTTATATGAAAAGAAGAAAGATGTTACCATTATATTGTTTATTATTTTGAAGTAGTGTATAATTTATTTAATTTAAATGTTTTTTTTTGTAGTTGATACGTTATAAGTTAATTAATGGATTTTATTAAAATGTTAATCAATATGATTGCTTTAAAATTATAGCTAATATTCTTTTAGTTTAGTTAAAGTATTGTTAAAATTTGTAGATAATGTTTCATGAAATATTTTATTATCTTAGTCAAATTTAAATTTAATTCATATGGTCATTATATTAGGAATGTTTTATTGGATTTATATAAAATTGTGATTGGAATAAAATCAAAGAAAGTATATTTATGTATATGTTAGATATGATATTATCTTAGTTAGTTCTTCGATTTAATATTTCAATTTAATTAGAACCATTTTCATTTGAATTGTTATTCAATATTTCTTTAATTATAATGTTATATTAGTAATGGAATAACGAAACAAATATCGATATCAGATTAATAACGAGAGTTCAAATTTAACGATGTATTCCTCCACAAGATTATAAACTTAAGATGATATGAAGAGAACCTTTACTTTAACTATGAACACAACCATATCAAACTTAGAGCATTTTAATTATTAATTTTTAAAAAAAATTGTGTGTGTTTTTGCCCTCGTATTTAGGGCATGACACTTATTCTAATGAAATAACTATAATCAAAAGTAAATGAAACACTTAAAACATTTAAACACACCTTGTAGTATTGTCATGTGTCTATCCTACCCTTATCACACTTGTTTGCATTCAAATCTTTGAATTGCCTAATATATCTTCATCATTTATTTATATTAATAACATTTTAATTTTAGTCCAATTTTGACCAAGATTATGATTCTAAATAATTTAAATTTTTTGATCAATGGGATAGGGACTCATTTGATAGAATGATCAATTTCTCAGTTTACTTTTATCAAACATATTCAACAATTGAAACTAAGAAATTCTTACATAATTGAAAGTCTAACTAAACTTTGACTCTTGCCAAATGTAAATGTAGAAAAACACATTAATTCATAACTTTCATATAAAAGTTTTTGATATATTTTAATATTTGCACAATCCACACTTTAAGAACTAATATCATGTATAGATTAATCATTGGCAGAGGGAGCGGGCCCTTTCTCCAACTACCAATCGATCACTAGGAAGACTTAAGACAAGCATAAAAGTCCAACATAGTTATTTTATAGTTACATTAATAATCAAAAGAGGAATATATTTTATATAATATGGTCTATATATATATATATATATAAACCATAGTCAATTAAGATTAATGGTAATTATCTAAGTTTAGTTCCTCATGGTTAGAAACTGATGGAACACAGTATCAATGTGTACCATCAAAATTTAATTATGTGCTCATAATAAACTAAGATATTGATCAAATCAAAAACCAATCCTCTAAAGATCTTCCAAGTCATCCATCCATATTTATCTTTGTTGTAGACTTCCTATTATTCAACTTTGCCTCCAGTGGATCCCTACTTTGAAACAACCATCCAAATTAGCATTCATTATTAGGTTTAATGCCAAGGATTAACATATCTTTGTCACGTGTTTAATATCAATCCTTTTACAACAACTAAGGTAATTTAGAGGACTATGACAAATTTTCTAGGCAAAATGAATGATCAAATAGACAAAAACTAGGATAATAAATATGAAAATATAGGACATATTTAGAACTCATCATTTTCCCCCAACTAAAGTCATTGCATGTCCTCATACAACACTTATTGTTCCTAGTGGATTGGTAGCTAAGTTCTTTATAGCTCCCGTCATCTCACTCAACCACTTTTTCCTTCAGATCCTTGACTTTCTTTTGATGATCAAATTGTTGGAAATCTATTTGAAAACATCATTGATTGTTTGCAAAGAGGGAGATTGTTAATAAAGAATGGTTTCAATCATTGTTTTGTCACTAATGTCAAACTTGCTATTTGTTAGAATGACAATTTCTTATAAGATCCAAGTACTATAACTTAGTTGATTGATGAAGAGGATTTAATCAACAAGATGTAATAAAAGTACCTAAGGAAAGGTTGAGTTATGGTTTTGTAATGATGTGCAAGGATCAGTTAAGACAATGATAAAATGATGTATTGATAGTATACTTGAAGATACAGAGGTTGACCACACTTAGAAACTTTAGAAGTATAAGATGTAACAAGGTTGTCTGCAAAGCTTGACTAAGTTCATTAGTGAGTGTCGAGCAAGCTAGTTCATGCCAAGCAAATTTTCTATTAGTGCTGAGAAAAAGAAAAATCTAGTGTGTGCCAAGTGATACAAAAGGAGCCAAGCAAGTAATAGGTGTTGAGCATCAGAAAAACTTAGTGGATGCCAAGTGAATCCACAGTAGGTGTTGAACATTAGTAAAATGTAGTTGGTGCCAAGTAACACACTATGTGTCGAACACCAAAATTTCAATAATGTCGAGCTGCTACATTATTTGAAAAGTAAAAGATTTTCCAAATCTAAGCCGACAGGTTTGTTACCTTGAATTTTGTGAACTAGATGGAGGATAAGGATGATGAGTCAGAGGCACAAAATTTTAGGTAAACTATTTTTGGGCAAATTTAGGAGGATTCTTCATGATGTTTCTAGAAGGAACAAGATATGGGGTAAATTCATTGAATACTACCTAATCCATTCAAACTAAAATTAAAAGATGGAAGATCTGAGCGGGAAAAGGATTATAGACTTCTATTTAAGGATTCATAGGCCAAGAAGCTAGAGTTTTTGGGTTGAAGTTGTTGAAAGGTGTCAAGGAGAAGGCATCAAGGAGAAGGAAGAATAGAGCACAAAGACTCTACTTCAATAAGTGGCCATATGGGATATTGCACTGGTATATCGAGCATGGAGACTCAAGGAGACAAAGCTTTAAAGGAGGAAAAGTTGTTAGAGCTGAAGAGACTGAAAGCCTGACAATGTTGTCAGCTAAACAATGATCTGAAATCTACAAGTTAAGTTGTTAGTTGTAATAGGTCAAAAGCCCTTATTGTTACTCTCTAACAATTGTATCAAGTTAGGGTAAAATCCTATGGACTTAGGTTGGTTTAGCAGCCATTTGTAAATCCTTTAATAGAGTGGCATTCCAAGTGAATGTTCTAAAGTCCTCTAACTAGGCCCACTTCTAAAAGGGTGGTTAAATCCTTTAACCAGGTCACATTTAATAGTGTGTTGTAGCCTTTAACAGGGTAGTCCTTTCATAGGGCATCACTTCAGAATAGTGAGAATTGAGTAGCATGTTACTAGTGGTTTTTCCAAATCGGGTTTTGATGTAAATCATTGTGTTATGTGTTGATCTTTCATGTCTTATTCTTTCATGTTGATTTTATAGTAACTTGCTAAGTAGGAAAGTTTAAGCTTTAATGCGTGAACAATTTAATGGGCTCGCTTTACTTGATGAAAATTTTTATTTGGACATTTGGACCTTGAATAATTGATTCACACCCCCCCCCCCCCCCCCCCCCAGTAATTCTAACACAAATCATGAGATATGATTGTCTTGCAAACTATCTTTTACAACAACCTTTTAACATGGAAATAGCTAGAAGGTTTTTTGTATAGGTGTATACTCTATTTTGAGTTTAGCTTCTCATGCCATCTTTAGACCATCCATTTTTTGTTCTAATTTGGATTTGAGCTCATCAAGTTTATTCTTATGATATTCTTGAGAGACACATTCTATAAGGAATTTCTCCTCCTAGTATCCTCTTAATTCCTTGATAATCTTCTTGTGCTTGTTAAAAGAGATATACCCTACTTCAAGTTTATGTTCCCACAAGGCTTCTACCTATCCAAGGATTTGTTCATCTCCCTCTACTGTAAGACATATGTCATCAATATGACCTTCCTTTAGGGTTCTCCATAAATTATTTATGATATTATGATATTTTTTTATAGATATAGAACCTCCCATTAATTATTGGTGTTCCTTGATTGATATATATCCTAGCATATCTAAACTAGATTCCTTCAAGCTAACCCTAACTCTTCATAATTCCTTAGCATGTCTTTTAGATCTTTGACATAGTTGTTGAGATTGGTATTGAAGGGGCATTATTTGAGATTCTAATATTTTTACTTTCCTTTGTAGTATCTTAAATTAACCTATAGAAAATTCTTCTCCAGTCTATGAACCACCATGGAGAGTTTCTTTACTATCTTGCAGAGTAGTTGGATGAGAAAATGTTTTAGTTGTCTATCTAATGGGTTAGTTTTGATTAATTAACTATTCTAGAGGTTCCTCTTGTAATGTGGAATCCATTTGATATTCATTTCCTAAAGGAGAGTTTACATTCTCTTGACTTGACTAGGAAAGATTTCTACATTTAGGGTTTATGTATTGTTCAAAGTTCCTTCAAGATATATTGTCTATTGTTGACTGAGTAATCCATCTTCTTACCTAGGTGAAGGGTTAACTATTTGAGTAAAAATATTCTCATCCCTATTAGATATATATATAAATCTTCCTTAGTTTTACTTTCTACCTATTCCTTTCTTATTTTTTCTTTTCTATGATGTTGTTTTCACCTCCTAGAATTTCTACTCTTTTTTTCCTCACCCACCTAGTTTATACCCAAGATTTCAATTTTAGGCTATGCATTTCCTAATGCCACATTGGTAAGGTTTTGCAGCTTAGAAGATTCTTTATATTTGTGCTTTGACCTTCTATTGTAAGGACTTGGTGTTAGAGGAATGTTAAGACTAGTAATGGTATTGTGTAAAGAAAACCTAGGTTTTGACCTAAGTTCATACCCTATATACTCAGGGTCCTTGTTACCTTATTTTTCATCACTATACATGCTAGGGTTAGTATTTTTCATGTCAAATTCATGATCCTCTGATTCTTTTTAGAATCTTTACTACGTACTTCTATAAATACCACCCATGAAATATAATTTTTTAACCCATTCATTATAATTAGTTTAATTACCTCATAATGACCTAAACCATTTCTATTACCAACTTGTATCTTAGAACTCATTTCTTTAATAGATTGGAAGAGAAAATATGGGACATTTATCAATTGTACATGTCACATAAGAAAAAGAAGCCTAAAATGGTGAGCAAAAATATACACATACCACCCTTCAATAGTGATGTATTTCATTATACCCTTAGCAACTCTTGTCCAATACCCTAATAAAAACATGTGCAAAGTTCCTTATCTCAGGGTTGTTTGAACAACTTCATTCTTTGCTAGGAATAGGGATAACTTTAACAAACCCTCCTTTGGAAAAAAAAAAAGTATAAAATTTTGGTGAATCGAAGATTAGTTTAGGGGGAAAAAATTAATTTCTATTATAAAATTTTTATTATTATGTAGGAAATTTTTTAATTTGATTGGTGATTATATTTCAAACATATGAACATTCTATAAATTTTTTGTGAATCTATCATTATTGATGGAAATTGTAGAAAAAAGTACACATACCTAGAGTAATGTTACTCAAGTACTTATCAAATCTGGGGTCCTCAATGAGTGATAATTAATTACAAATTTAGACGATGACCATTAACAAGGAGCTTACATCATTCTAAGTCCAAAGTGTAGTGTTGTACAACACCATTACCAAAGACATGTTCAACTTTGTAAGGGCCTAGCCACCAAGTATGAAATTTATCTTTAAAATCCTAAAAATGAGAGTCATATAAAAGTACACTATCTCTAGGCTGAAAAGAGTGTTAGAAAATATGTTTGTCATGCCATAATGTTCATTGCTTTTGATCATGTTTGGTATGGAGAAGTGCATTCTGACAAAGTTCATCTAATGAGTACAACTAAGCAATGTGTTCTTGTTGAGCATTATAGAGGTTCAAACCAAGTTGAAGTGTGGTTAGAAGGATCTTTATCTTGAACTCAATGGGAAGAACAACTTTATTTCCATATACCATCTCATAAGGGGTCAGACTAGTGGTGGTCTTCCAAATGGTGTGATAGGCCCATACAACTTCAGGAAGCTATGTGGACCAATAATGCTTATGAATTGAAATAGTCTTGGTGAGAATATTCTCAAGTTATTAATTGGTTAACTCCACTTGTTCATTTTCTTGAGGGTGATAGGGTGAATAATTTTGGTAGAAAATTTCATACTCTTTGATTAGTGCAACTATGAGATATGAAGCTAATTGAGATCCTTAATCTATAGTTAACTCCTAGGGAACACCAAAGTGGGTGAAAATTTTAGAGTATAAGAAGTTAGCTACCTTGGTGTCCTGTGTATGTTTAAGAGCAACAAGCTCAACCCATTTGGTAACATAAATAGTGCAAAAAATAATTTACTCTTTGTTGTTAGAGGGTGGATTGATAAGCCCCAACAAATTGAGACCCCACTTCTCAAAAGGATCAATGGAGAGCTAAGGGTAGAGAGGAATTTCATCAAATCTAGTAGGATGGCCCATACAATGGCATTGATCAAAATGATGAACATATCACTTAAAATCCTTATGAATTATATGCCAATAGTACCTAGCATCAAGGATCTTCTAAGTAGTTCTTTGAGCAATAAAGTGTCCTCAACAAGGCTCTATGTGAAAATCACAAAGAATGTCAAATACATCATCCTCATGAACACAATGATGAATAATTTTGTTCATGCTAGTGTAGAAGAGAAGACCATCTATCCAAGTATATTGGCTACTAAGACCCACCAACTTATGATGTTCTTGAGAGATGAAGTGTGAAGAAAACTTACATGTAACAAGGTAGTTAGTGATGTTGTCATACCATGGGCTCTTTGTAGAGATGGAAAAGAGGTTCTCATTAGGGAATGTGTCATCAACATGTACACATTCATGGTTAGGATTCTACAATTGGGAGATGAAATCTGCAACCACATTTTCTTTATCGGGCTTATCAAGTATAGTAATGCCAAATTCTTGTAATAAAAGTAACCATATAATGACCCTACTGGTTACTATACATTTAGTCATTAAAAATAAAATGGTTGAATGATCAGTATGAACAAATACTTTATAACCAGTAATCTAATGCCAAATTTTATTAATAGCATAAAAAATAACCAACAATTCTTTTTTAGTTACCATGTAGTTTACTTATGTGTTAGTAAAGTTCTTGCTAATATAATAAATAGAGTAGAAGAGGTTATCTTTTTTTTCTCAAGTATTGCACCAATGGAGGAGTTAGAGGCATTAGTGTGCATATGAAAAGGAAATGCCCAATTTTGGCCTCTAAGAACTAGGGTGGTCATAAGCTTAGTTTTGATGGTTTCAAACACTTCTTGACATTCAAGAATCTAAGAAAAGACAATGTCCTTAGCTAGAAGGGAAAACAAAGGAGAGGCTATTTTGCTAAAATTTTGGACAAATCTTTAGTAGTACCCAACATGACCTAGGAAACTTCTAACATCTTTTTGTTTGGAAGGTGTAGGAAGGTCTTGTATGATCAGGATCTTTTTAGGATTAACCTGGATACCTTTGGAAGAGATAAGATGACCTAACACTATCCCTTTAGTCATCAACATATGCAACTTCTCATGACTCAAAGCTAGATTAGTATCTATACATCTCTTAAGTACTCTTTCTATGTTATTTTTATCCTCCTCAAAAGTGTTAACATGAATAGTAAAATTGTCCATATACACCTCAACACAGTCATTAACCAAATCAACAAATATACTCAACACTACCCTCTAAAAAGTGGTTGGGCCATTACACAATGTGAAAGAAAGAACATTGTAGCAAAATTTTCCCATGGGAATGTAAAAGTAGTCTTATCTTGATCTTCTAGGGAAATGTGTATTTGATTATACCTACTAAATCCATCCAAGAAGGAGGAAAATGGTAAGGGAAAATGGTTTTTTTAGTCTCTTTATTTAGTGCTCTATAATCAACACATGAGCACCACTTTCCATTTTTATTTGGTATAACTAGCAAAGGAGATACTTATATGTTATCTGAGATAGGATAAATAAAACCAACATTCAATAATTTTGGATTACTTCTTTAACTATGTCTCATAGAGTTGGATTATGTCTTTTTTGTGGTTGTTGAATAAGATGACTCCATTATTATATATATAAATTTTATGGGTACATTTTTCTAGATTTATGGCATGCATATCCTAATATTCCCAAGAAAATGCAGCTTTATGTTCTGTGAGTATGGTGATAAGATCTTTTATTTGAGCTAGTGTTAGTAGTGGGTTAATGTTAAGGGTGCATATTGGGAAGATCTCCATAGGTTCATATGGTGTGGGAATATTAGAACCAACTCTTTGTGATGAATTAGGTTCATCTAGAGATAATACTGGGTTGTAAAAATATTAGTGGGGCAATAGTTGGTGTAATATGAGAAAATGTTGAATAGATTGAGAATTACCTACCAAAGAAAAGTTTCCAAAAGGATAGTTGACAGTTTCATTTGAAGGAAAGATCATGGTTTCTCATATGATTTAGTAAATTAGTTTTGATATCTTCAAGTAAATTACCAATTTCTAACATTGAGATACCAAGTGTATTACCCATGGTAGAAAAGTTACTTGAATTTCCACAAATAGGCATGTGGGACCAAGAATAATTCCTAAAAATGTCACAAATATCTTTAAAAGATAATTTAGAAATATTATCTCTTCCAATTATGTTCAAGCCATCCATGTTCTCATCTCAAATTCCTCTTAGGAAGAGCATTTTTATAGTGTTAGTCATTAAATCAGGGCATCTTGAAAGTTTTAAACTAAAGGAAAAATGCTCTAGGAAATCTTCTTCTTGTTGAGACATGCGAAAGATTTTACCCATACTTCTTTGGTTTTGCAACATTCTTGATATTTTTCCATAAAAACATATTTTATTTTATCCCATTTGCTAATATCTATAAGGCTCATAAACCATTGCAATGTAGTATCTTTTAATGTAGCTGGGATTAGCTTTAGTTTTTGTGCCTCACTTTGATAATCATAGCTATTAAAAAGGACATCAAACTCAAATAAGAACATATTAGGAACTTTAGTGGTTGACCCCCTAAATATAGGAAGTGTTGAGTGAGGTATATTATTCATATGGGAATTGTCTTAGGGAGGCCAAATAGGAAACTTAAAGGTCATAAGATTATTATTGTGTTGGACCAATACGTTACCATTATTTCCATCATTATTAAGACCTCCACCTATGTTCCCTATGTTATCTTCTATAACTTTCTTTAATACTTCAAATGCCCAAGGTGTTGTATAAGTGTTAAATGGTTTTTCATGAACTTTTGGTGATTTACTACACTTGGTCTCATATGAATCTTTGAATTTTTTGGTGGAACTTGAGGGGTATGGATGGCTGGGAAGGTGGAGTTGGGCTTGAATTATCTTTTTCTATCTTGGTTTTTATCCTAGTGTTTAATGGTCATTTTTCTTTTTCTTTTTTGGGAGTCTTTGAACTATCTCCTAACTACTTCTTAACAAACCTTCCTTGAATATCTATAGGTCTATTCATTCACCTAAATGATTTAATGTACTGCAAACCTAATGTAGCATAATGGGAAAATTTAACACATGACCAAATGATCCCAAAGACACATTGTTTCTAACATGACTCACTATGGCTTCACACCACTAATATCCCTCCCTTGGAATGACACCAAAAATTTAAGGGTAAAGTTATGGTTATTCTAATGAGTTGTTTTCTAAGTCTTATTCAAGCTTGGGAAACCCTAATAATATCAATTTGGGACTCATAAGCTTGTGAGGGATATAGTGGTTGTCTACTCAAGGGATGAAGATAATGAGTCAAGGATTAATAGACGCAATTTAATTACACTTTAGAGAATTAAATTAAAAGTTTCAAAATCCACACCCACAATGAAAGAAATTCATATTCGTAAAAAAAAAATCTAATTGAGATACTTCTTATAACAAAGAAAAAACCACACTTACATACTTTATAAGATAACCACACTAAAAAATACCACACTTATAATATTGAGTATATTCTATAACTTATTCTAATGAAATAACCATGATAAAAAGTAAATCACACACTTCAAAGATTTAAACATGCCTTATAGTAATGTCATTGTACAACCTACACTTATCACACTTGTTTGCATTCAAATCTTTGAATTGTCTAATATATCTTCAGCATTCACTTATATTAGTAGCATGTTTATTTCAACCTAATTTCAACCAAGCTTATGATTCTAAATTCTATGAATTTTTTGGTCGACAGGATAAAGATAATATTGGCAACATGACAGAGACTCATTTGACACAATGATTAATTTCTCAATTCAATTTTTATGAGACATGGTCATCAATTGAAACTAATAAATTCTTATGCAATTGAAGATCAAACTATACTTTGACTCTCACTAAATGGAAATGTAGAAAAATACATTAATTCATAACTTCACTATAAAAGTTACTCACAAATTTTAACATCTATGCAATCTACATTTTAATAACTAATACCATGTAGAGATTAATCATTGACAAAGGGAGTGGGCCCTTCCTTTCTCCAACTACCAACCGATTGATAGGAAGACTTAAGAAAAGCGTAGACGTTTAGTAGAGTTGTTTCAGAGTTTAATTAATAATAAACAAGATGACTATATTTATATAATATGATTTGCATATATATATATATATAAACTAGACTCAATTAATATTAATAGTAATTATATACATTTAGTTTCATGAGGAAAAATAGTATCAATGAGCAGCATCAAAATTTAATTATATGCTCAAAATAAACTAAGATATTAATCAGATAAAAAATTGGTCTTCAAAAGATCTACCAAGTTATCCATCCCTATTCATCTTTGTTTTAGACTTCCTCTTATTCAGCTTTATTGTTAGTGGATCCCTACTTTGAAACAACCATCCAAATTAGTATTCATTAGTAGGTTTAATGTGAAGGATTTACATATTTTTGTCACATGTTTAATATCAATCCTTTTACAAAAAAAATGGTAATTTAGAAGACTATGAAAAAGTTTCTAGGAAAAATGAATAATCAAATAGACAAAACTTAGGATAATTAATATGATAATACATGACTATTCAGAACCCATCATCTTCCTACTAACTCTTTCATGTTTTGTCTTTGACTGTTACTATTATTATAATTTCTTTTATTATTGTTCACGTTCCTTCTAGGGTTAGGCTTTCTCATGTTGATCCTCATGTTGATCCTACAAAATCTTGTTGTATATCCCATGTTGTTACAAATCTAATAGACTATAACATTATTTCTATAACTAGGTCTTGACTAATCAATCTATGCTCTATAATCTCTAGCAATATGTCTAAAATTGTTGAACTTATTGTACATAATACTATTCCTTATAACATTGGTTCCTCCAATATATCTATTTTTTGTAGGGTTAGTACCTCTAAACATTCTTTTTATTATTACTATTATCAAATTTAGGCTTTCTATAGTTAATTGTTCTATGACTAAAACTATGAAAATTATAACAATAACTAGAAATAGGTTAAAATAACTTACCTATATAGTCCCTTTGAAGAGGAAAAAATTCATTACATGCATAAAATCTACCTTTGAATTTTTTCCTCGCTTCTTTAGGTGATTTAGTGTGCTTAAGTTTCTTAGGTACATCAACTTGGTGAAGTTGATCTTACTTAGGTACATCTTCAGATTGACTTGACTCACTCTTGTTGTAATTATCTTACTTATACACAAGCTGATGGATCAAAAGATCTAGTTATTATCTAGCTTTAGATTTCTTAGCCAAATTTTCTCCAAGGCATCCAAGACCTTTCTTATCATAAGATGGTCTCTGTGTAAAGATATATTCATCAAGCTTTTCACTATTGGATTACAACTTCTTAATATGTTGTTTAGATTGTGTTAGCTCTTCTTTCACAATAGTATTATCCTTCTCAAGTTTTGCATATTGCAAATTTTTAGACTCAAGCTCAAATGTCACTTTTCTAAGGATAGATCTGACTCAATCTTACTAACATCCTCCTTCAAGCTTAACTTTACATTAGTAATCTATAGTTCATGCTTCAGGATCTCATTTTCTTTCTTTTGTTGTGAAACTTCATCACTTTCCTTGATCTGATCTGTTGGGACTAAAAATTGCATGGTCAATTTTGAGTCACATATTGTGAATCTTGAAGAATCATGTCCTAAAGTGCCTTTTTATGCATATGTAGTTGATTGTCAGTTTGAGGCCTAGATGGTGTTTGAGTTGCTTAACACCTTTCATTTGACATATGCATGTGATCCACAATGTTATTTTGCCATCCCGAATCATTTTGTGGGGAATTTTGAGCTAGTGTCAAAATTTGCAATTTTGCCCAAGTGTCAAATAGCAACCAGAGGCCCAGTTTGCATTTCAATATCTTTTACCCAGGAATGTCTCATGACTAGCCACTTTGGGGATGTTTAGTATGCATAACAAAGAACCTATGTTTTAGTTTTCAAGTCATTTTGAATCTGTTTGACTAGGTTTTGCACCCCCCAAAGTTGGTCATTTACTATTTTGTGCATTTGACTAGTTGTTCACAATTCTGGGAAGCCCTATTCGACCAATCATATCTTTGACCCAGTTGACCCAAATGAAAAAATTATTTTTGCATTGTGTTCCAGGGGTCAGGCACTTCATATGTTTCAATTTTGAGATCATGAAGAATCCATTTGATCAGTTTGCTAACATGATCAAAAACCCAGTTTATATTGTTTTGTTACGGCTAAGGTATCTTTTGATCCGTACCCCTGTTCGGCACATTATAACATTGATCCTGTGATTGGCTAGCCTAAATGGATTGTACCATTGTGTTGTGTCCTAAAAATCCTTGAAGTATGCCAGTTCTTAAGTCGTGACAAATCAATTTGCATAATTTCATATGTCCGTACATTTGCCAAAAATTACTTTTGACACATTTGCCAATTAAAATTTCCAAGTACCTATTTGCAGAAATTCACCAAATGTGCCTTGTGATTTTTCATGAGCCCAAAAAATGGAATTATATTCTCTTCATGGCAAAGAACTTATATCCTAGTTTTCAGAACCCCAAGTGGTCAATAACCCAGTTTTATAATGTCGAACCCGAGCCTAGTTTATGTTTTTTTCACATTTTTTGCCTGCAGAGTAATTGAAGTATGGATGTTTGGCAATTAAAATCTTTTGACTGGGAATTCATCATGTGTTGAAAATTTGTAATATGGTAAAGCGTATAGGACTGAATACTCATGCCAATTTTCGTGGCCTGGTTACTTGATTTAATTAATTTTTAAGGCCAGCTAGCAAGCCTCCAGACACATTCACAGTTTGCAGGCAAGAAATGATAAAATGAGTTCTAATGATTAGATAGTGTTTGAAATTGATTCTAGTTAGTATCAAATGGTGAGTAGATCAATTTTCCAGTTCAAGTTATTTGAAAATGAAATATTTTTAGCCGGACCCACTTTTGGGCCTGACTAATATCTTCCAATTGATGAGGTATGGATTAGGGAACTAGTGGATTTTTATAAAAAGATGGAAATCCCTTATGGAAAAAATAAAAAATGGATTTGGGTTTCTCGATCTAGTGAATCCAAAGAGTTTGAAAGTATGAGCCAATGCATTGAGGGGCAAGGAAGCTGACAGGCAACCAACAATTAAAAGGGAAAATGTCTATAAAAGAAGCCATGTCCCTCGAGGTTTCATTTAGTTTTTTTTTTGTGGCTCTGAATGTATTCAAGGTGAGGGATATTTAATAGTTGTCTAGAGCCTATGGGCTCTGGTATGCACGATATTTAGATCCATGCTATCATAGCAAGAGCATGAAGTCCCACGCTGATTTCTATCTTATCAGACAGTTTGGTTAAGCAAAGGAGTAGTCGGCAAATCAAAGGGGAGCTACTGGAGTCAATACGCAGCCTAGAAGTCATAGTCTAGTAGATATAAAATGAAACCACAGTCCACATTATGCATAAGACAAGCTGTTGATGATAAAAAGAAAAGCCATAACATATAAAAATGGAAGCCACAGGCACAAGAAAAGCATCACTCATGCAATATAAAGAATAAGTCAGCATTCAAAGGAGGAGCCAGTGATTATTTGGAGATCAATGCATAAAAAAGAACTGATATGTAAGAACCAATGGCATTGAAAGGAAAAAAACAAGCAAAGGAAGCTGCTGGTTGTAGCAGCAGGCTATAACATATTTTAAAAGAGCAACCAATGCACAAAGATGAAAACAATAGTGAATACAAGGAACCCACCAGCCCAGTATAAAAGAAAACCCATGCATTTAGCAATCGTAGCAAACACAAAGAGGGAAAACCATTGAGGAATATTATCCCACATTGAGCAGGTGGGGAGTATTTTTATTTTTTATATACTTTTGCACTCAAACATATAGTGTCAACCATACAAAGGCTTTTGCAAGTTGTGTGATGTGTGATGGATTTCATGGGTCCCAACCGGTTGGAGAAAAGAGGACTAAAATTTTGACTAGACATGTAGTCAAAGTTGATGATGTCAGCAATTTGCAGGTCATCGAAAAGTCAAAAATTCGACAAGTCACTATGGCACTTCTTGAAAAATCCAAGAAATTTCGACTAGCGACTTGCCAAAAAATTTCAAATCCAGCTCAAAGGTTAAATGAGCACATGGGTCCCACTTGGATATGGAGCAGCGAACCAGTGAGTGACAACTGGCACTAACATGGTGGTGAGGTGGATGAATATCATGGTGACATGTGGTGGAGCTTCCTAATGTGTCACATTTCTTGAGGTACTAACGTGGTAATGATGCCACATGTCGCAATGTCATTATGTCGCTAATGATGTGGCAAATGCTGACATGTTACAATGACATAGTGACTATGACATGGCAATGATGACATGGTGACCAGTGACATGGTCATGAGATGGACGAATTTGGTGATGACATGTGGTGCCCAGTTGGAGGTGTCTAATAGCTGTGCATGGAAGGAGCAAATTAGAATATGCCACGTATCAAGGTAGGTCAACCAAGTTTAACCTGGATAGAAAATGGTGGAGAATTTGAGAAATTTCAAATTTTTTATATACTTTTGCACTCAAACATATAGTGTCAACCGTACAAAGGCTTTTGCAAGTTGTGTGATGTGTGATGGATTTCGTGGGTCCCAACTGGCTGGAGGAAAGAGGACCAAAATTTTGACTAGACACACAGTCAAAGTTGATGATGTCAACAATTTTCAAGTCGTCAAAAAGTCAAAAATATGGCAAGTCACTATGGCACTTGTCGAAAAATCCAAGAAATTTCGGCTAGTGACATGCCGAAAAATTTCAAATCTGGCTCAAAGGTTAAATGAGCATGTGGGTCCTACCTGGATATGGAGCAGCGAACTAGTGAGTGACAACTGGCGCTGACATGGTGGTGAGGTGGATGAATATCATGGTGACATGTGGTAGAGCTTCTTGATGTGGCACATTTCTTGAGGTATTGGCGTGGTAACGATCCCACATGTCACAATGTCATTATGTCACTAATGATCTAGCAAATGCTGACATGTTACAATGACATAGTGACTATGACATGGCAATGATGACATGGTGACCAGTGACATGGCCATGAGATGGATGAATCTAGTGATGACATGTGGCACCCAGTTGGAGGTGTCTAATAGCTATGCATGGAAGGAGCGAATTAGAATATGCCACATGTCAAGGTAGGTCAACCAAGTTTAACCCGGATAGAAAATGGTGGAGAATTTGAGAAATTTCAAATTTAAATATTTTATTTTTTCTCCCATTTAAATAATGTTTGAAACTTTAATATAGTTTAAACTATATAAAAGGTTTTAATTTTTGCAAAATAATGTGCAAACCTATGAATGGAAGCCTGATTTTCAAAGGGACATAACTGGGGCTATTTTAATCCAAAATAGGCACTCCAATATACTGTCAGAATCAAGAAGAGCTGAATTTTCCATTTTTGAAGTCATATTATGCACAGGTGTTCACCAATTCATGTTGTAGGCTAGTTTTTGAAATTTGAGGTATTGGCAACCGAACAAGTAGATTTAATCTTTAAGCATCTAAATCAGTTACAGGGCAATTTTGAAGACTTTTTGGAATCTGAATGTGAAGAAAATCAAGCCAAATCAGTTTTCTTGCATTCTACAAGCCATTTTCAACTGATTTGTTACTTTTACCGAGTTCAATCTTACACCAAAATCAGTTACATTTTCATCATCAAATTTCTGAAATATTTTGATGCCTTTGTGAGCCAAAATGAAAGGATTTGATTTTCAGTTAGAAGGAGAAGTTAGAAAGAGGTTTTTGATCTTCTTGGGAAGGATTTCTAAAGGGACACTTCTCAATTACAAATTAAATCTAAGAATTGTCTTCTCCATATTTATTTTTTCTTCTTCTCTGAAAAAGGGTTGTTGGTTGGTTTTATATTTCCAATTCTTGGAGCTCTGCTCACGTTGTGAAAGTCATACACCCAGCATTTCTCTGTTGTATTGAGTAGCATTTGATGTTTTATATAGATAGTTCTACTTTGTTAGGTGATTTATGAGTTAATTTTTGTATATCTTTCATGTATTTGGTTTCAAGGAAAACAAATAAAGCACAATAAAAGTTTTAAGTTCAGTCTGAATCTTGTCTCCTGATTATGGATCTGTTATTTCTTCTAATTTGTGATCAAAGAGCATAGATTAGGTTGCATTTCATTTAGAAATGTATGTGATTAAAATATCTTGCTGGTGGAGCAAAGAACCATGTAATTGCTTGATGTTTGTCATAGGGTTTGCAGATTTCATGATAGGATGTTCTGAGTATGAGATTCATTCTATAGTAGATGTCAGTTCACAAAGTGAAGGATAGATCGGGGATCTTGATGTAGAGATATGTCTGAGATTTCCAAAAGATGTATGGTTATAATTCATTTAATTTTCCAATAGATAAGGCACTGGTCAGAGATAGGATCATTAAGTTCTGTTGCTCATACCTAGGTCTTGCTGATATCAACATATTAAATCAATTTTTCTTTTTATGTTGAAAGCTATTCAATGTTAACTCGTACTTAGCTTGCCAGTTTCATGAGTTATGTTCTTAGCTATTTCATGCTTGTGATTCTTGGTTAAGTATAGAAGATTTAGGGGTTTTTATCTACTTTACATTAGATTTAGTGTATGCTTTCATAACTGGTACCATATAAAGAATCTATAAGTCCACCCACCTAGGTTTTGCAGAGCCTAAAGTGCACAAGGAGTATAGCCTTATAGTTGGCCCAAGTTCTTGGTAAATTGTGTCCATTATTGGAGATAGCTTCCATAGACGCATTCTTGTATTACATACTTGGTTTTTGAGGCTACAGGTGGAGTCAGATAGGGAGCTAGTGCTAGAGCCTATCAGTATTATTATCGGACAAACCCTAGCTCCTTGAGGTCGAGAGATGGATCAGGTTAGGGTCCAATGGGATTGTTATGATGAGGTCACGACTTCATGGGAGGATGCAGCACAGATGCGATCTTAGTACCCTTATCTTTTTGATGAACTCTAGGAGGAAGTTCATGCCTAGTGGGGGAGGATGTGAGGCCTCGCCCCAACCCATCATAGCATAGTTGATACCTTATTATTTTGATACTTATGACTCGATACGTCAAAACACTACCTGATGCTTTGAACATATTATCTTATTTCATGTTGAGTGATGTTTACTTTGAGATATTTGAATTGTCATTTAATGCTTTATGAACATGTATGTTGATAAAACAAGTAAATGCAGGATTTAACACTTTGATTTCAAAATGGTAATGATTAATAGTAGGATGAGAGAAACCCTGATTGATTGAAAGATGTATGTTTTAATTTATGTGAATCCCTGATATGTATATACATATGTGCATTTGATTTTATGAGACTATTGATGTGTGCAATGAGTGTGCAGGATATTTTAGCCGAGAAATACGATGGAGAAATGGAACTAATCCCTATGTGCTATTTGTGGAAACCTTGTTGTTCGTAACTTAATTATTTTGTTAGATGTATGAATGTATCTTTCCATGATCTGTAAATGTTAATGTTCGTAACTGTGTTCTTATAGTGTCACTTGACACTCATGAATTGCATATACATTTTAGCATGCTAGTTAAGGTTAATTGTGTAACCTTTGGACCTAAGTCGGATTAAGTTAGTGTCTTTTATGCTAATTTATTTCTTAATTGAGTTTAGTCACCCCTAATCTAGATTAGAGCTTAATCTACAATTTGGAGTTGTTAGATGGTCCTAAATATTCCTAGTAATTGTTGGGTCCCAAATCTTTTCTTGAGGCCTTAAAACATGAAATTTTTATACCCAAGGGGTATGGGTATGGGTTGGGGTCATTTTTCACCCCCTAAGCCCCTTTTGTTGACTTTTGAGGTCATTCAAAAAGTCTATTTTAACCTTTGTGCGAAAATTGAAAGTGGTTCCTATGAGTTGCATAACCTCAACTCCACTTAGTGGTTAACCTTAAGTTTGGTTGAGTTAGAAACTTTTAGATTTTTAGGTGAGTGGGGGAGGTTATTTCCCTTTTTGGTGGTTGATTTTGGATCTTTTTTAGAGGCCCTTTGTGGAGTAGTTTTGGTTGTTACCCAATCTCTACTTTTAGAGAGAAGTCTTGGAAGATTGAAGGGAGGAAGGAAAAGCTCTTCTCAATTTGTTCATTTTACCATAACCTCTTGTGAAGGTAGGAGTTCTTCATCTCCTTGTTCATGTTGTTCATGTTTTTTTTCATGATGTTTCATGCTTGTTTCATGCTTATGCTATTGTGTTGTTTATTGGTATGCTTGTATGTATGTTGGGTATATTGGGGAAGGATTGAAACCATGTTTTCTTGAATGCTTTTCTTTCATGTTTTTGTTTGAATTTTGAAGTTTTCTTGTGTGGGTGTTTTGGCATTACCCACCCTTGGATAGGGAACAAGTGGCCAATTTTAGGAAAGGTCTTTTTAGTTGGACTCCAACAGTGTAGAGTCTCTTCTCAGGATGAGAAGAGAGAGAGAGGGTAGGGTATTATGGGCCCCTACCTATTAGCACAAACCTCATATGAGTTTTGGCATGTTAAAATGGAAGAATAGAAGTTCTTGAATTATAGCCCCGATTGGGCATCTATTTTGGTGTTGTTTCTAACATCTCCTGTTGGAAAAATCCACCTTTCCCTAGTTTTGATTCATTGTGAATCCTATTGTGAAAACCTAGTATGAATATGCATGTTTGATTTTGTCTCTTGATCATGCTTGTTTGACACTTGATCAGATTCTATTCCCTTCACAATTTTAAACATGTATTGCAAAAAATGATATGGATCCCTTGATAAGGAACATGAAGGAAATTATTGGATTGTTGAAAATTTGGGATTGAAATCCTATGATAATTGTATTTAATAACTTTGTTATAATGGCAACAAAGCCAAGTTTTCCTCCTAGTTCTTTCTCGGCTGAGCCTTTGAATCAGGTTGTCAATAAAATAGTGATTTAGTATTATTGCTTCTCATGAATTTTGTTTGTAATTTTTCGATTATATGGATGCACATCAAAAATAAGATGAAATGATGATGTTCAATTAGGCAAAATTCAAGTTTCATATATGTTGAAAACAAAATTTATGATTATGAATGTAGGTTCAATTTTCATGATTATTGGAAACAAAACAATTCTTGCATTGTGGTTAAAATGGATCATTCAAACTTTTGGTATATTTAGTTTGTAACTAGTCCTATTGGATTGATTTTTAAAAAAAGAAAAAAAATATATAACCCCTCTTGGTAATATATCAACTTGAAAATCTATACTTAGCATAAAAAAAGACCTTCCAAAAAAATAATATCTATCCTAGAGCCAAAAAGGTCTCTGGATTTTGTATGGAGAAATGATTTATCCTTTTTTTTTTCAATAGAGAATCTTTAAAGATTCTCTTAACTATGCTTCTTTGAATAAAATGAATAAACTAAAAACTGAATTAATTATATATATATATATATATATATATATATATATATATATATATATATATATATATATATATATATATATATATATATATATATATATATATATATATAAGGTAATTCAAAATATCTTTTCCAAAAACTCCCTTTACTTCTTACCTTTCCTCTCACCAAGAAAACTTTTAAACTTAAAGTCTCCCCGTCCTTCCTAGGCGTTGATTGGAAAAGTGTCATCATGATGAGATGATGTCACCCTGCCATGTCTCTCATTTTGGTCGTTGCATTTTGTTTGAGGGAAGTGGTTGTATTAAGTTTTGCTTTAATTCAACCCTTCTCATCCACCAATCACCATGGAAGGAGTCTTTGATTGGTTGACTTGCTATCCTACATACTTGGGACAAGTCTTCTTGGGGCTGCATGTTGTAGACCTTGGTCTGCGTGGGGATGTTTGGGGATTCACCTAAGCTTTCCATTAGGTGGAAAGTGGAGGGTTAGAAAGTTTAGGAGTTTGGGGTATTTGTCTTATGCATGGATAGAACAGGGGTTAGTTTAGTTTTTTTTTTTTTTTTTTTTTAAATTAGTTTAGTTTAGATTTAATTTAGTTAGTATTTTAAAATATAGGTTAGTTTAGTTTTGTAAATGATATTTAAATTAAAGTTAGTTTATTTTAATTATTAAAAGGATTTAAATTAAGTTTTGTATTAAAAATTAAGATAGAATTAAATTGAAGTTAGTTTAGTTTTAAATTAATTTAGTTATTTTATTATTTTAGAAACTTTTAAATTACTGATTAGTTAATAATAGTTAGTTAGTTTGGAATTTTATCTTTGTATATATTCAATTTTTGTGATCTTTTTAAATATTAAGTTTTGATACGTGGTTCATATGTTAGTTTGAATCTATGTTAAATTGGTTTATTTTATTAGTATTTGATTTTAGATAAGAATTGTTGTTAGATAATATTTATTTATTTTTGTTTGTTAGTTTTAATATTAGATTTATTAATATTATTAGAGTAATATGTAGAAAATGGCTTGTTTGATTTATTAGTCAAAAAGTTATAAGTTATTATTATTATTGGATGTAAATTTAATTTAGTCAAATAAAATTTAATGTAAGAATTAAATAGAATTTTAGTAGTTGATACGTTATAAGTTAATTAATAGATTTTATTAAAATGTTAATCAATATGGTTGCTTAAAAATTATAGCTAATATTGTTTTAGTTTTGTTAAAGTATTGTTAAAATTTGTAGATAATGTTTCATGAAATATTTTATTATCTTAGTCAAATTTAAATTTAATTCATATGGTCATTATATTGGGAATGTTTTATTGGATTTATATAAAATTGTGATTAGAATAAAATTAAAGAAAGTATATTTATGTGTATGTTAGATGTGATATTATCTTAGTTAGTTCTTTGATTTAATATTTCAATTTAATTAGAACCATTTTCATTTGAATTGTTATTCGATATTCTTTAAATATAATGTTATATTAGTAATGAAATAATGAAACAATTGTTGATATCAAATTAATAATGCGAGTTCAAATTTAACGATTCAATTCCTCCTCAAGACTATAAACTTAAGACGTTATGTAGAGAATGTATACTTTAACCTTGCACATATATATCAAACTTAGAGTATGTTAATTTATTATCTTTCAAAAAAAAAGTTTGTATGTTTTTGCCCTCGTATTTTGGGCATGACAAAGTAAAGGCTCGGTCCATACTAATCACTCGATGTTGTTCTAAACTCGGTAACCATTGGTGACTTAGTAGATGTAGTGTCACTTGGTAGACATTGCACACTGAGTTTACCTTGCTTCACTTGGTAAACATTGCTTCTTCCAATGCTTGGTTTACACTGAATCACTAAGAAACTTGGTAGACACTGTTGGTCTTCACATTGCCTATATCTACTTGGTAGATCAGTGTAAAGTGTATAATTGCTAAGCTTACAAGGTAACCACTGGATGCTCGGTAAGCATTTAGAATTGATTAATTGTTGTCACTAATGACTCTCCCCCTTTGGCATTAGTGACAAAAACACTTATGAACCAAAACTTATGTTAATCGACATTCTGATTTTGATTTACCAAAATTGATCTTTGTAAATATGCTATATATAAATATCTTACATGTCTCCCCCTTACATATGAAATACATAGCTTTTATCTATATATATGTCAATTTATTTTTATTTCTTCACAAGTCTCTTTTACTCCCCTTACTCTCTTTTTCATCTCATACTCCCCCTTTTTGACAATAATGCCAAAGAATATTTACAATAAATTCAAATGGACACACTAAAATGTGAGAGAAATTTAGAGTGTACCTTGAGAATAAGAGACAATGTCTTATCCCAATTATCTTGCAAAATTTTTCAGGTGGAGAGAGCCATTTAAACTTCTGTAGAAAGCTCAATCATATGATCTGCTATAAAAAAATTGTTGTTGTGAATCAATATTTTGGAATAGGCAATATGTTTTTGCATTTGGTCCATGACTGGAAGGATCATATTCTAGATGTCAATCAGTGTAGATCTGATCCTAGCTTCTTCTCTAAGTAACTCTACCTACATTTCTAACAAAAATTTTGCCTTCATGTGATGTAAAGAGCTTGAACTATGGTTGAGCTGTAACTTTTGAGCACTAGCCTTCATTTCCACATCTATCTTATTTAATTTTTCTTTAACATCCTTGGTGTGCTTGGTACCGTCACAGAGCTTGCCAAAAAGTAATGTTACATTTATAAAAGAATTATCAAGGTTGCTCAAAATTGTGGATAATTGCACCTACTTTATTACAATCTGCTCAAGCACCTTATTGTCAAATTTCTTCTCTACCTTTTCAATGAGCTTCTCTTGCCTAGAGGTGTCCTCATTGAACTTATTTACAACCTCTTCTAATTGTAACAAAATATGTTGAGATGGATCAACATCAACACTAATAGCTTCAATAATTATATTTTTGGCATTCTTGATTATTGTGTATTCTTTGTCCCTCTCTTCTCTTAGCTGCTTCTACCTTTCCTTTAGCTCTAAAAGCTGACTGATCATTCTCATTTTGTTGGCTGAGGCAGTGTCCAAATCTATCTTGGGAATAATAATTTCTTTATCCAAGTCTAAATCTTCATCAATTTCCTTACCAGTAAGTAGAAGTTTTAGAGGAGTCTTATATTTTACTTCAATGCTTACTTCCTTGGATTTAGAAATAGAAACAATAGTTGATATAGATGGACTAGTAGAAAAAACTTGAATTGGTCCAACTGGAGGAAAACCAAGAGAAGTACCAATTGTATCCAAAATTGATGTGCTTCCCAAAAATGATGTACCAATAGGTAATGTATAGGCTGGAATATTTATAATTGAAGTACTAACAAAGATTGGTGCAATTAGAGCTATGGTAGACAAAATTGTAGAATGGGCTGGCGAACTTACTATACATGGAGTAAAGAAGTTGGCATAGTTGATTATGTTGTGATTGATTTCTCAGGTGTTGATGAAGAGGGCTACAACTCAGTAGATGAAGTAACTGATACTTCCATAGAAGATTCTTGGAGCTATGGGGTGTAGGAGCAGATGATATTTTTGAGGTAGATGCAATCAATCCTACTGAAGTTGTCTCCAACCCTGATGATGTTGTTGTCTTACGTGGAGAGTGAGGAAGGGAAGCAATGACTTCTTTTGCAATCTTCATTGGGTCTTCTTCTTCATCCACTTCCTCCTTGTCTTCCTCTTCAGCTTCTTCCCCTTTCTCTTCATCATCAGCCCTTAGTGCTTGATAATCTTCAATATCAATAGTAGCACATGGAGTTTTGTCATCACCATTATCACCATCATCATCCTTGATCACAACTGGATCATCACTAGGCTTATGCAGTGATAGATATTCTTCCACATGTTTTTTGAATCTCTTACAACATGCTCAATGTCCTTAATTAGAATCAAACATGTGTGAAATCTAATCATCATTTTACCTTCATTATTCTTCATGGCTGCCTTTACTTCTACCTCAGTGAGCTTTGGTAATAGATTCTTCAAGGATTTTTCATAGATGTCTTTTGCTATCTATGTGGTTGATTCCCACCTCAGTTGCAATCTTACTAATAATTCTTTTGAGATCTGAGGAGCAATCTAGTCTGGGGAATACTTCCACTTTCCCATTTTGGTGAGTACTAGCTCCTCAATCTACATCTTCTCCACATCAGTTCTAGTTTCAAACTTTAAAGCTTTGAAGTTTTTGATGCTAGCTCCTTCTTCCATCTTTTTTAACCTTTCTTGGAAGGCAAGTTGGGGCTTGTTGAATACTACTTCACCTTTATTTTGTCCTTTGCCTCTCCTAGTGAAAACAACTGTGGAGGCCTTTGGAGGTTTAGTAATAGTAACCCTTCCTTTCTTCTTTGATGGTTCTACCTCTTTCTTTGATTCTTGCTCTTCATCTTCTTGTTCTTGATCCTCTTCTTCATCCTCTCCTTTTCCCTTGGTAAGAATTAAGGGACTAGTGATAGTTTTCATCTTGGAAATCTTTCTCTTACCTTTGCTGATTGCTTGAGGTAGCTTAATTTCTAATTCAATTCTGGCTTTTGCCTCATCATAAGTACCAAAGGTTGCTTGGGATCTACAAGCTCATTTACCAGTGCTTCAATGATGTCCCTAGTTTCATCAATATTGACCTCATAAGGGAGAGGTTTCACCCATGCAACTTGGGGCTTGACTGCCTAAATGTATACTCTATTGTAGTCTACCATGAAACATACATCATCTTTATAGTCCTCAACAAGTTTAGGAGGAATCCTGAACCTGTTGTTCATTCTTTGAAGTCTTCAAAATAATTATCTATTATACTATCAAAGTTTACAACCATTTATGCTATAAACTCATTTATTAGATACAAAATGCGAACATCCTTTCTCCATATGACAAAACCTTTGGATGGAAAGAATTTTTGCACATAAAAGAAGAGACATGTTAACAAAGAACCAAATTTGTAGGGATTGTTCTTTGATGACCTAATGCTATCCATATTCTTGTTTAGTTTCCTTAGTAGTAGCTTTGAAAAATCAAATTACACATTTTTCTTCACAACTTTGAATGCTAAGTCTACTACCTCACATGGCACACTATTCAAATGACTAGAACTATAAATCTTGTGAGCAATTACATGAATTTTGAACCTCAGCTCTACATTGGTAAAGGTGCTAATTTTCAAGCCTCTACCATCCCACTTGGCTAGGGTTTTCTTTTGGAGTTCATCCTAATCGAGGGTTTTTGTAATGCCCCGCCAAGGGATCCAAAGAATTAATCTAGAATTTCACTAAGTTTGGAAGCATTTTTTTTTTTTTAAACATGAAAGTAATATAATTCACAACTGATACAAGAATAATGGAAGCAATAGAAATAACCATCTAAAAGTAAACATAACATAACATAACAGGTTACATTCTTTAAAGATCCCTTAACGTTGAATTACATCTAGCATTATTGAATCCATCTAATACAACAACCACATGATGTAATAATGATAAGTCCAATGTTTATACATTACATTTCTAAATGCTTAATCATCCACTGTACATGTCACAGGGTATGAAAAGCTTTAAAGAATATACATGTGTGAAATAAGGGTCATCATCCTATTCTAATCCATGATACATCAAGTAAAGATAACCATATGATACACATGATACATCATCATAGAAGATATATATACATCCATCATAAACATCAAACATAATAAACTAAGTGTACGGTTCCTCCCAACCGTTAATAGTATCATTAGACCATCGTGGGTCCTAGCCATCCCTCCATGCATAACGTTAAAAATAACCGTAGAGATCATCAGTATTAACATAATAGGAATGTCACTCCTAAATCATACTACATCATATGCAAAAAGTAATCTAACATGAAAATATAAGCATAAGATAACATCATCTAATATATGCTTATCATCAATGAAAGGATACATATCCACCATCATAAAGGATGCATCAACCACAATGTCTCAAACGGATCTCAAATGATAAGAGTGGAAAAAAACTACCACCCGACCGCGTGGTACCTAAGTGGTCCACTCCCATCGTGCTGAGGAGATAATCTCAAGTCCTAAACAGGCTATCCAAAACACATAGCATAAATCTCTATAAGTCCAGGAATCCTAAAAGTATACTAACTCCAAGGTTCCAATCAAAAAACTAACATCTAATCCACAGAGGCACACAATGACATGTAGGAAACCTACTATGCAAGTGGGAAAGTGTCATCACATATATCATGTAGAAGTTACCCTAGCAGTTAGCTGCACTCCACGGGTCCCTACTGATCCTCATGTGGCCACTAGTATCCTCTCATACTAAAAGGCATACTATGGAATGCAAGGTCACAACCATGCATTCTCTCTACTCCCATCCTAGTCTGTACAAGCACTCAAGGCATGGGCGAGAACAAAACAATTATCTTTTTAGGTTCATTGAGTCAGTATTAGGTGTGAATGTTTTCACTTATTAAAACAACTTACAATGAGTGAACCTAGCAGCCTCTTAGGGCCCCAGCCCCCATTGCAAGCCACTTCTTGACACTACAAGTAGATAACCTACCCTAAGCTCATGGAATCATAAATCACCCCAGCCCTATACAAGCGACTGGAAAGAAAAATTAAAAGAAAATCCAAAGTAAGAACATCAAATATCCATAATAATAGCATCAAATCTTCGTGAGCAACTAAAAAGCATCGATAGAAAATCATGACCACAACAGCTCTCTATTGGCAACTAAAGCATCACTGATAATCAAAAGTATCCATTGGTTCTCAATAACCAAAATATATCACAAATCATACTAATCAAAGACTCCAAAATGGTTGAGTCAAAACATGTCACAACATGACATCATAAATCAGCATTTCAGTCCCATCATGGCAACTGGAAATTATCCCAAGGATAACTGATTGATGACTCAAAAATGGTTAAGTCAAGTGTCTCATACATATGAATCTCATCTATGAATTAGTAATTACAAACATTACATAGAGCATTCCATCACAAAAACATGGTTGGGTTAATAAAGATTAGAAATAAGACATCATCACGACATCACAATCATAACCCCCAAGCCTCTGGTAGACGTCCTATAACTAGTCAACACTAGTCAACCCAAAACCCAAAACAGAAATGTAAAGAATACACAATGCAAGCACATGTTTTGGTTTTGCTAAAATTACATACTTGAATTAAATGTGGAGGTTTTCAATTTCCATTTCCAATTTTGGATAATGAATGTAGGAACATTTTTTATGTTTTCCCAACCCATGTTTTTTGTTTGATAGACAAAAGTTTCTCTCCAAAAATCATTAGACTCAATTTTCTAATTGTTCTATTGTTTACATAAACGTTGTTTAAAAAAGGCCCCTATTGAGTTCTAATAATCAATTAACAATTCTAATGAACCCAATAATTACATAATTCAAAACTTCGATTTATAACACATTCTAATGATTAACCTTAATTAAACTAAGTTTAATTAAGTTAATTATTAATATCTTTCCATTTTAAATAATAATTGACAAACTAGTATTAATATTTTAAATCATTTATCTTTTAAAAGAATGACCCATTAATTCAATCTTTTAAATATAATAATTGTTTATAACTAATAATATATATATATATATATATATATATATATATATATATATATATAATAATAACATTTATAAAAATTAAAATATAAAAATTGAATCACAGATCACTTCATAACTTTTACCCACATTAATGAAGTCGATTACATATATATATTTATGAAAAAATGTCACCGTTAAAAGGGGAGTACCATGCAGGCTTGCTGACGTAGGCCTGCGACAGTGTCGCAGAGCCTGCGGCAGTAGTGCCGCCAGCCTCTGCCATGTATACAGAGTGGGGTGGGGGTATGGGCTCATCCCTCCCCACCCACTTTAATTTGCATTTTCTCTTTTTTAAAACCAATTAATCGTATCATATACGATTTGGTTTTAATACAATTTGAATTTAATTTTTTTTTTTATATATAAACATTTTACAAAAAATGTAAATCGCAGAGCGATATGACATTCGATCTTTCAATAAGATATATATATATATGTATGTATGTATGTATGTATGTATGTATGTATGTATGTATATATATATACATATATATATGTGTATACACACACACACACATATATATACTCTTCTATATATATATATATATATATGTGTGTGTGTATGTATGTATGCAAATCTGAATTAACATGTCCATATCAACACAATTTATAAGGGCTTTCAATTCTAAGAAATCCATAAAATATTTGTTCTCCAAATTTCTCAATGAATTTTCTAATGGATTTGGCTATAATTTAAACCCTAGCTCCGTGTTCTCTTCAGATCTATGCATATAAGGTTTTCCAAAATAGATTTTACTATCCATCTTAAGAATACATACAACTAAAATAGGAGAAACCCTCAGAAAACCTATGGAAGACATGAATAAGATAGGAAGTTCAAGATGCGAAAATAGCATAAGTAAAATCACAAGAGTCTACCCGGATTCTGATGCTAATTCACTTTTCCTCAGAAAACCCACAGAGCAAGCTCCTCCCTTCTCCAAAGTTCTCGAGTCCTCCAATGCTCCAAAATGCTCTCCCTAAGCCTCTAGGAGTGCCCAAATATAAAGGGTTCTCAGGAAGCACCTAGAATGTCTCTAGAAACAACTAGAGGGTGTCACCAACTGAGCTTGTTTCTTTTTCAACCTTCTAGATGAGTCATAAGGTTGTAGACACCAGGTGCTTAATTGGTGCACTAACCCCTGTGTTGTTGACATATGAGAAATAAAAAGGTACTCCTAGGCAAGCTTATAACTTTTATTTAATTTTTTAATAATTTTCATTTTAATTTTTTATAACTTTTATTATTATTGTTTATTTATTACTTTATTATTATTTTATAATTATTATTAATTTTAATTTCTAATTTTCTTTTATTTAATTCTTTTTCTCAATTAATTCTCATTTAATTAATTATAGTCAAAATATCAAAGATCATGATATTATATTAATTTTTTCCAAATAATTAATTTATTAATTAAATCTATTTACTAAGACTTAATTAATAGAAAATTCACCATAGACCTCCAAGATAAAATATAAAAATCCATCATAGAACAATTCATACAAAATCAGTCTAAAGGGTTAAAAATCATGAATTATGTCATCCGACACATTCAGAAGGTAAAATATCTAGATACTTGTCCTATCTCTCTAGGACAACAGTTTTAAGGGTTTGGGATTTGGACTTGAGAATTTATCTCCCTTCTCTTATCATTGAGATAATAAAATAGGGTATGCTCATCTTGGCAATTCAGGGAAGTCGATATCCGATACCTGCAACCTACATAAAACCCATGCATGTACATACAATATATATAATACTAAGCTAAACAAGAAATGGCAGGAAGTGGTGCATCATGTAGATCCCAACTAGCAAGTGACTACGACTCCCTTCCTTAACCACATCAAAAATGCCATACAATAAGAACAAACATGTACACCATACATATGCACGTATGGGGTAAGTATCTATAATAAAACACATGAGATAATAAACCATCTAACTAATCATCATCAATAACTGAAAGCAATGTAATGATCATCATGCATACATGAAATGTAAAGTATAAATGATCTCATCATATATCAACTGAATCCATAACATAATGTCTGATAGTCTCAAAACAATACCACTAATTCATCAACATCAAGATAGTCTAACATAGTCTGATAATAATATCAACAATGTGTCTAGAAAAAAATGTGAATGAGGGCAAGCACTACATCCACCCCCCCTTGGGTTAGGCTTACTCTTGGAAGCCTACAAACAAGTAGGGATATAACTCCCGTAATCTAGCTGCATCCTCCCATGTAGCTAAAGAATTATCAGCAGGGTCTCATTGGACCCTTACCTTCTCGATGGTTCGACCCCTGAGGGTAACCTACCGCTGCTCTAGAATATGAATTGGCTCCAAAGCCAGCTACTCATCCTCTACCTGCAACGCATTCCAATCAAGAACATGTACAACATCAGGGACATACTGCCTAAGTATTGAAACATGGAAAACATCATGAATGTGAGCTAGGCTGGGCGATAGAGTAAGGCGATAAGAAACTGAGCCAATCCTCTCAAGAATCTTGAATGGTCCCACAAAGCGAGGTGCTAGCTTTGAACCCTTTCTGTATCGAATTTGACTCTTTTGTGGACACACTCTCAAGAAAACCTTATCTCCCACAACAAACTACTTATCTGTCCTATGAGCATTAGCATACTTTTTCTACCTATCCTATGCCATAGTCAAGTGCTCATGGATATGCACTACCTATTGCTCCATATCACAAAGCATCTCTGGACCCAATAGGATGCAATCCTCAAGACTATCCCAACTCAATGGTGTATGACAAGGACATCCATATAATGCCTAAAATGGTGCCATGCCAATAGAACTGTGATACCCATTGTTGTAAGAAAACTCCACTAGGTAGAGATAGTCCTCCTAATGTGACTACCTATCCATCAAATGCATCCTTAACATATCTTCTAGAACTTGATTCACCCTCTCTGTCTGACAATCTATCTCTAGATGATATGCCAAACTAAAATTCAATTGAGCTCCAAGCTCATGCTGCAACTATGTCTAGAATGCAGATGTGAATATAGGATCCCTATCAGAAATGATCTTTTGGGGAATACCATGTAATCTCACAATGTCATGCATGAAGACATTAGCTACAGAAGCTGCCATGTAGGAAAACCTGATTGGTGAAAAATGTGCCACCTTAGTCAACTAATCAACGGTGACCATGATAGCATCATGACAATGAACAATCATAGGTAATCCTACAATGAAGTCCATGGAGATGTTATTCCACTTCCAAGAAGGAATGAGATTTGGTTGCAAAAGTCCTACTGAGTGCTAGTGTTCTACCTTGACTCTCTGACACTCAAGACACCTAGCCACATAATAAAAAAATGTCTCGCTTCATCCTAGACCAAAAGAACAAATGTCTCAAATCAGTATGCATCTTCTTGACACCTGGATGTGCTGAGTAAGGTGTACAATGGGCTTCTGCTAGGATCAAGGTGCAAAGCTCATCCAATAATGGCACATAAATCCTCCCCAAATGTCTCAAAAGACCATCTGACTCTTGAACATAGCCTACAAACTTACCCTCCAAAGGTCTTCCTGAATCTATCTCTCTGCACACTTCCTAATACCAAGAATCTCTAGGAAGTGCCTAAAGAATCTGACTCCTCAAATCCACACTAAGAGTCATAGATGATATCACATGTCTCCTGTGACTCAAAGCATCTGCCACCACATTCTCCTTTCCCTGAATATACTTAACCTCAAAATCATACTCGCATAGAAATTCCATCCATCGCCTCTGGCCAGCATTCAAATTAGACTGACTGAAAATGTATTGATGATGATCGCTATGTAGCTCGAATCTGTGCCCCAACAAGAAATGTCTCCACCTTGTTAAAGCATGAACTACTACTGCTAACTTAAGATCATGCATAGGATAATTTAGCTTGTGATCCTTGAGCTTGCATGATTCATATGCAATCACCCACCCATTCTGCATCAAAACTGCTCCAATTCCTTCTAGAGAAGCATTTGTACACACCATGAAATCACCTTTTGAGTTGGGTACTGCTAAGATCAATGCATTGGTCAAAAGCTCCTTGAGCTTCTGAAATGCTTCCTCACATTTCTCTGTCCAAATAAACTTCTTTCCTTTCCTCTAAAGAGAAGTGATAGAATGCATTATTATGGAGAAGTTTTGGACAAATCTGTGATAATAACCAGCTAGGCCCATGAAACTAAAAATCTTTGATAGATTAGTCAGTGTAGGCCAATCTACTATCACTTGAATCTTTGTAGGGTCTACTGAAATACCATCACCTGAAATGACATGCCCTAAATACTGAATCTCCAATTTGAAGAATTCACACTTAGCTGCATTGGCATAAAGTTGATTGTCTCTTAAACACTGTAAAACCAATCCCAAGTGTTCCTCATGCTCCTTTTGAGACTTAGAATATATCAATATGTCATCAAGAAACACAATTACAAACCTATCAAGATATGATAAAAAACACCATTCATCAAACTCATGAAAACAGATGGAGCATTAGTCAACCCATAAGGTACCACTGTAAACTCATAATGCCCATAGCGAGTTTGAAAGGCAGTCTTGTGAATATCAGCTTCCTTAATGCGAAGCTGGTGGTATCCTAACTTAAGGTCAATCTTGGAGAATACTATAGCTCCCTTGATCTGATCAAATAAGTCATCAATCCTAGGTAGAGGATACCTATTCTTAATAGTCACCTTATTCAACTATTTGTAGTCAATACAAAGGCACAAAGAACCATCTTTCTTTTTCGCAAAGAGCACTGGAGCTCCCCATGGTGATACACTAGGTCAAAAGCTCCCTTTGGCCAGAAGTTCCTCTAGCTGAAGATGTAACTCACCCAATTCCTATGTAGTCATATGATAAGGAGCTTTAGAGATAGGCTCCACTCTAGGAATTAGATCAATACTAAAATTGATGTCCCTCTTTGGAGGCATGCCTAGAATCTCACTTGAAAAAATATCTACATACTCTTGTAAAATCTGGTGACCTAAAGTCTTCCTCACAGAATCTTCCTCATCAAGATCATTTACCATAATAGAAAATATCTGACATCCCTTACAAAAACTCTGCTTCAATTGCATAGAAAAAATCATCCGCAGAGATATAGGCCTTGTTATCCCAATTATCTTCACATCATTCCCTTGGTCATCTTGGAACATAATAATCTTCTTCCTGCAATCTATACTGGCTCTATGAGATCCAAGCTAGTCCATGCCCAAAACCACATCGTAGGAACCAAGGGGTATAACTCAAAGGTCAACTGCAGTATCAAATCCTCCTAAACTAAGCCCACACTTATGAACTACAAAATTTGTGGAGACCTTAATACCTGAGGCTAGTTCCACTTGCCAACCATAATCTTGCTTTAGTGCATCCATCTTACACTTAGAAACTATAGATGGTGAAATAAATGAATCTGTAGCTCCTGAATCAAACAATATTGAAAGATATATACCTTGAATAGCACCTATGGTCTCAACCACTATTCCCTGATGATCTGCCTGATGGTGATCTATTGCTACAAATACTCTATGAGCTCTACTTGCATCACCAACTGTAGGCTCTAAAACTGTAGGCCTAGGTTTTGAAAACTGAGATGCTTGTTGTGGACATTGAGCTGCATAATGTCCAATCTAGCCACATGAAAAAAATTCTATATTTTTGCCAGATCCTTTACCCATAGGTGGTACATTTTATTATTGATGGATGTTCTTGCTAACAAAAGATTGACTGCTCTGAGCTAGCTGATTGGGTTGATTTTGTTTATTGCATTGAGTATTACGGTTGTTCTTGGAGTTAGAACCTCTGTGACCACCTTGATCCTGATAATTTGATCCCTTCTGCTATTGCATCTGCTGGGACTGCTACTAATACTGTTTCCCCTTAAAAAAAGAAGGCTTCCTATTACCACCTAAATTGTAGTTTCCTTTAGATCTTGATGCCACTAGTACTCCTACAAAACCTCCTTGACCAAGGTTAACACTTTGCTCAACAAGGATAGCTCGACGTACTGCATCCTTGAGGGTTTTTGGCTCAAATACCTTGACACCCCCAATTATACTATTGTTCAAACCTCTAATAAAATGTTGTGTCAACTGAGCTGAATTTTCACTGAATCCTGAAAAAGACATGAGCTTATAAAAATTACGCTCATACTTAGTCACTAACATAGTATACTGCCTGAGATTATGAAACTCATATGCCCTTTGTTACTTCCATATCTCTAGTAAGAATCGTTTGCAGAAACTCTCTAAGAATACTTCCCAAGTGACATTGCTCATATCAACACCTAGCTTCTTCTCCTCAATTATCCACCAAGTGGCCCCAAAATTCTCCAAATTGGTAATTGAAAATCTTACCTTAACATTGCTGTTGAAATCTTGCATGGAAAAAATCCTATCGAGGGCAATAAGCCACTATTCGGCCACATAACTAGAACCTTTCCCATTTAAATGCTTGACCTTGGATCTCGAAAGATCCTTCATCTGAGTGGACACAATCAACCTCTGACAATCCTTCCAAGGGCTCCTAGACCTGGGTCTATGCTCTTGTTCTGTCTGATGTGCTTTGGGCTAATCTTGAACAGGAGGTAGATGGTTAAGAATAGTTTGCATCATCTGTCTCAAATCAACCTCTTCAGACTCCTCTTGGTCCTCTCTTTGGTTCTCTTCCTGCTGCTTACTAGCGTGCTCTCCTCTGCTCTCTTCATGAGCAGACCCCCATGGGTAGACTCATGGACACTGATAGATCTGCCACAACCACGACCTCTACCATGGCCTTCAATAGAAGACCTAGTCCTAGATACCATCCTACAAAAATACAAAGTACTATTACAACCAATAAAACCCATGTTTGCAATAGACTAGGTTCAATTTCAATTTTTTCTATGTTTAGGTTTAAGTAAGATCTCAGTTTTCAGAACTAAGTGTTGAAGTATGAAAAATATACAAGTAACAGTACAAGTTTAGTTCATCGAGTTTCAAGTTGAAGAAATATACTTAATAGTTTCAAATCCTAGCTTGTTCCAAAATACCCAGAGCTCCAAATGTAGAAACTCGAGCTCTGATACCAAATGTAATGCCCCGCCAAGGGATCCAAAGAATTAACTTAGAATTTCACTAAGTTTGAAAGCATTATTTTTTTTAAAAAAACATGAAAGTAATATCATTCACAACTAATACAAGAATAATGGAAGAAATAGCAATAACCATCTAAAAGTCAACATAACATAACATAACAGGTTATATTCTTTAAAGATCCCTCAATGTTGAATTACATCTAACATTATTGAATCTATCTAATGCAACAACCACATGATATAATAATGATAAGTCCAATGTTTATACATTACATTTCTAAATGCTCAATCATCCACTATACATGTCACAGGGTATGAAAAGCTTTAAAGAAAATACATATGCGAAATAAGGTTCATCATCCTATTCTAATCCATGATACATCAAGTAAAGATAACCATATGATACACATGATACATCATCATAGAAGATATATATACATCCATCATAAAGATCAAACATAATAAACTAAGTGCACAGTTCCTCCCAACCGTTAATAGCATAATTAGACCATCATGGGTCCTAGCCATCCCTCTGTGCATAACATTCCAAATAATTGAAGAGATCATCAGTATTAACATAGTCTAAATGTCACTCCTAAATCATACTACATCATATGTAGAAAGTAATCTAACATGAAAATATAAGCATAAGATAACATCATCTAACATATGCTAATCATCAATGAAAGGATACATATCCACCATCATAAAGGATGCATCAACCATGATGTCTCAAACGGATCTCAAACGATAAAAGTGGAAAAACACTACCATCCAACCACATGGTACCTAAGTGGTCCACTCCCACTGTGCTGAGGAGATAATCTCAAGTCCCAAATAGGCTATCCAAAATACATAGCATAAATATCTATAAGTCCAGGAATCCTAAAATTATACTAACTCCAAGGTTCCAATCACAAAATCAACATCTAAACCCCAGAGACACACAATGACATGTAGGAAACCTACTATGCAAGCGGGAAAGTGTCATCACATATATCATGTAGAAGTTACCCTAGTAGTTAGCTATACTCCACGGGTCCCTACTGATCCTCATGTGGCCACTAGTATCCTCTTGTAATGTTCTGCCAAGGGATCCAAAGAATTAACCTAGAATTTCACTAAGTTTAGTAGCATTTACGAAAAAAAAAAAAAGCATATATATAAATCATGCACAATAACAGAAGCAATAACAATGTCCATCTGAAAGTAAACATAACATACATAACAGATTACATTCTTTAAGATCCCATAACGTTGAATTACATACATGAATCCATCTAGTAAAACATCCACATGAAATAATAATGATAAGTCCCATGTTTATACATTACATTTCAAATACTCAATCATCCACTGTACATGTCACAGGGTATGACAAGCTCAAAAGAATATACACACATAAAATAAGGTACATCATCCTATTCTAATCCATGATACATCAAAGTAGAGATAATCACATGATACACATGATATATCATCATAGAAAACATATACATCCATCATAAAAATCAAACATAATAAACTAAGTGCATGGTTCCTCCCAACCATTAATAGCATCATTAAACCATCATGGATCCTAGCCATCCCTTCGTGCGTAACATTCCAAATCATCGAAGAGATCATTAGTATTACATAGTAGGAATGTCACGCCTAATAAATACAACATCATATGTAGGAGTAATCTAACACGTAAATAAAAACATAAGATAACATCATCTAACATATGCTAATCATCAATGAAAAGGATACATATCCACCATCATGAAGGACGCATTAGCCACGATGTCTCAATGAATCTCAAAATGATAAGAGTGGAAAATGCACTACCACCTGACCGCGTGGTACCTAAGTGGTCCACTCTCACCGTGCTAAGGAGAGAATCTCAAGTCCCAAATAGGCTATCAAAATCACATAGCACATATCTCTATAAGTCCAAGAATCCTAAAAGTATACTAACTCAAAGGTTCCAAACACAAAATCTGACATCTAGTCCCAGAGGCACACAATGACATGTAGGAACCTACTATGCAAGCGGAAAATTGTCATCGCAATTATCACGTACAAGCTACCCTGGCAGTTAGCTAAACTCCATGGGTCCATACTAATTTCATGCAACCACTAGTATCCTCACATACTGACGAGGCATACTATAGAATGCAAGGTTTCAACCATGCATCTCTCTACTCCCATCCTAGCCTGTACAAGCACTCAAGGCATGGGCGAGAATAAAACTCTTATCTTTTTAGGTTCATTCAGTTAGTATTAGGTGTGAATGTTATCACTTATTAATCCAACTTACAATGAGTTACCCTGGCAGCCTCTTAGGGCCCTGACCCCCATTGCAAGCCAGTTCTCGTCACTACATGTAGATATTCTACCCTAATGCTCATGGACTCATAAATCTCAAAATCACAAAAGATAATCCATAAAATCATCAAATATGCATAAAAGCATCAAATCTCCATGAGCTAACATCCATAGAAAATCATGAATACAACAGCTCTCTATTAGCAACTGAAGTATCACTGATAATCAAATATCCAATGGTTCTCAATAACCAAAATATATATCTCAATCATACTGATGGAAGACTCCAAAAATAGTTGAGTCAAACATGTCACATCATGACATTATCAAAAATAAATTCACATTACAGTCTCATCATGGTGACTAGAAAATAACCAAGGATAATTGATCGATGACCAAAATAATGGTTAAGTCAAGTGTCTCATACATAAGAACCTCAACTATAACAATCAATAATCACAACCAATACATAGAACATTCCATCACATAACCATGGTTGGGTTTATAAAGATTGAGATTAAAACATCATCATGTCACCACAATCACATACCCCCCAAGCCTCTGGTAGACGTCCTATACTAGTCAACACTAGTCAACCCAAAACTCAAAATAATAGCATAAAGAATACACAATGTAAACACATGTTTTGGTTTTACAACTTGAATTTAAATGTAGAGATCTCAGTTTAAGTTTCCAAGTTTGAAGAATGAATGGAGGAACACATATATTGTTTTTGGATAAAAGTTTTCCTTAATAGAACTAAAAATCCATTTTCCAATTTATAATATTTGTTTGATACATCCCCCACCAAACTATCAATTCTTTATTTAATAATTTAAAACAATTAAATTATTAAAAGTTATTAAAGAGTCACCTTTATGAAAATAAACCTTCAATATAAATCATTTATCAAATAATAATAACTTAAATTTATAAATAACATATTTACATATTACATATATACATATATATGTATATATATATATATTTAAATATATATACATACATACATATGTAAATATATTAATACGTTTTCATAAAATCGATTTAACAATTTCGATTGACACCATATTATATAGCAATGAGAATCGATTGTTTTTTTAAAACATTTTAACATAAACATTAATTAACCTCCAAACACTTACTGCAGTCCGTAATACCTGCGATTGCAGGCACTATGCCGATAGTGGGTACGTGGTACCCCTGTCGCCACAGACCTACAATGGCAGGTCTCTGCCTTCCGCAGGCATGGGTATAATTCGTGCCCACAACGTTTAATTATATACATTGCTTCATGCGATATGAATCGTGATGCAATTTATTAAATTTCTCCACTGTGATTTATCAATCACTCATTCGGTGTATTATATATAAATATACATAGGTATATATATATATATATATATATATATATATATATATATATATATATATATATATATATATATATATATATATATTAGTATATATATTCAAATTTCATAGTAAATGTATACATATGCATATATACAAATATATATATATATATATATATATATATATATATATATATGTATATGTATATGTATATGTATATGTATATGTATATGTATATGTATATGTATATGTATGCTAATTTGAATATATAACCATGCATGTTTTTTTTTTCTTTTCCACAAAGATTATAACTACAATTTAGGAACAAAATATTTGCATTATAGAATGCATATAAAATTCTCCAATAAATTAATCTACCCATATTGATAATGCATATAAATATGAAACTTCTCAGAAGACATATGGAAGACACGAAGAAGACAGGGAATATGTGATGCAAAAATAGCATAATTAAAATCACAAGAATCTACCCAAATTCTGATGCTAAATCGCTCTTCCTCAGAAAATCCGCAGAGCAAGCTCCTCCCTTCTTCAGAATTCTCAAGTCCTCCAATGCTCCAATTTCTCTCCCAACACTATTTGTCTAAGCTTCTATGAATGCCTAAATATAAAGAGCTTTCAGGAAACATCTAGAATGCTTCTAGAAACAGGTGGAAGGTGTCACCAACTAAGCATGGGTCTTTTCCAACCTTCAAGATGAGCCATAGGGTTGTAGACACCATGTGCTTAATTGATGCACTAACCCCTGTGTTGTTGACATCTGAGAAATAGAGAAGTGCGTTAATTCCCATGCAAGCTTATAACTCCAATTTACTTTTTATATAATTTCTATTTAAATATTTATAAATTTTATTTTAATTTTTATAACTTTTATTATTATTATTTATTTATTAATTTATTATTATCTTATTATTATTATTAATTATTAATTTTCTTTTATTTAATTTTTTTTCCTCAATTAATTCCGATTCAATTAATTATAATCAAAATATCAAATAGCATGATATTTTAAATTAATTTTCTCAAATAATTAATTTATTAATTAAATCTATTTATTAAGACTTAATTAATAGAAAATTCACCATAGACTTCCAAGATAAAATATGAAAACCCATCATAGAGAAAATCACTCAAAATCAGTCTAAAGGGTTAAAAATTACGAATTATGTCATCTGACACATTCAGTAGATACTTGTCCTAACTCACTAGGACAATTGGTTTAAGGGTTTGGGATTTGGACTTGAGAATTTATCTCCCTTCTCTTATCATTGAGATAGTATAATAGGGTATGCTCATCCTGGTAATTTAGGGAAGTCGATACTTGGTACCTGCAACCTGCAGAAAAAACCATGCATGTACATACAATATATATAATGCTAAGCTAAACAGACAATGGTAGGAAGTGGTGCATCGTGTACATCCTGACTAAGTAGGTGACTATGACTCCCTTCCTTAACCACATTAGAAATGCCATACAATAAGAAAACATGCACACCATACACATGCAAGTATGGGGTAAGTATCCATAATAAAACACATGAGATAATAACCATCAACTAATCATCAATAATAGCCAAAAATAGTATAATGATCATCATGTATGCATGAAATGTAAAGTCTAATTGATCTCATCATATAACCACTAAATCCATAACATAATGTCTGATAGTGTCAAAACAATACCACTAATCCATCAACATAAAACTAGTCTATCATAGTCTGATAATAACAACAATGTCCAGAAAAGATGTGAACAAGGTTAGGCACTACACTTCTCATATTGACAAGGCATACTATGGAATGCAAAGTCGCAACCATGCATTCTCTCTACTCCCATCCTAGTCTGTACAAGCACTCGAGGCATGGGCAAGAACAAAACAATTATCTTTTTAGGTTCATTGAGTTAGTATTAGGTGTGAATATTTTCACTATTTAAAACAACTTACAATGAGTTACCCTGGCAGCCTCTTAGGGCCCCGGCCCCCATTGCAAGCCACTTCCTGACACTACAAGAAAATAACCTACCCTAAGCTCATGGAATCATAAATCACCCCAGTCCTATACAAGCAACTAGAAAGAAAAATCAAAAGATAATCCAAAATAAGAACATCAAATATCCACAATAATAGCATCAAATCTCCATGAGCAACTAAAAAGCATCCATAAAAAATTATGACCACAATAGCTCTCTATTGGCAACTGAAGCATCACTGATAATCAAAAGTATCCATTGGTTCTCAATAACCAAAATATATCTCAAATCATACTGATCGAAGACTCCAAAATGGTTGAGTCAAAACATGTCACAACATAACATCATAAATCAACATTTCAGTCCCATCATGGCGATTGAAAATTATCCTGAGGATAACTGATCAATGACTCAAAAATGGTTAAGTCAAGTGTCTCATACATATGAATCTCAGCTATAACAATCAGTAATTACAAACATTACAAAGAGCATTCCATCACATAACCATGGTTGGGTTAATAAAGATAAAAAATAAGACATCATCATGACATCACAATCATAACCCCCAAGCCTCTGGTAGACATCCTATAACTGGTCAACACTAGTCAACCTAAAACCCAAAATAGAAACATAAAGAATACACAATGCAAGCACATGTTTTAGTTTTGCTAAAATTACATACTTGAATTAAATGTGGAGGTTTTCAGTTTCTATTTCCAATTTTGGATAATGAATGGAGGAACATTTTATACATTTTCCCAACCCATGTTTTTGTTTCATAGACAAAAGTTTATCTCCCAAAACCATTAGACTCATTTTTTTAATTGTTCTATTGTTTATATAAACATTATTTAAAAAAGACCCCTATCGAGTTCCAATAATCAATTAACAATTCTAATGAACCTAATAATTACATAATTCAAAACTTCGATTTATAACACATTCTAATGATTAACCTTAATTAAACTAAGTTTAATTAATTTAATTATTAATATCTTTCCATTTTAAATAATAATTGACAAACTATTACTAATATTTTAAATCATTTATCTTTTTAAAGAATGACCCATTAATTCAATCTTTTAAATATAATAATTTTTTATAACTAATAATATATATATATATATATATATATATACATATATACTTATATACATATATATATATATATACTTATATATATATAATAATAACATTTATAAAAATTGAAATATAAAAATTGAATCACAAATCGTTTCATAACTTTTACCCACATTAATGAAGTCGATTACATATATATATTTATGACAAAATCTCACCATCAAAAGGGGAGTACCGTGCGGGCCTGCGTCATAGTGTCACAAAGCTTTCAGCAGTAGTGTTACCGGCCTCTACCATGTATACAGAGTGGGGTGGGGGTACGGGCTCGTCCCTTCCTGCCCACTTTAATTTACATTTTCTCTTTTTTTTTAAAAACCAATCGTATCATATATGATTTGGTTTTAATACGATTTGAGTTTTTTTTTTTATATATAAATGTTTTACAAAAAATGTAAATTGCAGGACATTTGATCTTTCAATAAGATATATATATATATATATATATATATATATATATATATATATGTATATATATATATACATATATATATGTATATATATATATATACATATATATATGTATATATATATATATATACATATATATATACATATATGTATATATATATACATATATATACATATATGTATATATATATACATATATATACATATATGTATATATATATACATATGTATGTATATATATAAATGTATTTATGTATATATATACATATATATACACATATATACATATATATACACATATATACACGTATATATATGTATATATATACATAAATACATTTATATATATATGTACATACATTTATATATATATGTATGTATGTATGTATGTATGTATGTATGTATATGTATGCAGATCTGAATTAACATGTCCATATCAACACAATTTATAAGGGCTTTCAATTCTAAGAAATCCATAAAATATTTGTTCTCCAAATTTTTCAATGAATTTTCTAATGGATTTGGCTATAATTTAAACCCTAGCCCCATGTTCTCTTCAGATCTATGCATATAAAGTTTTTCAAAATAGATTTTACTACCCATATTAAGAATACATACAACTAAAATAGGAGAAACCCTTAGAAAACCTATGGAAGACATGAATAAGATAGGAAGTGCAAGATGCGGAAATAACATAAATAAAATCACAAGAGTCTACCCAGATTCTAATGCTAATTCACTTTTTCTTAGAAAACCCGCAGAGCAAGCTCCTCCCTTCTCCAAAGTTCCTGAGTCCTCCAATGCTCCAAAATGCTCTCCCTAAGCCTCTAAGAGTGCCCAAATATAAAGGACTCTCAGGAAGCACCTAGAATGTCTCTAGAAACAACTAGAAGGTGTCACCAACTAAGCATGCATCTTTTCCAACCTTCTAGATGAGTCATAAGGTTGTAGACACCATGCACTTAATTGCTGCACTAACCCCCATGTTGTTGACATATGAGAAATAAAAAGGTGTGTTTACTCCTAGGCAAGCTTATAACTTTTATTTAATTTTTTTATAACTTTCATTTTAATTTTTTATAACTTTTATTATTATTATTTATTTATTACTTTATTATTATTTTATAATTATTATTAATTTTAGTTTCTAATTTTCTTTTGTTTAATTCTTTTTCTCAATTAATTCTCATTTAATTAATTATAGTCAAAGTATCAAAGATCATGATATTATATTAATTTTTTTCAAATAATTAATTTATTAATTAAATCTATTTATTAAGACTTAATTAATAGAAAATTCACCATAGACCTCCAAGATAAAATATAAAAACCCATCATAGAACAATTCATACAAAATTAGTCTAAAGGGTTAAAAATCATGAATTATGCCATCCGACACATTCAAAAGGTAAAATATCCAGATATTTGTCCTATCTCTCTAGGACAATGGTTTTAAGGATTTTGAATTTAGACTTGAGAATTTATCTCCCTTCTCTTATCATTGAGATAATATAATAGGGTCGCTCATCCATGCAATTCAGGGAAGTCGATACTCGGTACCTGCAACCTGCATAAAACCCATGCATGTACATACAATATATATAATACTAAGCTAAACAAGAAATGGTAGGAAGTGGTACATCATGTAGATCTAGACTAGCAGGTGACTACAACTCCCTTCCTTAACCACATCATAAATGCCATACAATAAGAAAAAACACGCACACCATACACATGCAAGTATGGGGTAAGTATCCATAATAAAACACATGAGATAATAAACCATCTAACTAATCATCATCAATAACTAAAAGCAATGTAATGATCATCATGCATACATGAAATGTAAAGTCTAAATGATCTCATCATATATCAACTGAATCCATAACATAATGTCTGATAGTCTCAAAACAATACCACTAATCCATAAACATAAAGCTAGTCTAACATAGTCTGATAACAATAGCAACAATGTGTCCAGAAAAAAATGTGAACGAGGGTAGGCACTACAATTTTGGTGGATTTAGCTTTGCTTAGAATGGGAAGGCCAGTAATCTTGTGAATCATCTTTTTGGTGATCAATACAGGCCACTCCAACCATAACTAACCATTATGAACATAGCTAAGAATATACCTAATCCATTTTATCTAAAAGTTTTGGTGGAATTTTTGATTGAGTGCCATTAGGGTCAAGTTCCTTTGCCATTGCAAGAACTAACTTTAAATTTGGTGCTTTCCATTCTACACCCTTGACCAACATCCCTAATCCTCTTTTCACCATGCTGCTACTACTACTTCTGGATGCCATTACTATTCAGTAAGTGATGGAAATCTTCAAACAAATTCCCTAACTATAAATTTGCTCAAAATTGCTTGGGATCTCTTGAAATGCACCTAGAGAACTCTTTGCTCTGAGGATACAATGAAAATTGAAGTTGAATTTTTCTCATTTTGACAAAAAGTTTGCCATTAATGCTAGGTACCATACTATTGTAGTGCATGATAGAGTATCATCCACTGACCTAACTCGGCAAGATTATCAACTCAATAGATGAACCAAATTCCATTTACTCCCAACCTTTCTTAGTAATGTCTGTAACCACTTTCCTCGATGGAGTCTAATGTAACTTGATGAAAGATAACCTTTCTGTGATGTTGGTGTATTTGAAATACTGATTGGATCATTTGCATTCCGCATATTCATTGGAATTGCTTATGATTTTCTTGTTGAGTATAGCTCCAATGCATTCTTAGGAATTTATTTTGAGGGGATGGAGTCACCCACTTCTTGAGTGACTTCACTTTCATGATTTGAGCTTGTGTCTTTAGTGGATTTAGGGATCCATTGCTACTTCATTTGTTTCCTTATGTTATCAGCCCTTGCTTTCTTTTCATCTTTAATTTTTCCTATGTTCATGTAGTTTTTAGCTATATGACCAAGTTTAGTGCATGTGTAACACCTTGTAGTAGTGTCATTCTTCCTTAGGTGATGCCTTGCACAATTTATACTAGTGTGTCCATATTCTCCACAATAATGACATCTGCACCAGGCATTGTAGTCTCATCCAAATATTGCCTTTACAAGTTGTTCAACTGGATTGAATGATTTGGATCTGCATTGAGATGCCTTGTGACCATGCTTTTTACATTTGTGACAATTACCTTCAAATTTTGGTTTTGCCTTCCATTCATTGGCTTTGTGACCATGCTAATTATAGTTATAGCATTTTTCATTGAATTTTCCTTTTCCATTACTCTAGCATTTGTTTGATGTATGACCAATTTTCCCATAATGATTGCATGAGGGTTTTAGATTCCTTTTTGCACCTTGCTTGGAAGATTCACCTTGTTCTTCATTGTATCCAAGTCCTGCTCTACCTTTTTTCTTATTATGATTCTGCTCATTTTGTTGAATCAATTGATTCGTGTCTTCTTGTGATTTCAACATTCTTTCATTGATTTATTTTTCAGTATTTAGGTCATTCTTTAATTTTTGAACAATTTTATTTTCACATCTAAGTTCTCTCGATATTCTTTCATTAATTTCCCTTTCATAATTTAGATCACTTCTTATTCTTTCATTCTGTGCTTTGCGAATCTTGATTTCTTCATTTGCTCTAGTGATTTGACCAATGAGGTCTTCATGCTGATTGGATTGATTCTATTCTTCATTTTTTTTTGCCTCTAATTCTTCATTTTCCTTATTCCATTGTTCCCAACTTTCACATAGCCTGATTGATTGGATTTCTTATTCTCTTTTGAGTTTTCTCACTTCTTCCTGTAGAGAGCCATTCTTTGCTAGGAGTTCCTTGATTGCCTCATTAGCTTCATCTGAGCTACTTGATGGTAAAAGGTCTTCAATCTTTTCTTCAACATACTGATGGCCATTCATTTGTCTTTCAAGTTCTTTCCTTCCTTTCATGGATTGGGAAAGATGCTCCTTTGCTTCTTTGAGTTGAGCTATGGCCATCTCTAGATCTAGCTTTTCATTTTAAATTGCCTTGTCAAGTTTGAATATGTCCATTTGTCTTTTAGATCTTTGCTCAAGTTGCCAAACTTCTATCCTAAGAACCACACAACTTTGATACCAATTGTTGGAAATATTCAAGATATGATAAGTTACTAAGAGGGGAGGGGTGAATTAGTAACTTTAAAAGTTTTTTTTAAATTTACCACACATCCATCTAAGTTACTACATATATTAGTTCTGAAATATAAAACATTCATTACACAAAAGAACACAATATTGTTGGTGACCTAGAAACCTTCCAAATAGAAAGTAAAACTAGGGTGGGGATGATACCCACAAAACTTCAATACTACAGCATAAAGTTGGCCTGTTAAGGCTTACATTGACCACTTTTGGTGATCTTCCTTGTTAGGAGCACAAAGGACTGCTAGTTTCACCTTGTTAGAGGATTTACAAACATACAATGAAGTATGCACTTAGTTAGGAGATTTATACAAAGACTATTAAGTCTACCTTATTAGAGGATTTAGAAGACTAATTCACCTATTAAGATGAAGTAGTGGATCTACTTACAACATGATTTTTGATAAGATCCTTTCTGTATTGATCACCTTATGTGATGAATATAACTTTTTTGCCTCTATATTGACCTTGCTATATTCCTTGAACTGCTCTTGAAAATCCTTCACAAATACTTTTCAAAATTACTTCACATTCCTTTGCTATTCCTTGAACTTGTTGATATCTTACAATACATCTTACATATATACCTTTCAAATTTACAAAATTGCAAGGTCGACAAAAATACAAGTGAACAAATATATTACAAATTTGGCCCAATAGTAAATAACTTGGGTTAACTGAACTAACTCGATGACCTTCTGATACACAATACCCACTGCATTACTTACCATCATCATGCACTTATTAGAAGTGAAGGCTCAGTCCATACTAATCACTCGATGTAGTTCTAAACTTGATAACCATTGGTGACTCAGTAGATGTAGTGTCACTCGATAGATACTGCACACTGAGTTTACCTTGCTTCACTCGATAAACACTGCTTCTTCTAATGCTTGGTTTACACTAAATCTCCATGACACAAACTTACTGCTTGGTAGACACTATGAAGCACAATAGACACTAATAAACTCAATAGACACTACTAGTCTTCACATTGCCTGTATTTACTTGGTCGCTTTAGGAATGCTTAGTGTAAACTATATAATTGCTAAGGTTACAAGGTAACCAATGGATGCTCGATAAGCATTCAAAATTAAGTGTTGTCACTAATGAAAAATATAACATAACGCCAACACTCAAGAATCAAAAAATTAATAAAGTTCAAGAAAGAACAATGTCAAGCACCAGTAACAATAGAGGTTGTGAAATAAAGAGTTTACACAAAAGGCAAGAGTGGGACAGATTTTTAGGAAAAATGATTATCAAACTAACTTGGAATAATTATTTATGTTTTGAAGAGGTTGTTATAGAACATTTAATACTTGTTGAGGTTATTACAAAACATTTACATGGCATGGATCACATGTCGCCATCTGTATGTTCAACAATTAGGATGAAGAGGCAAAAAATGAAACTATCTAGAAGAATCTTCATAGAATAGATAAATAGTGATGATCTTAACCTAGATAATGAGTGATTATGTGCATGTGTGTAAAGATTAGAGAGGAGAAGATCAAAAGTCTTTCAAGGGTTCTGTTACCATCTAATAGAACAAGTGACCTATTCATAAGTAGTGAAAGTTCAAGGGAAAGAAAAGATTTATCAGATCAGATGAGAGGATCAATTAGTAAGGAGAAGGCTTAAAATTAGCTTGTAGAGAAAACCAAGAGTTAGGTACTAAGTCAATTTTAATAGCCTTGAATTGGGGTAAATCTCTTAATAGAGTGGTCTTAATAGATCTTTGTAAATATCCTAATAGAGTTCTTACTTTTTTGTCAGTTTCAAATCCTCTAACAAGGTGAAACCTAATAGTTTCTTAAGTCTTTAATAAGATAGATTCCTCACAAGGTAGATCATATGTTATGGTCAAATATTGTAACCTTAATTGGTTAACTTTATTATTGTAGTAGTAAGGATTTGTGGGTGTCATCTCCACCCCAATTTTACCTTCACCTTGAAGGGTTTCTAGGTAATAAATACTATGTTATGTGTTATTACTTTCATGCATGTCATTGAATTAATTTACATGTTACAAAAAGTTTTCAATTATATGCTTGCATGCATAAGCTATTATTGGATGTGGATAAATCTATGAAAAGGTATAATTTTTTATAAATTTTGATTCACCCCTCCCCTTAGTATCTAGTTTACTCTTCCATAAATCAATAATTGGTATCAAAGTATTGGTTCTCTAAAGGAAGTTTAAAGGCTTAGAGATTAGATCTTGGAAGATGGAGGATTTCAAACTAGACAAGACTATTGATTATCAAGTGAACCAATAAAACCCAATGAAAAAATATTTGCTAAACTACTTGAAAAGAACAAAATCTTGAATGAAGAGATAAGGGCACTGAAAAGAGAACATGAAATCCAATCAATGAGATTATGTCAAGTGAATAAATAAAGAAAGAAAGTTGAAGAAGATAGAATTATGGTAGAAGATGACAAGAGGGTAATGGCTACTAGACTAGAAAAAGGGATACTAGATGTGTTGAAAATGATGACTACACAAATGGATCTAAATTCATACAATGGGATACTGAAAAATGAACTAAAGAATGGAAAGGAATCTATGGAGAAATATAACAAACCAAAGGAAGAAATGAAGTGATTTGAAGAACTTATGAAGTCATCTAAGTGTTCTAATGGGTCAGGACATTTATGCACTGACAAAGGAGAATCATCAAGGAATAGAGAAATAAGAAATGTAAAGCCAAAAGTCAAACCAACATGCTATCACTATGGAAAAATTGTTGATACTACAACTATCTATTGAAGCAAACATGGTATGCAAAATAATAAACCTAATTTTATTGGTTACTATTTTTACTGCAAGAAATAAGAACATCAAATACATGAGTGTAGGTCAAAATTGAGATATGGACCTACTACACCTAGATTTGAAGGATACTACTACAACTGTTAGAAATATGGACATAGAGAATTTGAATATCAATCAGAGATAAAACCCTACTAGCCAAATCAAAGAAAGAATAATTATGCACCTAACAGTGCATGTTCAAAATGTCACAAGTTTGGACATCAAAGCAAGAATTGTAGGACTCAAGTAGATTTAGATAATCTGACAAAGGACAAAGGAAAAGGAAAAATGGGCATTGAGTAAGTGAGGAATGAAATGAATCAAAAATGGAAAAAAAAGACATAATATGGAAATAGTGAACCTAATGGAGATGAGGTCATCCAATCCAATGGAGAAGGTGATAATGTCATCTCTAACTAAGATAAAGAGGTATGTATGGAACTGAATACCTAAATGATACATTATACATCAATTCCTTACATGAATGTGTGCCAAAAGTTTGTATTTTCATATATAAGATGCATGACAACAAAGCTTTTAAAATATTATTGAGTATCCGTAAACTATCTATGTTGAATGAGCAGTGCAACATAGAATAAGCACTCCAATAGAGATTGAAGGTTATGGAAAATACTAAGCTATTGTGCTAGCTATCTTCCACTCAAAGGAGTACAAAAATATTAAAGGTGAACCTAATTGATCAAAAGATGAGATATATAATAGATTTCAAATACATTATTGCATAGCTTGCATCCAAATTTTTGAAGAGGTCAAAGCAATTAAGCAAATTCAAGAAACCAGTAGGGATTTCAAAGAGTGAATTGATAAAGAAGTTTGAACAAGAGCATGCACGAGTGTTGAGTATCCAAAAAAGGAAGAAAATCAAACTATAGTTACAATCATGGTAGCTTCATTGACCACTAGAATGAGCCAAAGGTTAGTAAAGTTCAATTGGTGATGAGTGATGCATGTCCTCCACCTAAATTTGTGCTATTCAAGAAATTTTTATAAAAGGAGACTCAATGGGTGCATTATCCTTGATACCACCTAAAGTCATTATGATTCATGATGTTAGGAGTTGCGACATGTGAAAAATTGGAGAAGTAGGATATTATGAAATCAGGGAAGCTTGTGAGAAGCTGTGTGATGAAGGAACTTTGAAGGATAAGTTTAAGACTGTTGAGAAGAAAGGGTTAACTCAAGCCCTAGAATTTCTAAGAAATTTCAAAATGAAATGGATCAAAATTTTTTTAAGAAGATTTCATGACATGAAGTATTGGTTACAAGATGGACTAGTCAAAATCATGAAGAAAATGATACATAGGGTTATAGGTTATCCAACCCTAGATAAGAAGAAAACCATGTTATGCTTAAGCTGAGGAGAAATTGAAGCTAACATAGGAGCTGAGTGGAATAGATGTGGTATGTCCATTACAAGAATTTCTAATCCACTCATATAATTTTTAGTGAGAGTCATTACTCACAAATTCTACCAATCAAGTACATTGATAGTGTGTCATGTATGGTTGTAGACCAAGCATGGAAGTTTGTGATGAAAGATCATGAGTATGATCTTTCCAAGTTGCAAATGTTAGAACTAGCAAAAAACCTATCATCAATAAGAAAGGAAAAGTATTCAATGTGTAAGTTCAGCTCCCTAATTATTTTTACATTCATTTAGATCTAGAAGTATTTCCTTAGTATAGGTAATGTTGTACGGGAACAAGATAAACTAGTAACAAGGAAAATCAATGAGTTTATTACTCAATTGGGAGACAATTTTGATAATGCAATGAATACATATTTTGATGAATTCAAGTTGAGGATAAGAAGGAGAATGAGAATTCCAAAGGAATTGGTCACAAAATATTGCAGTGACATATGTTTTCCTATTGATACAAACAACATATTTGTATAAGCAACGAAGCCAAGGAAATCGTGGCTACAAATTTTTGATTATGAGATAAATAGTGATGATGTAAGTGCAAACATTGATGCACCATTAAAAGAATAGATAGATGTCAATTTTGAACCATTTGGGAGATATGAAGCAGTAAAGGAAAGGATAACACTAGACATAAAACTAGCTTCAAAAGAGAAGAAAAGGAAGAAGGTGATTGAAACCCTAGAAGCTAAGGGTACCCTAGGCAAGGGTAAAGGACCATTGTAGATAACACAAGTTCTTGATGAGGATGAAGTAGAAGAAGATGACAAGGGAAAAGCCCTAGTTTTTGTCATGCCACCAAGCAAGAAGGCTTAAAGAACAAAGAAGAAGACAGTGACACCTCCATTGCCAAATAAGCCAAGGACTAGGGCAACTATTATTGCCCGAGTAGTCTGCAAAGAAAAATTTAGTTGAGACTACCAAGCTAAGTGAACCTTGAACCAAGAGAAGGAGATTGGTTAGAGGACCACCTCAAAAGAAATGAAATTCAATTGATGAGGTAAGTTCAGATCTAAAAAGATCAACAAGTTTATCTAGCTTTAGATTTATAAAGTATGACACATTAGATGATTCTGATAGAGAAAAGGTAGAAGAGGCTATAATGGCAAAGATTGCAAATAATAAACTAGCCCCTAGTGAAATAGAGGATAGGATACCTCAAGAAATTTATGAAAGATTAAAGAAAAGGTGGCTATAGGAAGAGGAACAAGAAATCGATAATAACTCACACATTAGTCAAAATCATGTCAAATCTATCATAAGATCAAATTAGTACATTTTTGGAGAAATATAGGATCGTATTTGTTTCTAGGTACAAAGTGTTTTTACTATTGCAAAATAAAGAGGGATCTATACAAAAGAAAGACAAGCTACTTTGGAAAAGCATTTTTAGGTTAACTACAAAGAAGGTAGAGACTATGAACATCGATGATGAAGATAGTAATGGAGAAAGCTCAAGTGTGTCGAGTCTACAAGGAAGCATGTATCCTATACATGCTAACACCCCTAGCACTTTAGAAGATGAGAAGTCAAGGCTAATAAATGAAGAAGAAGATGGTGAAGAAAGAGAAACTGATGAAAATGATAATATTGTTTTAGTATCTCAAATTAAGGAGAACAAATAATTAAATAAGGCTAACTCAAGTGTTACTATTTGTTATCTTGAGAATAGATGCACAAGAAAAACCAAGTGGTGAAACTTCCTCACCTACTCCCAAGATAGTATTGAGAAGCAACACCCCTTCACCTAATAGGAAAAGAAAATAAATAAAAGACATTTTACAAGTTATCAAAGTTAGTCTAGATGAAAACATTGAGATGCCACTATTGGAAATATAAGAGGAGTAACTAAGAGGGGATGAGTGAATCATTTACCACTAAAATAAATCCTATATCCCTTAAATGTCAATAAAAATCAAAACATAAACTCTATTGTAACTGAATTACTATTGAAACTCAGTTAACACAGAGGCACTTAGTTAACACTATCAATTTACTATTACTTGGTAAATATTAAACATGTAGATCTTATGATATAAAGTATGATTAACCTTAATTAGCTTAATTTCATACACATAAAACAAATAGCATGAATAGAAGTGACACCAAGATTTAACATGGAAACCCAACTTGGGAAAACCCACCAATTGCAATTAGTTATTGTTTTTCACACTTTTGAAGTGATCCCTATTAGGATCCAACCCTATTAAAGGTTACAAAACACACTATTAGGTGTGACCCTATTAAAGGATTTAATCACCCTATTAGGAGTGGCCTTATTAGAGGCCTTTAGACACTTCAATCTAGAAATGTCACCTTGTTAGAGAATTTACATATAGTTGTTAGTCTAACTCTATTAAGAGATTTGATTCATTGTTATAATGGCTAGAGAGTAACAATGACTTGACCTAAATTCTGATGCAACTATCTTTTCTGATTTAGATCTCAATTCTAGCTTTAATACTTGATCCTTCCTAATCATATTAGTCTTTGTAGCCCAACAAGGATATTATGCTTATCCTTCCAATTCACTTCCTCTAGGAATCTTCTTATCTTCCACACATTCTTGCACATTCAATCCTCAACTTGACCTTATGCTTATATCATATGCATTGTCAAGTTGACTTGAATAAAACTTAAAATAATTAATATTAATCTCTTCAGTCAACTAGAACCAAAAAACAAATTCATTAAACTCAATATGCCAAAACAAGAAAAACCTTTGTTAGCTGACCTAGCTTGTTAGACACTAACTCTGAAATGATTATCCTATGTTAACCAAGTGAACTCAGCTAACATTTCAACTTCATAAACCTCCATTGGTAACTAAGTGAGCTTATTTAATACTGTTTTGATGCCAACATTCCTTTATAAATTCAGTGAGCTTGGTTAACACTAAAATTTTGTGAACTTCTCTTTGGTGCCCAAGTGAAATTAGTAGATACTATCTTCTAAACTTGTTAAAAACTAGTGCTCAATAGGCATAGGAAATACTAGAATTCTCTATAGACATAAGAAACTATCTTCATCACTTGAGTAAGCTTGATAGATAATGACTTGTAAAGATATGACATTTTTTTTAGCCTAAAAGATAATATACAATTGATTAATTATTTTCAACAACCACAATTTGATATGGAAAATCTCATCTTGTAGCAAAAAAATTTTCTACAAGAAATTTTGAAGAGGAAAAAGAAACAACAAGAGCTCAAGAGAGAGCTAAAGAAGCAATAGACACTACAAGATCTAAGACATATTTTTTTGATTCTTTTGGTATACAGAATGTAGATGAAGAGTCACCAATCATTGATCAACTTGTAAATATAATTAATCAAATTAGTACTGAAAATTTTGAATCCAATGACAAGCTAATGGATTGGTCAGCAAGAAGAATTGAGACCAAGGTTGTGGATAAAGTTTTCATAACTATGGTTGATCAGAAAGTGCTATTATAGGAAAAAGCACAGATAATGTTGAATCTTATATAGAGGCTACAATATGTGTACACAATTTTGTCCCATGTTGCCAAGATTTACAGATACCATTTAGGCTCAGGTAGATAAGAATCAAGATGAGATGAAGACATCCAATAGTGTTATCTCAGAGTTAGCAAGATCTAGCATTGAGCACTACAATATTCTATTGAATGTTCAAGGCATAATGGTTTAGCTTCAAGCAACTGATAGCACAATGAGATCCAAAGTGATCTTACTTTAGACAACATTGATACCTCATTTGGAACTCATGTAGACAAACTAAAAACAACCCAGGATCTTATCAAAAAAGATCATAACTTATCAATGTTGACATTAAGTCAAGTTTTTTATTAGTGAAAACACTTATTCAAATTCTATATGGTTACTAAGATCATTAAATAGTCTACAGTGTTTGCCATGTAATTTAGTAGCCACTAAACTTTATAGTTCCTACCAAGAATCCTAGTGGTTACCAAGTGAATTCAGTTAGTAAGAATTGCAACAGTTCAAACTAAGAAAAATTAGGTAGTGTGAAGTCCAACTTGAGTAGTTTAGTGGATACCAAGCTTTGTAGGTCAAACCAAGCTAGTAGTACATGTGAAGTGAAGTTAATGTTAACTAAGATATGTGATGATTAGTGTTTATCGAGTGAAGTCATGGTAAATGAGTCATTCAGTTTCTACCAAGTTACACAAAATCTACTGAGTCACAAGTGTAGATCGAGTTTGAGACTACTCTAAGATGATTAGTATGGACCAAGCTTCTACTTCTACCAAATGCATGATGATGTTGATTAGTGATATTTGACATCATGTATCAGAACTTCACCAACTCATTCTTTAGAACCTGAGTGTTTTCATTTGAGCTAACTTTGTAATATTGGTGTTAACTTGTTGTTGGTATCCAATATGGACATAGTTTAAAATTTTTGATTTATGATTTCAAATTACTTTGAACTAAGTTTCAAAGTAGTTCGAAGTGGTTTAGTGATTCAAAGTGGTTCATCTTGAAGTTTTAGCATGAAAGTCCAGTGACTCAAAGATCTCAAAGGTTCAAAGTTCAAGACTTGTGTTGTAAAGTCAAAGTGTCAGATTGCAATTTGAGATTCAAAATCAAAGTTCAAAATTCAAGTTTGAGATTATTTCAAGTCCTGACATGAAAGTTCTTAAGGCCTAGAGATTCATATCACTAGTTTAAAATGCAAATCTAAATGTGAAAGTTTGAATTTATTACTATCTCAATCTCAACAATATACATCAAACCAATATCTTAGCCAAGTTGGGAAAAGCTCAAAGATTTCAAATTGGGCATGTACTAAGGTTATTATAAGTCACATGACAAATATATGGACGAAGAAGTAACCCATGAACATATCCATATGCTAAAATTTGACATTTAAAGTGCCTTATCATATAGGAAATTTAGTGTATTATTACCATACATATGCTTAACAATCAAAGAACATCTAGTAATTTTTAGATCTCTTCCCTTATGAATTAGATAGAGCATTTATCATAAATTCTTAACATTTGGATGATACGTGCTAAAATAAACACCATGATTATGAGTGCAATAAAAGGTCCAAGGCCAAGCTTGGATTTTTGAAGGAAATTTGTAGTCACAAAATTTTGAATTAAGATAGAATTACATGCAAGATGTCAGAACTTAGATTTGTTATATAGCACTAATTTGGATCTAAGCATTTAAATTTTCTTCCAATGAACAATGCTCATAACTCAACTCCCATGAAACAATGGATAAGTGTTTTCAAATCCTTGAAAAGGTTTGAGTTGGTATTCTCTCCTATAGGTTTATTCTAGGTCACTTATGGAGAGATTATCCTTCTATGACAGCAGCCCTTTAAGAAATTGTTACATTTTGACATCCAATTTGAGGAACCCTGAGAGCAACCAGCATAAGTGCATATGCATTAAATCACCAAAGGATACAATGGGTATGAGATTTGGTCCAAAAATAAAGGTGCACACTAACCATTTGAATGCACAATGGATGACTTAGTGATATGTCATGGAAATAATTCATAATATTGTTTTGTCTATTATTCTCCTGAATAAATCACCCATGCCCCTTTATCTCTCTATGATGCTTCATGATAAATGCAGGTTTGTAGATAAAGCCAATAGCTAAGCACACCCATTATGGAGAAGTGCATGGAAAACTATGGGTGAAGACAAATCATATTAGAAAATTAATATCCATTGGAAGTCGCAAGTTTTAACCTAATGCTATCATCACCCTACGCAAAATTTTTCCTATTGAGTTCTAAGAATAAGCAAGAGTATATGGTATGTGTAATGATCTACAAAATGGAGCTAAGATATAGTGATGATATATCATAGATATTGGGATCTATGTTTATCAGAATGTTACATATGCAAAAATCCAATGCTTCGAATGGTCTTTCGTGCACATTTTATTTAGCATGGGTATCCATGATGAATTGATAGGCATGGAGGATATTATCAACTTCAAAATATTTACACTCAAGCTTTGTTAATTTCTCCAAAGTTGACAAGACTCCATTCATTTCCAAAGCAGCACATTTAAAATATAAACCACCATCAATTGCTATCAGGTTTTGTGTATGAAGATGGTGATGCAAGCACACAAGATCAAAGGGGAGACTTCAGCTTGAATGAACATGCTCATTCTCATAAATGAAATCTCAGACCTAAAATATGAAAAAAACAACCCATAGGTTAGGCTCTAAAATAGACCAAGTTTAATCATAAGTAACAATGACATCAAGCACGCTGTCAAGCCACATGTTCACAATGACATTACCATATGGATTTCGTCATTCAAGGAATTAAAAATTTGAACATTGGTGGTAAATAGGAGTTATGCTAAATTTAATGGAATCTTATGTGAAAGCAACTCTGAAATGAATTTGCCTGCCTCAATGGTGTTCATGAGAAACTATGAACTTAGGTTGGAAGCAGAATCATGGGATCATAATGGAGAAGGGAGATTAATTATGTAATGGCATGCTCTGTGAGGTGTTTGACAAAGTGTAGATAATTCTCTAACAAATAATCTACAAGATTGGGGATTTTTTAATTTAAATATGAAGAGTCATTTCAATAGATGCCATGTGTATAGCAACCTGTGTCTCCAAAAAATTTCTAGTTTTACTTAAAGAATTTTATAAAAAAAATTTAAAAACATTATATTCTCCCCTCAAATATTCCCTTACTTCATTATGAACAGAATATATGGAGACTTTTAAAAGGTTTCTTTAAAAAAAAAAAAAAACTTTATCAGAGTATATTAAACAAGGGATATGAGGGAGATATTTAAAAGAGTTTTTAATAAACTCTATAAAAAAGGTAGTATCAAAAGTTGGGTTTTAATTAACAGATAAAACTCTTATCGAAACAAAATATGAAGAATACTAGTAAGAAACAATTATCAGAATCAAAAGTGGAAAAAGAAGCTCTATTTATGATGGGATGACAGAGGTGCAGGGGGTTCCACTTTTTCTTCTAGGTGACTGTAGATTGTGTGCTACAACAAGGAGGAGAAGTTTTCCAGATTTATTCCATTTCTTGTGAGAAAGAGAGGGTAGAGTTTGTTTCTAAACTATGTGTTGAAAAAGGGGGAAATCTTGTTTTAAAATGTAATGCAAGGAAGGAGTTTTAGTTTTCTTTAATGCTGACTTTGATTGAAAATGTGTAACAAGTTCTTTGTATCTTTTATACTTTAGGGATGGGAGATTTGGAAGTAGATTGCATATCAAAATCTAAAGTTTGAGAAGTCCTCTTTTCACTAATTGTGATCTTTGTATCACTTTTAATTTTCTCTAAAATGTGCTTTAATGTCACTATTTCTTGTATATGTTTGATTACAAGGTATCTTTAAAGCTTCTTTTCTTCACTTTCTCAAGAGAATGGAGAATGCATTCCTTGATTTTGTGCTCTTTATAATGTAGCATCTAGGTAGATAGACTTTGTGTTATTTGTTGTTCTTTCCTTTTTAGTCACTTAGTTTCCACTTATATTCATGTTTACGAATAGATGTTTGTAAACCTTTTGCGCATTCTGGTTAAAACCATCCATATTTAAATTCATTTTAAATCATGTATAGAAAGCTATACCTTTTAAAATTTAAAAGAAGGTTATCAATTCAATGATAACCTATCCAACTATTAGTGCATTTTTAATCTTCCTACTTGGGCTTTGGAGTTAATTTGTATTTATTTCTTCAGAGGACAATCTATTCACTAACACTTGTATATTGGTTGACTTTGTAATTTTGTAAATTGGATATATATATATATATATATATATATATATATATATATATATATATATATATACATATATATATATATATATATATATACATATATATATATATATATATATATATATAGTATAGTATAATATTCATGTAAGGAAAATATATGAAAGTGTGTGAGAAAAAAGAAGAAAGCATAAAATGATGAAAGAGTAAGAAGGATGCAAATGTGAATTAAGAGCAAAGTATATTGTAAGGCCATATTAGCAAAAGAGCAATAGAGTCATATCTATCACATAAAGGTGATTAGTTTTTCAAAGAATCTCTATCAACAAATCAAGTTGTAAGTTAGAGATCTATTGTTTCATTCTAACAGGTGAACCAGTCCAAATCCTCTAACAAGGTAGACTTAACAGTCTTTTGTAAACTTTCTTTATAGAGTGCATACTTCATTGGATCTTTGTAAAACCTCTAACAAGGTGGACCTAGCAGTCCTTATTGCTCCTAACATAGCAAATAATTAGAAATGATCATTCTAAGCCTTAACATGCCAACTTTATGTTGTAGTATTGAAATTTTGTGGGTATCATCCCCACATCAATTTTACTTTCTATTTGGAAGGTTTCTAGGTCACCAAATTATTGTGTTCAAGTGCCATGAATGTTTTATGTTTTTTAGTTTCTCATGCATGCAGTTAGATTTGATTTAATGAATTAAATGGTTATTGAATTATTGCAATTAAGATCTTAATTTGGTAAAGTTTTTGAGGTTACTGATTCAGCCCTCCCCTCTCAGTAACCTAGCATAGTCTTGAATATTTCCAACAATTGCTATTAGATCTTTGTGCTTCTCAAGATAAAGCTTGACAGCTTGAGAAAAGATCAAGGACAATGGAGTTATTCAAACTTGATAAGGCAATTGACAATGAAAAGCTAGATCTAGAAATGGTCATTGCACAACTCAAGAAAGCTAAAGAGAAACTTTCCCAATCCTTGAAAAGATGGAGGGAACTTGCAAATCAAATGAATAATCATCAGTACATTGAAGAAAATATTGAAGACCTTTTCTCTTCAAGTAGTTTAGACAAAGAAAATGATGCAATCAGAGAACTCTTAGGGAAGAGTGGTTCCCTACAAGAAGAAATAAGAAAGCTCAAAAGAGAACAAGAAATTCAATCAGTAAGGCTATGTAAAATCTTGGAACAAAGTAACAAAATCAAAGAATAAATGGATGGAAGAAACAATGAGATCTAGTACCAATAACTTCAGCATATAGATCTTATAGATCAAATCTTTGATACAAATGAAGAAATCATGAGCCAAAGATAGATCAACAAAAGATTAAGAAATGATCTAAATTCAGAAAGACAAATCAATGAAAAAATAAGAAGTGAGCTAAGATCTAAAAAGAAAATCAATGAAAGATTAAAAAATTTCCTAAAAACTAAAAAGCAAATCAATGAGAGAATGATAAAATCCCAAGCAAAAATGAATTAATTGAATCAACTAAATGAGAAAATTTTCTATAGGCAAAATGGTAAAGAAGGAATTGGATACAAAGAAGAAGGTGAATCCTCCAAACAAGGTGCTCAAAGGAATCAAAGACTTACTTGCAATCACTATGGTAAGATAGGTCATACATCAAACAAATGTTGGAGTAATGATAAAGAAAAATTCAATGGTAAACGTTAAAATTACAATCAACATGGTCACAAGGCTAATGAATGTAAAGAGAAACCAAAATTTGAAGGCAAGTGTCACAAATGCAAGAAACAAGGTCACAAGGCATCAGACTGTAGAACCAAGTCATTCAATCTAGCAAAGAAAATTATGAAAGCAATATTTGGTTGGGGCTATAACACCTAGTGTAGATGTCATTACTATGCAGAGTATGTACACATTGGCATGAACTTTTTTAAACATCACACAAGGAAGAGAGATACTACCATAAGATGTTTCACTTGTATAGAACTTGGTCATCTAGCCAAGAATCATATGAATACATGAAGAATTGAAGATGAAAACAAAGAAAAATTAGACAACATCAAAAAATAAATGAGGCAGCAATGGATTCCTAAATCCACTAAGGAAGCTAGTCCAAGAAATGATGCGCATGTCACTCAAGAAGTGGGTGACTCCTCCATTTCCAACTAAGTTCTTAAGTAAGAAATAGAACTGCATTATCATGATCACATCCAAACAGCTCCAAAATTGAAAGGAAGCAAAGATCAAAATTAGTATTCAAGATACAAAGGGATCATAGAATATTATTATCAATTATCACCAAGTTACTTTCTCTACCAAGTAAGGTTGGGTCATGGACTCTACCAAACAAGGTTAGGAGTAACTAGTCTCACATGTTTGGTTACTAAGTTATGAAGCATTCACTGAGAAATCTAAACAAATAGTGGATGACAACCTATTGTGCATAATGATGTCATCATAGCTACCTTCATGCCAAGAATTAATGGAAAAATGTTATCAAAAGGCAAGAAATTGAATTCATTTTTCACCAAGAATTTTAAGTGTATTGTGATCGAGCAAATTGTAGAGCAATCAAGTGATTTCAAATAGAATTTGTAGTAAAGTCTTTCAAAGTTTTCCATAATATATTGAGTAGACATGGTAGCATCAAGCAGTAGTGGCAAGGAAAAGAAGGGTTAGAAATGTTGGTTTGATGAATTGAATGGAAACCACTAGATTTCAAACTTGTGCAAGCAATTGTTGAAACCCTCGATCCAAATGGAGCACAATCATAGATCCTTCCTAAGGTACTACTCATTATTGATATTCAAACTCATTTTAAGCATGCAATTCAAGAAATTGGAACCTGAGATATGGATGATACCCAAGGTGAATTGTGTGTGAATGGTGTTCTTAAACCTAAAAATAAGCACTTGGAAGATAAGGGTTTAACTCACATTCCCCACTTGCCCCAAAGTTTTTAAATCAAATGGATTAGATACATCCTAAGCCAAGTTCACAATGGTCATTTATGGCTTGAGCAACTAGTTTTGATCACTAAGAAGATGATTCATCATATCACCAACCTTCCCATGCTTTCAAAGCCAAAACTACTAAAACCCTAGGTCAGGTGGAGTTAGATAAGAAAACCCTAGTCGAGTGGGATGGTAGAGGTATGAAGATTGGTAGTGTAACTAATGCAAAACTAAAATTTAACATGCATGTGATAGATCACAAGATCTATAGTTCTAGTCATTTAAATAGTGTGTCATGTGAAGGAATAGACTTGGCATTCAAGGTTGTGAAGAAAACTCATCATATGATCTTGAAAACTTATTATTGAAATAGTATAACAAAAACATGGAAAGTATAAGGAAATCCAAGAATAACCCTTGCAAATTTGGTTCATTGTTGACATGTCTATTTTTCTATGTTCAAAAGTTTTTCCCTTCTAAAGGTACAATCATATGGAGAAAGGATGTGTTAGTTTTGTATCAGATTAATGAGTATATTTTAGAAATGGGTAAGAATTTTGTTAGCATAATGGATAATTAATTTGATGCCTTCAAGGAGAAGATGAATAATAGATTCAGGATTCCTAGGAAATTGGTAGAAGATTACAAAGACGATATTTCTTTCATGGTAGATAGTGACAAAGTCTACATTCAGGCAGTGAAACCAAGAGTTGTATGGGTAAAACCTCTTCCCTATGAGGTGAACATTGATGAAGAAAAGGACATAATTGAAGCCTTGATAAATAAGCTTCTTGATCCAAAGGCACCACACTTTGGAACATATGATGAGGCCAAAGTGAGAATAGAGCTTGAAATCAAGCTTCCATAGGAAGTTAACAAAGGCAAGAAGAGAATAGAAAAACTCAAAACTAGCACACCTCTTATGTTGATCAAAGGTAAGGGAGAAGATGATGATGAAGTAGATGATGAAGAAGAGTGAGAAAAGGAAGAAGATCCAGTGACAAAGAAAGGAAAGCTAATCATCACCAAGCCATCCAAGCCATCCACTATAGTGTTCACCAAGAGATCTAGGAAGAAAGCCAATGAAGTTTTGTTAGGAAAGCCTCCTCCCACCTTCTAAGAAAATATGAAACAATTGGAAGAAGGTGTAGGCATAACCAATTTCAAATCATTAAAATATGAGACTAGGACAGAGGGTGAGAAGAAATAGGTTGAAAAATTGATGCTAACCAAGATGGGAAAATGGAAGTATTTCCCTAATTAGATAGCCTTTTAGATTTCTAATTAACTATTAGAGAAGTTAAACCAAGATGGAACTCAACTATGCAGACAAAAAGAGATATCTATGAACAAACCCTAAGGTAGTTATTATCGAGCATCACAATTATTGAGGTAAAAGAGTCTATGAAGAAAAATGAAGAGAAGATGACTCTTAGATTTAATACTTGTTTAATTTTGTTAAAGGATATAGAGCATGTAGTCAAGAATTCCATAGGTATGTGGAAGAATGTTTATCACTTGCATAAAAAAGTGACTTTCCAGTAGAAATCAAGGATGATGATAGTGATGATGAGGAAGAAGAAACATACTTTAAGCCAATATAGTTTGACAATGAAGAAGTTGAAGAAGATAAAGAGGAAGAAGCTACCAAGGAAGACAAAGAAGATGATGAAGAGACTAATCCTATGAAGATAGCAACTTTAGTCATTGCCTTACTTCCTCACTCTTCAAGAAAATCAATAGCTACATCAAGTTCAAAGATAGCTTTAGCAAGTTTGATTGGGACCACAAAAAATACAACAAATGTCCAATCACTCTTCGCTCCCTCACAGCTCAACACATCACTAATAGAAGTGTCTGCCACTTCATCTACCAAGCTACAGCCTCCCTTTTCTTTAGCTCCCCAGTATCATCAGTAATGAGTATAGTATGCTCTACAATTTTGTGGTCTTTAGTAGTAAGTATAGTTTCAAGTTCTACAATTTTGGATTCTACAATTTTGTCTTCTATAGCTTTGCATACTTCTATAAGTACTTTAGTTTTGGTTTTAGTAAGCATACCAGTCAGTATTCCTTCTATTGGTACTATATCAATTTTCACAACTAGTCCTACTATCTCTACTATTGTTTCCATTTTAGATTCTAAGGCAGTAAGTACAAAGGTGGTTGAACCTAAGGCTCAATGAAGTACAAAACTTTTGAGTGGAAAGGAGATAGAGGAGGACATTGACCTAGATGAAGAGATTGAGATTCCAAATTGGGATTTTGATAATGTGACTATAGATCAAATGCAAATAGCTAGCCAACTCCTCCAAAAGAAAGAAAAAAAGATGAAATTGAGAGAGGAAAGAGATAGAGAATATAAAATCATAGAAGATGCTAAGAATATTTTGACTAAGGTGATAGGTGTTAAAGTTGATAATCCTCAACACAGTTTGTTTCAATTGGAAGAGGCAGTCCAGAAGTTTAATGAGTACTCAAGTGGTTAAGACAAATTGATTGAGAAAGCAGAGAAGAAATTTGATAACAAAGTGCTTGAGCACATTGTTCAACAAATTTCCATTCAGCAATTAGGGCTTTCCTCAATTTTAACCAATCTTGAAAATTCTTGCACAAATGTAACATCACTTTTTGGAAAATTATGTAATGTTACCAAGTTCACAAAAGAAATAAAGAGAAAACTAACAAAGATTAGTGAAGATCTGAAGGCTAGTGCACAACAGCTGCAACTTGACCCTAGTTCAAGCTTTGCACATCATATGAAAATTAGATTCTTCTTAGATATGCAGGCAGAGTTGTTGAGAGAAGAAGCAAGGATCCAGTCTTCACTGATAGATATTCAAAATATGATCCTTCCCATCATGGATACAATGCAAAAGCACATTGTTTACTCAAAAATATTTATCCATGACAACAACTTCTCCATTGCAAATCACATGATAGAACTCTCTATAAAAGTGCAAATTTCTCTACATACATGCAAAGTTTTACAAGAAAATTGGGATAAGACTTTAGCACTCATACTTAAGGTACATTATGATTTTCTTTCTTATATTGGTGTCTCTGTGTAAATAAGTTTTGAATAAATTTTTGGCATTATTGTCAAAAAGGGGGAGAAACAATATATATATATATATGTATGAGAGATAGTATGTATATATGGGGAGATATAGGAAAGACACTTAGTATGTATATTGTATGGGGGAGAATCATGCAAAGGAAAGGAAAGTATAGAATTTGCAAATATAGTATGTTGTATATACTTATACAGACAAATTTTGAAAAACCTAAAAAATAGTATACCACACCAAGCTAGTATCACACTATGATAAAAATAAGTTTTGGCTGATAAGTGTTTTAGTCACTAATGGAAAAAGGGGAGATTGTTGACACTAAGTTAAGTTTTTTATTAATGACAACACTTATTTAGATTTTGTGTGGTTGCATAGCTCATTGAATAGTCTACAGTGTTTGCCATGTAATTAAGTAGCCACTGAGCTTTATAGTTCCTATTGAGCATCCTAGTGGTTACCAAGTGAATTCAATTAGTAAGAAGTACAATAGTTCAAACTAAGAAAAATCAGGCAGTGTGAAGTCCAACTTGAGTAGTTCGATGGTTACCAAGCTTCACAGTTCAAACTGAGCTAGTAGTTCATGTGAAGTGAAGTTAGTGTTAACCAAGCTATGTAATGATTAGTGTTTACTGAGTGAAGTCATGGTAAATGAGTATTTCAGTTTCTACCAAGTTACACAGTATCTACTAAGTCACTAGTGCAAATTGAGTTTGAGACTACTTTGAGAAGATTAGTATGGACCAAGCTTCTACTTCTACCAAATGCATGATGATGCTGAGTAGTGAAAGTGGATTTCATGTATTAGAACTTCACCAAGTCAATCTTCAAAACCTAAGTGTCTTCTGTAGTGCCTGCCCCTAGTTTGCATTTTGCTAACATTGTTGAACTCTTTTAGAGCTAGTTTTATGTTGTTGGTTAACATCACTCTTTTGAGATTATCAGATATTGTGCTATGGATTCAGTTTATTATGTGATGAGATTACTTAAACTCTACATTTCATGTATGTATAATAATTATTTTTGGTGTTCACAATTATTGATGATGATTATTACATTGCTCTCAACTATTAATGATGATTAGTAAGATGATTTATTATCATATGTGTTTTATTATGGATACTTACCCCATACTTGCATGAGTATGGTGTGTGTGTTTGCTTTGCGTATTTTCTTTTGTATGGAGTGTCTGATGTGGTTAAGGAAGGGAGTCATAGTCACCTGCTAGTCAGGATCTACACGATGCACCACTTCCTACCATTGCCTGTTTATTTTAGTATATATTGTGTTTGTACATGCATAATTTTTATACAGGTTGCAGGTACCGAGTATCGACTTCCCTGAATTGCCAAGATGAGCGTACCCTATCATATTATCTCAATGATAAGAGAGGGGAGATAAATTCTCAAGTCCAAATCCCAACCTTTTAAGCCATTTGTTCTAATTAAAAATTAGGGCAAGTATCTGACTTGAGTACCCTCCGAATACATTGGACGACGTAATTCGTGATATAAATCCTTAGTTTGATTTTGTATGTATTTTGGCTATGATGGGTTTTCATATTTTTACCTTTGTGAGTCTTTGATGTATTTTCTATTAATTAAGCCTAATTAAAAGATTTAATTAATGGTTTAATTAAATGAAAAATTAATATGGTATTTTAATATTTATTTTATTTAATTAATTGAAAAATTAATTAAATAAAATAATTAAATTGGAAGATAAAAGTTAAAAGTTTAAATTTGGAATGTGATAATATTTATTTTAATAATAATATATTTGGAGCTCATTTTTAAATAAATGGCTAAATAATATTATTATTAAAGCTAATAAATATTTTAGCAATTAAGTTTTGAAAAATGAAATTTAAAAGTGGAAAATATATTTAAAATTATTAAAAGATTCTAGATTTCATGTGCTTAAAATATTAATATATTAAGATTGAAAAGTGAAATTATTAAAGTTAGTGCATGAGATTTAATAAATAAATAAATTAAATTGAAAAGAGTAAAAGTAAATATTAAACTAATTAATGTGCATTATATTAATATTTGCTCACATAGGAGTTTGTGAATTCTCGAGAGTTGTCGTGTAGACAACACAGGAGTTTGCACTCTAAGAATGCACAAGTTGTCTACACTTAGGAGTTAGCATTTCATTTGAGCACATGGTGTCTACAACCTTAAGACTCATCTAGAAGGTTGGAGAAGACCCATGCTTGGTTGTCATGCTTATCCTCTAGTTGTTTCTAGAGACACTCTAGATGCATCTTAGAGGCCTTTAAATAGAGGCTTTCCTAGTGTGTTTGGACAAGCTTAAGGGGAAGCTACAAGCTACAAGCTACAAGCTACAAGCTTCAAGCTAAAATGGAAGCTTCAAAGCTTACATGCATTGGAGAAGATTAATATGCTCATATATTTTCTACTTGCTTCTATGCTTCTCCTAGCACTTCTAGTCACGTAAGAATTTCGGTTGGCTTGGATCTTGGAGGAATTGTGTATGAGAAGAAGGAAGAGACTTTCTATGGACTTCTAAGGCATGGCGAATTAGCATCAATGTCCAAGTGCACTCGTGATATTCACATACTCTTTTTGCACTATTTCTCTTTTTGTCTTCATCATGTTTGTTATATGTATCTGAATACTCTTTGTGATTGAATCTACAATTTGAAATTGGAATCTAGATATTTTATTTGGTTGAGAAGAAAACAATAGAAAACACTAGATCCAATTGAGGAGGAATTTAGATTTGAATCAGATTTGGGTTCGAATTTATATTGTGAAATTAGATAGACAAGATTTGAAATAAAAATAAAAATTCTAAGTTGAAAATTCGAATGATTAGATGTAATCTTTCTATCAATTATATTTTTAGATGCATATGAACAAACCCTTTTATGGTTAGATTTAGAGAACAATTATTTGAAGAGAAAATTCTTAATTCATCGCAAATTGTCCTGTCGCTGCCCCTTGGATAGACTCGAACTCAGTCATTCATAACTTTTTATTATGATCGAATTTATTCGATCGCTCCAGTCAGAAGTGGCGCAACTTGGCCCTCTCCAACATATTTCAATTTCAGCTCGATCCAATGGTTCATTAGGGAGATATGGCCGTCGTATTGAGACTATTTTATTCAAAGACAAATATTTTTCTATTTTCCATAACCAAGAGTTCTTTATGCTTAAACTTCACAAAAATAATATATCAAAGCATGGAATGAATTAAAGATATTATCGTAATCTCTCCTTATTAGAATCTTATTAATATGCATTAGTTTTATATGGTTTATTATCTAATCTAATTAAATCAAATTTAATTAAGATTAGTTAATAGTAGAAGAAGTGTAATTAATTATTAATCAATCTAAGTAAATGGATTTTTAAATGAGAAAAAAATTTTAAAAAAAGAGATTTTAATATAGTGGACTTTTATAATGTATATTGATTACTATTTAATATATATTAAACAATTTTAGAGTTGTTTCATTAAGATGATAATGTTAAGAATTTGGAGATTATTCATGTTTAAATCTACAATGAGTCTTATTGGTTTGTGATAGAGATGTTTTTCAAACAATGTTTATATAGACAAAATATTATTAGAAAAATTAGAAAATAGAGTCTAATGGTTGATTTTAATATTGATTAAATAATTTTAAGATGATAATTTATATTATGTTGATTTAAATTTAGAAACTCTGAATGATATTGGATTAAGACTGAATTATTATGTTATTGGTTAATACGTTTGAATACCTTAATGGAGTTAAGAGTTAGCCAAATATTAACTAATGAGTTTATGGAAGGATTCTATAGATCGAGTATTTATAGTTTGAGGAGTTTATTATTTATTAATGTTTGTTAGGACTAGCAAACTATTAATAAATAATGGTTTAAATAGATATCAACAAATTTGATTAGAGTTAATTTGGTGGAGATTATTTATTGATTGAAGTTTTGTAAAAGATAATAATTTTTGGAATTGGATTATAATTGATTTTAATCAATTGATATTTATTGAGTTGTTAATATAATTATATTATACGATAGAGTTTTAACTTGAAATGATTATCATTAATATAAAATTGTTAAGAAAGATGAATGTAGTCATTATGGATAAGATTTTCAAAATAACTTGTTAATATTATTATTATTAAAATATTAATATTTTTGTATTAGATTGAAGTTGACTTTGACATACAAACTATTGTTAGTCAACTAATACTCATTGGGTTGATGGTTTGGTTGTGAAATTATAATTAAATAAATTAACTAGAGCTAATTGGATTTAATTAATAATTAAATTATGTAATAAAATTTTAATTGATATGCTAATATCGATTCTTTTAGTGAAGCTGTTAAGTAATTACATCGAAGTTGACAAGTCATACTCTCATGACTTGAATAATGACCTAAGATATTTTAATAGTGAGACTTAGTAATATTTAATTGAGAACTATTAGAATGTTAATAGGTCATGGATGGTGTACCTATGTTAATTGATTGATTAAATTGATCATTTTAATTAAGTTATAATATTTTTATTTGAAGATTGATAATTGGCTCTCTTATAATATAACGAATAATGATCATAGAAAAGTTGAAAGGTTAATCAATTAGAATATAGATCATGGTTAAATATAGAGGACAATTTAATTAAAAGTCAATGATGATCAGTTTAGTGAATATTTATCCTTAAGTTATTCTTAGGATAATACTATCGGGGAACAAATGGGTTGACTTGTATGCCAAATGATGAAACTTAAGTCACTTGAAAATATACTTGCAAACAAAAAACTGGAAACCCCTACACATTATTCAACTATGTAATATAGAAAAATCAAAAAATGTGTTTGCATCGTGTATTCTATATGCTTCTTATTTTGGGTTTTGGGTTGACTAGTGTTGACCAGTTCTAGGTTGTTACCAGAGGCTCGGGGGTTATGAGATATGATGACATGTTGATTTTATTTAGTCTCGATCTTTATAAACCCAACCATGGTAATGTGATCGTATGTTCTATGAAATGTTTGTATTTACTAATTGTTATTGTTCATTAGTCTTCATGTGTGAAGCTGAGTTATATGTATATGAGACACCTGAGCTAATAATTTTTGAGTCATCGATCAGTTATCCTTGAATTATTTTCTAGTTGTCATGATGGGACTGAAATGTGGATTTATTTTTTGATGATGTCATGTTTGACTCAACCATTTTGGAGTCTTCGATCAGTATGATTTTGAGAATATTCTTGGTTGCTTGTTAAGAACCAATGGATATTGTGATTTTGGTTATTGAGAACCAATGATTATTATGATTATCAGTGATGCCTTCAGTTGCCAATAGAGAACTGTTGTGGTCATGATTTTCTATGGATGCTTTTTCAAATGCTCAAAGAGATTTGATGATTCTTATCTTAGAGATTTGATGATTCTTATTATAGATATTTGATGCTTTTATCATGGATATTTGATGATTATTTTTATGGATTTTCTTTACAGTCGCTTATACAGGAATTTGGTGATTTATGATTCCATGAGCTTAGGGTAGGTAATCTACTTGTAGTGTCGAGAAGTGGCTTGCAATGGGGGTCAGGGCCCTAAGTGGCTGCCAAGGTAACTCATTGTAAGTTTGGTTAATAAGTGATAACATTTACACACTAAATGGGGATTAAATGAACCTAAAAAGGTAATTGTTTTGATGTTCTTGCCCATACCTTGAGTGCTTGTACAGGCTAGGATGGGAGTAGTGAGAACGCATGGTTGCGACTGTGCATTCCGTAGTATGCCTCATCAGTGTGAGAGGATACTAGTGGCTGCATGAGATCAATATGGACCCATGGATTTTAGCTAACTTCTAGAGTAACTTGTACGTGATAAATGCGATCATATTTTCCTGCTTGCATAGTAGGTTTCCTACATGTCATTGTGTGCCTCTGAGAATTAGATGTCGATTTTGTGTGATAGAACCTTTGAGTTAGTATACTTTTAGGATTTCTGGACTATAGAGATTTATGCTTTGTTATTTTGATAGCTTGTTTGGGACTTGAGATTATCTCCTCAGCACGGTGGGAGTGGACCACTTAGGTTTCACATGGTCGGGTGGTAATGTATTTTCCACTCTTATTATTTGAGATCCATTCGAGACACCGTGGCTGGAGTATTCTTGGTTGGTATTTATCTTCATTCTATTTTTGGATCATTATGATAGATGATATACCTTATGATGGATGTATTTACTGGTATGTTTCTTACATTGATGATTTGCATATGTTAGATGATGGTATCCTATGCTTTACCTTGCATGTTAGTAGGATGCTTTTAGGAGTGACATTCCTACCATGATAATATCGATGATCTCTTCGGTGCTTTGGAATGTTACGCACGGAGGGATGGCTAAGATCCACGATGGTCTAATGATGCTATTTATGGTTGGAAGGAACCATGCACTTAGTTAATTATGTTTGTGATATATGGTTATCTTTTATGATGGATGTTTATATCTTTTGTGATGATGTATCATGTATGATTTATGGGTTCATTTATGTTATTGCATCATGGATTAATATTGGATGATAATGTACTTTATTTATATGGATGTTTATTCTTTCAAGCTTTTTCATACCTTGTGATATGTATGGTGGTTGATTGAGCAATCTGAAAATGTAATTTATAAACATTGGATGTATCATGCTTATTTTATAAGGATGTGATGTTAGATGAATAGTTAATTTAGATATGATACAACGTTAAGGGATCTTTAAAGAATGTAACCTGTTATGTTATGTTTACTTTCAGTTGAATTGATGTTAATGCTTCCGTTACTATGAATATTGTGAATGGTGTTACTTTCATGTTTTAAAAAAAAATTTTTTTGGTAAACTTAGTGAAATTCTTTGGATCTCTTGGTGGGGCATTACATTTGGTATCAGAGTCCGAGTTTTAACATTGGGAGCTCTGGGTATATTAGAGTGCCACTAGTTGTTAACTAGTTGAAAAAAATAAAAACTTTGAACTATCATGTGTATCTCTTTCAAAATAAAAACTTGAGACTAGGTGAACTGAAACAGAACCTAAACTGTTACTTGCATATTTCTCATGCTTCAACACTTAACTTTCAAAATTGAAAAATTCTATTGAAAACATAAACAAAGGCAAAACTGAAAATTGAAACTCATTATAGTTGCAAAACATGTATCTTCTATCTATGTTGTAAGATAGTATACCTTTGTTATCTTTGTATGCATTAAGTTGCTCTTGTTTAGAATGTATTAGGGGATCTATTTTAGTAGTTGTTAAAAGAACGCATGTTGGATCAATGTAGTTTTTGGTTTACCATTAAACCAAAATCATATTACTCTAAGGGTGTTGTAGTATCCTCAATGGTGTCATGTTTCCCGACAAGAGGAAAAGGGTTCAATGAGACCCACATAGTGAGTATCTTAGCTTTTCATTCTTGTAGGCTTTCAAGAGTATGCCTAATCCTAGGGGGGGTGGATGTAGTGCCTGCCCCTAGTTCGCATTTTGCTAACATTGTTGAACTCTTTTAGAGCTAGTTTTCTGTTGTTGGTTAGCAGCATTCTTTTGAGATTATCACATATTGTGCTATGGATTCAGTTTATTATGTGATGAGATTACTTAAACTCTACATTTCATGTATGTATGATGATTATTTTTAGTGTTCGCAATTATTGATGATGATTATTACATTGCTTTCAACTATTAATGATGATTAGTAAGATGATTTATCATCATATGTGTTTTATTATGGATACTTACCCCATACCTGCATGTGTATGGTGTGCATGTTTGCTTTGCATGTTTGCTTTTGTATGACATGTCTGATATGGTTAAAGAAGGGAGTCGTAGTCACCTACTAGTCGAGATCTACACGATACACCACTTCCTGCCATTGCATGTTTAGTTTAGTATATATTATGCTTGTACATGCATATTTTTTATGCAGGTTGCAGGTACCAAATATCGACTTCTCTGAATTGCTAAGATGAGCATACCCTATCATATTATCTCAATGGTAAGAGAGGGGAGATAAATTCTCAAGTCCAAATCTCAACCTTTTAAGCCATTTGTTCTAATTAAAAATTAGGACAAGTATCTGAGTTGAGTACCCTCCGAATACGTTCGATGGCGTAATTCATGATATAAACCCTTGGTTTGATTTTGTATGTATTTTGGCTATGATGGGTTTTCGTATTTTTACCTTTGTGAGTCTTTGATGTATTTTCTATTAATTAAGCCTAATTAAAAGATTTAATTAATAGTTTAATTAAATGAAAAATTAATATGATATTTTAATATTTATTTTATTTAATTAATTAAAAAATTAATTAAATAAAATAATTAAATTGGAAGATAAAAGTTAAAAGTTTAAATTTGGAATTTGACAATATTTATTTTAATAATAATATATTTGGAGCTCATTTTTAAATAAATGGCTAAATAATATTATTATTAAAGCGAATAAATATTTTAGCAATTAAATTTTGAAAAATAAAATTTAAAAGTGAAAAATATATTTAAAATTATTAAAAGATTCTAGATGTCATGTGCTTAAAATATTAATATATTAAGATTGAAAAGTAAAATTATTAAAGTTAGTGCATGAGATTTAATAAATAAATTAATTAAATTGGAAAGAGTAAAAGTAAATATTAAATTAATTAATGTGAATTATATTAATATTTTCTCACAGAGGAGTTTGTGAATTCTCGAGAGTTGTCATGTAGACAACACCGGAGTTTGCACTCTAAGAATGCACAATTTGTCTACGCTTAGGAGTTAGCATTTTATTTGAGCACATGGTGTCTACAACTTTAAGACTCATCTAGAAGGTTGGAGAAGACCCATGCTTGGTTGTCATGCTTATCTTCTAGTTGTTTCTAAAGACACTCTAGATGCATCTTAGAGGCCTTTAAATAGAGGCTCTCCTAGTGTGTTTGGACAAGCTTAAGGGGAAGCTACAAGCTACAAGCTTCAAGCTAAAATGGAAGCTTCAAAGCTTACATGCATTGGAGAAGATTCATATGCTCATATATTTTCTACTTGCTTCTATGCTTCTTCTAGCACTTCTAGTCACGTAAGAATTTCGATTGGCTTGGATCTTGGAGGAATTGTGTATGAGAAGAAGGAAGAGACTGTCTATGGACTTCTGAGGCATGGCGAATTAGCATTAATGTCCAAGTGCACTCGTGATATTCACATACTCTCTTTGCACTATTTCTCTTTTTGTCTTCATCATGCTTGTTATATGTATCTGAATACTCTCTGTGATTGAATCTACAATTTGAAATTGGAATCTAGATATTTTATTTGGTTGAGAAGAAAACAATAGAAAACACTAGATCCAATTGAGGAGGAATTTAGACTTGAATCGGGTTTGGGTTTGAATTTATATTGTGAAATTAGATAGACAAGATTTGAAATAAAAATAAAAATTCTAAGTTGAAAATTTGAATGATTAGATGTAATCTTTCTATCAATTATATTTTTAGATGCATATGAACAAACCCTTTTATGGTTAGATTTAGAGAACAATTATTTGAAGAGAAAATTCTTAATTCATCACAAATTGTCCTGTCGCTGCCCCTTGGATAGACTCGAACTTAGTCATTCATAATTTTTTATTATGATCAAATTTATTTGATTGCTCTAATCAGAAGTGGCGCAACTTGACCCTCTCCAACATATTTCAATTTCAGCCTGATCCAACAGATCATTAGGGAGATATGACTGTCGTACTGAGACTGTTTTATTCAAAAATATATATTTCTCTATTTCCCATAACCAAGAGTTCTTTATGCTTAAACTTGACAAAAATAATATATCAAAGCATGGAATGAATTAAAGATATTATTATAATCTTTCCTTATTAGAATCTTATTAATATGCATTAGTTTTATATGATTTATTATCAAATCTAATTTAATCAAATTTAATTAAGATTAGTTAATAGTAGAAGAAGTGTAATTAATTATTGGTCAATCTAAGTAAATGGATTTTTAAATGAGAAAAAAATTAAAAGAAAAGAGATTTTAATATAGTGGACTTTTATAATGTATATTGAATACTATTTAATATATATTAAACAATTTTAGAGTTGTTTAATAAAGATGATAATGTTAAGAATTTGGAGATTATTCATGTTAAAATCTATAATGAGTCTTATTGATTTGTGATAGGGATCTTTTTCAAACAATGTTTATATAGACAAAATATTATTAGAACAATTAAAAAATGGAGTCTAATGGTTGATTTTAATATTGATTAAATAATTGTAAGATGATAATTTATATTATGTTGATTTAAATTTAGAAACTCTGAATGATATTGGATTAAGACTGAATTATTATGTTATTGGTTAATACGTTTGAATATCTTAATGGAGTTAAGAGTTAGCCAAATATTAACTAATGAGTTTATGGAAGGATTCTATAGATCGAGTATTTATAGTTTGAGGAGTTTATTATTTATTAATGTTTGTTAGGACTAGCAAACTATTAATAAATAATGGTTTAAATAGATATCAACAAATTTGATTAGAGTTAATCTGGTGGAGATTATTTATTGATTGAAGTTTTATAAAAGATAATAATTTTTGGAATTAGATTATAATTGATTTTAATCAATTGATATTTATTGAGTTGTCAATATAATTATATTATGCGATAGAGTTTTAACTTGAAATGATTATCATTAATACGAAATCGTTAAGAAAGATGAATGTAGTCATTATGGATAAGATTTTCAAGATAACTTGTTAATATTATTATTATTAAAATATTCATATTTGTGTATTGGATTGAAGTTGACTTTGATGTACAAACTATTGTTAGTCAACTAATACTAATTGGATTGATGGTTTGGTTGTGAAAATATTAATTAAATCAATTAACTAGAGCTAATTGGATTTAATTAATAATTAAGTTATGTAATAAAGTTTTAATTGATATGCTAATATCGATTCTTTTAGTGAAGTTGTCAAGTAATTACATCGAAACTTGACAAGTCGTACTCTCATGACTTGAATAATGACCTTAGATATTTTAATAGTGAGACTTAGTAATATTTAATTGAGAACTATTAGAATGTTAATAGGTTATGGATGGTGTACCTATGTTAATTGATTGATTAAATTGATCATTTTAATTAAGTTATAATATTTTTATTCGAAGATTGATAATTGGCTCTCTTATAATATAACGAATAATGATCCTAAAAAAGTTGAAAGGTTAATCAATTAGAATATGGACCATGGTTAAATATAGAGGACAATTTAATTAAAGGTCAATGATGATCAGTTTAGTGAATATTTATCCTTAAGTTATTCTTAGGATAATGCTATCGGGGAACAAATAGGTTGACTTGTAGGTCAAATGATGAAACTTAAGTCACTTGAAAATATACTTGCAAACAAAAAACTGGAAACTCCTACACATTATTCAACTATGTAATATAACAAAATCAAAATATGTGTTTGCATCGTGTATTCTATATGCTTCTTGTTTTGGGTTTTGGGTTGACTAGTGTTGACCAGTTCTAGGTTGTTACCAGAGGCTCGGGGGTTATGAGATATGATGGCATGTTGATTTTATTTGGTCTCGATCTTTATAAACAAAACCATGGTAATGTGATCGTATGCTATATGAAATGTTTGTATTTACTGATTGTTATTGTTCATCAGTCTTCATGTGTGAAGCTGAGTTATATGTATATGAGACACCTGAGCTAATCATTTTTGAGTCATCGATCAGTTATCCTTGAATTATTTTCTAGTTGCCAAGATGGGACTGAAATGTGGATTTATTTCTTGATGATGTCATGTTTGACTCAACCATTATGGAGTCTTTGATCAGTATTATTTTGAGAATATTCTTGGTTGCTTGTTGAGAACCAATGGATATTGTGATTTTGGTTATTGAGAACCAATGATTATTATGATTATTAGTGATGCCTTCAGTTGCCAATAGAGAACTATTGTGGTCATGATTTTCTATAGATGCTTTTTCAGATGCTTATGGAGATTTGACGATTCTTATCTTGGAGATTTGATGATTCTTATTATGGATATTTGATGTTTTTATCATGGATATTTGATGATTATTTTTATGGATTTTCTTTTGGATTTTCTTTACAGTCACTTGTACAAGACTGTGGTGATTTATGATTCCATGAGCTTAGGGTAGGTAATCTACTTGTACTGTCGAAAAGTGGCTTGCAATGGGGGCCGGGGCCCTAAGTGGTTGCTAGGGTAACTCATTGTAAGTTTGGTTAATAAGTGATAACATTTACACACTAAATGAGGATTAAATGAATCTAAAAAGATAATTGTTTTGATGTTCTCACCCATGTCTTGAGCGCTTGTACATGCTAGGATGGGAGTAGTGAGAACGCATGGTTGCGACCGTGCATTCCATAGTATGCCTCATCAGTGTGAGAGGATACTAGTGGCCGCATGAGATCAGTATGGACCCGTGGAGTTTAGCTAACTACCAAGGTAACTTGTACGTGATAAATGCGATGACATTTTCTCACCTGCATAGTAGATTTTTTACAGTTAAATTCTGTGCCTCTGGGAATTAGATATCGATTTTGTGTGATAGAACCTTTGAGTTAGTATACTTTTAGGATTCCTGGACTATAGAGATTTATGCTTTGTGATTTTGATAGCTTGTTTGGGACTTGAGATTATCTCCTTAGCACAGTGGGAGTGGACCACTTAGGTTCCACGTGGTCGGGTGGTAGTGTATTTTTCACTCTTATCATTTGAGATCCATTCGAGACACTGTGGCTGGAGTATTCTTGGTTGGTATTTATCTTCATTCTGTTTTTGGATCATTATGATAGATGATATACCTTATGATGGATGTATTTACTGGTATGTTTCTTACATTGATGATTTGCATACGTTAGATGATGGTATCATATGCTTTACCTTGTATGTTAGTAGGATGTTTTTAGGAGTGACATTCCTACCATGATAATACCGATGATCTCTTCGGTGCTTTGAAATGTTACACACGGAGGGATGGCTAGGATCCACGATGGTCTAATGATGCTATTTACGATTGGGAGGAACCGTGCACTTAGTTAATTATGTTTGTGATATATGGTTATCTTTTATGATGGATGTTTATATCATTTGTGATGATGTATCATGTATGGTTTATGGGTTCATTTATGTTATTGCATCATGGATTAATATTAATGATGATGTACTTTATTTATATGGATGTTTATTCTTTCAAGATTTTTCATACCTTGTGATATGTATGGTGGATGATTGAGCAATCTAAAAATGTAATTTATAAACATTGGATGTATCATGCTTATTTTATAAGGATGTGATGTTAGATGAATAGTTAATTTAGATATGATACAATGTTAAGAGATCTTTAAAGAATGTAACCTGTTATGTTATGTTTACTTTCAGTTGAATTGATGTTAATGCTTCCGTTACTATGAATATTATGAATGGTGTTACTTTCATGTTTTAAAAAAAAAATTATTTGATAAACTTAGTGAAATTCTTTGGATCTCTTGACGGGGCATTACATTTGGTATCAAAGCCCGAATTTCAACATTGGGAGCTCTGGGTATATTGGAATGCCACTAGTTGTTAACTAGTTGAACAAAATGAAAACTTTGAACTATCATGTGTATCTCTTTCAAAATGAAAATTTGAGACTAGGTGAACTAAAATAGAACTTAAACTGTTACTTGCATATTTTTCATGCTTTAACACTTAGCTTTCAAAACTGAAAATTCTACTGAAAATATAAACAAAGGGAAAACTAAAAATTAAAACTCATTATAGTTGCAAAATATGTATCTTCTATCTATGTTGTAAGATAGTATACTTTTGTTATCTTTGCAAGCATTAAGTTGCTCTTGTTTAGAATGTATTAGGGCATCTATTTTAGTAGTTGTTAAAAGAATGAATGCTGGATCAATGTGGTTTTCGGTTTACCATTAAACTAGAATCATAGTGCTCTAAGGGTGTTGTAATATCTTCAATGGTATCATGTTTTCCTATAGGAGGAAAAGGGTTTAATGGGACCCGCATAGTGAGTATCTTAGCTTTTCATTCTTGTAGGCTTCAAAGAGTAAGCCTAATCCCAGGAGGGGTGGATGTAGTGCCTGCCCCTAGTTCGCATTTTGCTAACATTGTTGAACTCTTTTAGAGCTAGTTTGATATTGTTGGTTAGCAGCATTCTTTTGAGATTATCAGATATTTTTCTATGGATTTAGTTTATTATGTGATGAGATTACTTAGACTCTACATTTTATGTATGTATGATGATTATTTTTAGTGTTCGCAATTATTGATGATGATTATTACATTGCTTTCAACTATTAATGATGATTAGTAAGATGATTTATCATCATATGTGTTTTATTATGGATACTTACCCCATACTTGCATGTGTATGGTGTGCGTTTTTGCTTTTGTATGGCGTGTCTAATGTGGTTAAGAAAGGGAGTCGTAGTCACCTACTAGTCGGGATCTAAATGATGCACCACTTCCTACCATTGCCTGTTTAGTTTAGTATATATTGTGCTTCTACATGCATGATTTTTATGCAGGTTGCAGGTATCGGGTATCGACTTCTCTGAATTGTCAGGATGAGCGTACCCTATCATATTATCTCAATGATAAGAGAGGAGAGATAAATTCTCAAGTCCAAATCCCAACCTTTTAAGCCATTTGTTCTAATTAAAAATTAGGACAAGTATCTGAGTTGAGTACCCTCTGAATATGTTGGATGACGTAATTCATGATATAAACCCTTGGTTTGATTTTGTATGTATTTTGGCTATGATGGATTTTCATATTTTTACCTTTGTGAGTCTTTGATGTATTTTCTATTAATTAAGTCTAATTAAAATATTTAATTAATAGTTTAATCAAATGAAAAATTAATATGGTATTTTAATATTTATTTTATTTAATTAATTGAGAAATTAATTAAATAAAATAATTAAATTGAAAGATAAAAGTTTAAAGTTTAAATTTGGAATGTGGCAATATTTATTTTAATAATAATATATTTGGAGCTTATTTTTAAATAAATGGCTAAATAATATTATTATTAAAGCTAATAAATATTTTAGCAATTAGGTTCTGAAAAATGAAATTTAAAAGTGGAAAATATATTTAAAACTATTAAAAGATTCTAGATTTCATGTGCTTAAAATATTAATATATTAAGATTGAAAAGTGAAATTATTAAAATTAGTGCATGAGATTTAATAAATAAATAAATTAAATTGTAAAGAGTAAAAGTAAATATTAAATTAATTAATGTACATTATATTAATATTTTCTCGCATAGGAGTTTGTGAATTCTCGAGAGTTGTCATGTAGACAACACAAGAGTTTGCACTCTAAGAATGCACAAGTTGTCTACACTTAAGAGTTAACATTTTATTTGAGCACATGGTGTCTACAACCTTAAGACTCATCTAGAAGGTTGGAGAAGACTGATGCTTGGTTGTCATGCTTATCTTCTAGTTGTTTCTAGAGACACTCTAGATGCATCTTAGAGGCCTTTAAATAGAGGCTCTCCTAGTGTGTTTGGAAAAGCTTAAGGGGAAGCTACAAGCTACAAGCTTCAAACTAAAATGGAAGCTTCAAAGCTTACATGCATTGGAGAAGATTCATATGCTCATATATTTTCTACTTGCTTCTATGCTTCTTCTAGCACTTCTAGTCATGTGAGAATTTTGGTTAGCTTGGATCTTGGAGGAATTACGTATGAGAAAAAGGAAGAGACTTTCTATGGACTTCTGAGACATGGCTAATTAGCATCAATGTCCAGGTGCACTCATGATATTCGCATACTCTCTTTGCACTATTTCTCTTTTTGTCTTCATAATGTTTGTTATATGTGTCTGAATACTCTCTATGATTGAATTTACAATTTGAAATTGGAATTTAGATATTTTATTTGGTTGAGAAGAAAATAATAGAAAACACTAGATCCAATTGAGGAGGAATTTAGATTTGAATCAGGTTTGGGTTCGAATTTATATTGTAAAATTAGATAGACAAGATTTGAAATTAAAATAAAAATTCTAAGTTGAAAATTCGAATGATTAGATGTAATCTTTCTATCAATTATATTTTTAGATGCGTATGAACAAACCCTTTTATGGTTAGATTTAGAGAACAATTATTTTAAGAGAAATTTTAATTCATTGCAAATTGTCCTGTCACTAACCCTTGGATAGACCCGAACTCAGTCATTCATAACTTTTTATTATGATCAAATTTATTTGATTGCTCTAGTTTGAAGTGGCGCAACTTGGCCCTCTCCAACATATTTCAATTTCAGCCCGATCCAACTGTTCATTAGGGAGATATGGCCGTCGTACTGAGACTGTTTTATTCAAGGACAAATATTTCTCTATTTTCCATAACCAAGAGTTCTTTATGCTTAAACTTCATAAAAATAATATATCAAAGCATGGAATAAATTAAAGATATTATTGTAATCTTTCCTTATTAGAATTTTATTAATATGCATTAGTTTTATATGGTTTATTATCTAATCTAATTAAATTAAATTTAATTAAGATTAGTTAATAGTAGAAGAAGTGTAATTAATTATTAGTCAATCTACGTAAATGGATTTTTAAATGAGAAAAAAATTAAAAGAAAAGAGATTTTAATATAGTGGACTTTTATAATGTATATTGAATACTATTTAATATATATTAAACAATTTTAGAGTTGTTTAATAAAGATGATAATGTTAAGAATTTGGAGATTATTCATGTTAAAATCTACAATGAGTCTTATTAATTTGTCATAGGGATCTTTTTCAAACAATGTTTATATAGACAAAATATTATTAGAACAATTAGAAAATAGAGTCTAATGGTTGATTTTAATATTGATTAAATAATTGTAAGACAATAATTTATATTATGTTGATTTAAATTTAGAAACTCTGAATGATATTGGATTAAGACTAAATTATTATGTTATTGGTTAATATGTTTGAATACTTTAATGGAGTTAAGAGTTTAATGGAGTTAAGAGTTAGCCAAATATTAACTAATCAGTTTATGGAAGGATTCTATAGATTGAGTATTTATAGTTTGAGGAGTTTATTATTTATTAATGTTTGTTAGGACTAGCAAACTATTAATAAATAATGGTTTAAATAGATATCAATAAATTTGATAAGAGTTAATCTGGTGGAGATTATTTATTGATTGAAATTTTGTAAAAGATAATAATTTTTGGAGTTGGATTATAATTGATTTTAATCAATTGATATTTATTGAGTTCTCAATATAATTATATAGTTTTAACTTGGAATGATTATCATTAATACGAAATCGTTAAGAAAGATGAATGTAGTCATTATGGATAAGATTTTCAAAATAACTTGTTAAGATTATTATTATTAAAATATTAATATTTTTGTATTGGATTGAAGTTGACTTTGATGTACAAACTATTGTTAGTCAACTAATACTCACTGGGTTGATGGTTTGGTTGTGAAATTATTAATTAAATCAATTAACTAGAGCTAATTGGATTTAATTAATAATTAAGTTATGTAATAAAGTTTTAATTTATATGCTAATATTGATTCTTTTAGTGAAGTTGTTAAGTAATTACATTGAAGTTGACAAGTCGTACTCTCATGACTTGAATAATGACCTTAGATATTTTAATAGTGAGACTTAGTAATATTTAATTGAGAACTATTAGAATGTTAATAGGTCATGGATGGTATACCTATGTTAATTGATTGATTAAATTGATCATTTTAATTAAGTTATAATATTCTTATTCGAAGATTGATAATTGGCTTTCTTATAATATAACAAATAACAATCTTAGAAAAGTTGAAAGGTTAATCAATTAGAATATGGATCATGGTTAAATATAGAGGACAATTTAATTAAAGGTCAATGATGATCAGTTTAGTGAATATTTATCCTTAAGTTATTCTTAGGATAATGCTATCGGGGAACAAATGGGTTGACTTGTAGGTCAAATGATGAAACTTAAGTCACTTGAAAATATACTTGCAAACAGAAAATAAGAAACCCCTACACATTATTCAATTATGTAATATAAAAAAATCAAAATATGTGTTTGCATCGTGAATTCTATATGCTTCTTGTTTTGGGTTTTGGGTTGACTAGTGTTGACCAATTCTAGGTTGTTACCAGAGGCTCGCGGTTTATGATATATGATGACATGTTGATTTTATTTGGTCTCGATCTTTATAAATCCAACCGTGGTAATGTGATCGTATGCTCTATGAAATGTTTGTATTTACTAATTGTTATTGTTCATCAGTCTTCATGTGTGAAGTTGAGTTATAAGTATATGAGACACCTGAGCTAATCATTTTTGAGTCATCGATCAGTTATCCTTGAATTATTTTCTAGTTGCCATGATGGGACCGAAATTTGGATTTATTTTTTGATGATGTCATGTTTGACTCGACCATTCTGAAGTCTTCGATCAGTATGATTTTGAGAATATTCTTGGTTGCTTGTTGAGAACCAATGGATATTGTGATTTTGGTTATTGAGAACCAATGATTATTATGATTATCAATGATGCCTTCAGTGGCCAATAGAGAACTTTTGTGGTCATGATTTTCTATGGATGCTTTTTCAAATGCTCATGGAGATTTGATGATTCTTATCTTGGAGATTTGATGATTCTTATTATGGATATTTGATGCTTTTATCATCGAGATTTGATGATTATTTTTATGGATTTTCTTTTGGATTTTCTTTACAGTCGCTTGTACAAAACTATGGTGATTTATGATTCCATGAGCTTAGGGTAGGTAATCTACTTGTAGTGTTGGGAAGTGGCTTGCAATGAGGGCCGGTGCCCTAAGTGGCTATCAGGGTAACTCAATGTAAGTTTGGTTAATAAGTGATAACATTTACACACTAAATGGAGATTAAATGAACCTAAAAAGATAATTTTTTTGATGTTCTCGCCCATGCCTTGAGCGCATGTACAAGCTAGGATGGGAGTAGTGACAATGCATGGTTGCAACCGTGCATTCCGTAGTATGCCTTGTCAGCGTGAGAGGATACTAGTGGCTGCATGAGATTAGTATGGACCCATGGAGTTTAGCTAACTACCAGGGTAACTTGTACGTGATAAATGTGATGACATTTTTCCACTTGCATAGTAGGTTTCCTACATGTCATTGTGTGCCTCTAGGAATTAGATGTCAATTTTGTGTGATAGAACCTTTGAGTTAGTATACTTTTAGGATTCCTAGACTATAGAGATTTATGCTTTGTAATTTTGATAGCATTTTTGAGACTTGAGATTATCTCCTCAACACAGTGGGAGTGGACCACTTAGGTTCCACATGGTCGGGTGTTAGTGTATTTTCCACTATTATCATTTAAGATCCGTTTGAGACACCGTAGCTGGAGTATTCTTGGTTGATATTTATCTTCATTCCATTTTTGGATCATTATGATAGATGGTATACCTTATGATGGATGTATTTACTGGTATGTTTCTTACATTGATGATTTGCATATGTTAGAGGATGGTATCCTATGCTTTACCTTGCATGTTAGTAGGATGTTTTTAGGAGTGACATTCCTACCATGATAATACCGATGATCTCTTTGGTGCTTTGGAATGTTACGCATGGAGGGATGGCTAGGATCCACGATGGTCTAATGATGCTATTTACGGTTGGGAGGAACTGTGCACTTGGTTAATTATGTTTTTGATATATGGTTATCTTTTATAATGGATGTTTATATCTTTTGTGATGATGTATCATGTATGGTTTATGGGTTCATTTATGTTATTGCATCATGGATTAATATTGGATGATGATGTACTTTATTTATATGGATGTTTATTCTTTCAAGCTTTTTTATACTTTGTGATATGTATGGTGGATGATTGAGCAATCTAAAAATGTAATTTATAAACATTGGATGTATCATGCTTATTTCATAAGGATGTGATGTTAGATGAATAGTTAATTTAGATATGATACAATGTTAAGGGATCTTTAAAGAATGTAACCTGTTATGTTATGTTTACTTTTAGTTGAATTGATGTTAATGCTTCCATTACTATGAATATTATGAATGGTTTTACTTTCATGTTTAAAAAAAAAAATTGTTTGGTAAACTTAGTGAAATTCTTTGGATCTCTTGGCGGGGCATTACATCTTCATTTGAGACAAATTTGTAATATTGGTGTTAACTTGTATATTGGCTAACTTTGTAATTTTATAAATTGGATTGATATATATGTAATTTATTGTATCATATCCATGCATGGAAAATATATTAAAGTGTGTGAGAAAAAGGAAGAAAGCATGAAATGATGAAAGAGTAAGAAAGATGCAAATGTGAATTAGCAACAAAGTATATTGTAAGGCCATATCAGCAAAGGAGTAGTGGAGTCATATTTATCACATAAAGGTGATCAATACTTCAAAGAATCTCTATCAACAAATCAAATTGTAAGTTAGAGATCTATTGTTTCATTCTAATAGGTGAACCAATCCAAATTCTCTAATAAGGTAGACTTAATAGTCTTTTGTAAAATCTTTTTACCGAGCACATACTTCATTGTATGTTTGTAAAACCTCTAACAAGGTGGACCTAGTAGTCGTTATTGCTCCTGATAGGGTAGATCATCATAAGTGATCATTGTAAGCCTTAATAGGCCAGCTTTATGCCAACTTTATGCTACAATATTGAAGATTTGTGGGTATCATCCCCACCCTAGTTTTACTTTTTATTTGGAAGGTTTCTAGGTCACCAAATTATTGTGTTCAAGTGCCATGAATGTTTTATGTTTTTAGTTTCTCATGCATGTAGTTAGATCTAATTTAATGAATTAAATGGTTATTGGATTATTAAAATTAAGATCTTAATTTGGTAAAGTTTTTGAGGTTACTGATTTATCCCTCCCCTCTCAGTAACCTAGCATAGTCTTGAATATTTCCAACAATTAGTGGCTAGGAGTTTGATTGATTTATCTGCAAGACAACAACTACAAAATCAAATTTTGGAGGCAACAAGAACCACATGGAATCATGCACTAGCCATGATTACTAGAGTTCACAAGGAATTCATTGAAACATATGGATTACTTTAGCTCTTTCAACCCCAACAATAGTGACATTAGGTGTTCAAAAACAAGGGGGAAATATATACAATTGAGAAATGTATATAGGAGTATCATGTACAAGTATAGAATAAAGGTTGTAAAGAATCTTTGTATTCATTTTTTACAAGTCATAGGACTTAGGGAGAGAGCTCATTTTCATATTGATATGACAAAAGTGTAAATATGACAAAGTGTGTTTTCCACTAATGTCAAAGGGGGAGATTGTTGGTATCTCTAACCACTATTGTCTGTTAATGTCAATCACTTAGTCATTTACAAGGCAAAGTTAGGTAGTCATCACTGTCACCGAGTTACTCTATATAGGCTGAGCCATGTACATAAGATAGTATGTACTGAGTAATTCTATGCAAGTTGAGTAAGTATGGTCACAAAGAAATTTTCTATATGTACTAAGCTCATTAATGACCAAGAAAGTCATCAATGACCAAGTGAAATTCCAAGTATATAAGTATTGAGTGATATAGTATGAGTCAAGCATAGTATATGTCAAGCATCAAAAAGTTAATAAAGGCCAAGAAACAACAATGTTGATAACCAATAATAGTAGAGGTTGAGTAATGTAGGGTTTACATAAAAGTCAAGAATGGAGTAAAGTTTTAAGAAAAATGATTATTAGGCCAACTTGGAATATTTATTTAAGTTTTGAAGAGGTTATTATAGAACATTTACATGGCATGGATCATATATCCCCATGTGTATGTTCAATGATCAAGATGAAGAGGCAAAATAAGGAACTATCTAGAAGACTCTTCGTGGAATATTTAAATAGTGACTATCTTAACCTAGATCATAAGTGATCATTTGTGTGTGTGAAGATTAGAGAGAAGAAGATTAGAATTCATTCAAGGGTTCTATTATCATCTAACAAAACAAGTGACCTATTCATAACCAGTAAAAGTGAAAGGAAAAGAGAAGAATTATCGAGTTAGAGGAGAGGATTAGTTAGTAAGGAGAAAACTCAAAATCAGCTTGCAAAGCAAACTAAAATTTAGGTACTAAGTCAATTTTAATGGGCTTGAATTAGGGTAAATCTCTTAATAGAGTGGTCTTAACAGATCTTTGTAAATCTCCTAATAGAGTCCTTACTTTGGTGTAAGTGTCAAATCCCCTAATAAGGTGAAACCTAACAATTTTTCAAGTCTTTAATAGGACAAACTCCTCACATGGTAGATCATATGTTATGGTAAAACATCGTAACCTTAACTGGTTAACTTTATTAGTCTAGTAGTGAAGATTTGTGGGTGTAATCCCCACCACAATTTTACCTTCACCTTGGAGGGTTTCTGGGTAACAAATATTGTGTTATCTATTATTACTTTCATGCATGTGATTGAATTAATTAACATGTTACAAGAAGTTTACATTTATAGTTTTGCATGCAGAAGTTATTATTGGATGTGTAGACGAATCTTTGAAAAGGTATAAATTGTTATAGATTTCAATTCACCCCCCCTCCCCTCTCAGTATCTAGTTTAATCCTCCATAAATCTACAATGCCCAAACATGCAATATTAAATGAGATTAACTATAAAAAGAGTATATACATAAACCTCTTCACCATTTTTGATATCAGTAATATCTAATATTCATCTTTGCTACTCTTGAAGAAAATTGAGCATAATTTTCACTTCTCTAATCATACATCATAATTCACATCACAAAACATAAAATTATACACTTAAAAGTTCGCATAAGTTCTCTCTCCTTCATATCCAAAATATTTTCCTTTATTCGATATTACTTCACTGTAAGCCTTCAATTTTTTACATGCTTCCCTAAACAAAAAATTAAATATTTATAAATTAGATTTAAAATATAGGATGTTGTCCCTAATTAGTTAGGTAATTATTTTAATAAAAAAAATAATTCCTTAACCTAAAATATTCATTTCCTCAATTGGCCTTGTTTTGTCTTTTCAACACTCTCTCTATAAAACCAAAATATCTCTATCTGTACTGAGTTTACTATCTTGCATTCTTTTACATGCCATCTTGATACACTATACCTTATCCAAGTAAGTGCACATGTGTCAAAAATGCCTTTATAAAATGTACTAACCAAAAAGGTTTCTATGCTGATAGATACACTTTGTGACACTTAGATAATTTTCTAAGTCTTTGACCCAAAACTTTATCTTCAAGATCTCCTAAGTTGATCTGAGCTATATGTTTCTATCAATGACATCATCACATCTTGTTAACCTAGCCAAATTTCAAAAAACTACTTATATTAACATAGACATTGTTCTAGTTCACATATATATAAAAGTACATGTAAGAGTCTTGATGAACATATGCATAGGAATAATTTAAATATTTACAAAAAATGATAGAAGAATGTAAATAAAATGAATAGACTTGGAGTTTATTTAGTATCCTAAAATCATAAAATTCAAGTTATTGACTCTAATGCATGGCTAAAATGAATATTAATTGACATAGGAGTACCCTCAATATCATTATTAACATCAAAACCTAACATATATATATATGGATCTAAAATTAATGAACTATAAAGCATGAAAATGACAAGGGATAGAAATGAGTACATCATGCTCAATAACTATTACTAAAAATAATTTTCCATGTGTACCCACTAATCACTAGTACTTGTATTATGCAATATTTTCATACCATGTGGAACCCTTAGGCTCACCCCACTATGTTTATAGAGATCTAACAAAAAATATATATAAGGAACACATTCCAAGAAGGAAAATAATCATACTAACAAGATACATAAAATCAAAGGATGGTATAGAGATCTAATGAAGCACATAGATACAAGATGTAATAATGCATGAGGAATACTAAACATGAGATATAATATCTAATTAAGACCAAGAAATACATAACCACTATATACTAGAGTAATACCCATAGTTATGGGATCTCAAAATGAGAGTACCAACCATAGGGAGTATCCACACCTTGTGGATCAATATAAGAATTCAAGGATAAAGTATCATCTACCTCTCACATAGACCGTTCATTATGTCTAGGGGATCAATGGTCTCAACTATCTACATCAAGAATAGAACACTCATTACATTTAAGGGATCAATGAACTCTACCATACACCTCTTGCATGAGTCACTCATGAACTCTACCATATAAAAACTCAATGGTCTTCATATTACCAGATCTATCTTAATTAATGTTTAAGTCCTATTCTTTATACTATATTTTCTCTTTTTAAGAAAACTCCTTGACACATCTATTGTACCCACTTCAAGGCTAGGGTATGTATGAGGAGGTAATGTTGATACCTACTCAATTCACCTATTCTAAGGCTTGACATATAAGAAAGGGACCACACATGACTCAACCTCGAGAAGAGCACCAAAACAAATATCTTGTCCCCTCATTCTACACTAGGGGCATGAAATGAAGACTTCATCCACTTGTATACACTGGGGATAAAATAAAACAAGCTTGTCCACTTGGTATATACCAAGGATATAATCATTAAACTAAATATTCTAATTATTCTATGCTAAGAATTGGGATGACATAAGCCTCAATAAACAAGAAGGTAACAATTGATGGATACAACACTCAAGGCATACAACTAAGTAGAAATTGTAAAAAGGTATATCTCCCAAACTATTCAATTAGATACTATGAAAAGAGTTAGAATACTAAGATCGCTCAAATATATAATAGAAACATAAAATTATCATAACCCCAAAATCACTATAACCAACTAATTGTGATAAAAAGAGGAAAACTACAAAAAATGGTAATCTAACACTAATGTATTCGATGCAAGGAGAATAGAAGAAAGGATATCAAGGTGGAATGAACCAAACTTGAACCTTATTTAGTTCCCTAATTAGAGTTATAAATGAAATCTAGACACAAAAATCAAGTAAACAATAGAAAATATGAGGCTAAATGGAACATCCTTTAGGTGTAATTATTTCACTTCACATATAAAGAAATCAACATGCCCAACTATGAGGTTTTTCAAGTTGTGAACATATACAAAGGAAATAATGCAACTAGATTCCAAGCTCTTATCTCTAACTTCTACAATCATTCTAACACTTTGTGATAATTTCCCACATCTAACCAAGCTTCTTATATAGCCAGCTAAGCCACAAGTTGGCTAGTTAGGGATTTTAATTATAATTTAGGCCTAGTTTTGGAAGAGTAAATCATAACCCAAGCAAAGGAAAACATAAGATCACACACACTTAAGGATAGGTCCATACAAGAGTTAGGAGTCAACTCCTAAGTGCACAAGATGTCACATAAGCATAGGAAATTATTCCAAACAAAAAAGCATGCTTTGTTAGAAGAAAACTATAGGAAACAGAGACCGTGAAGAATAACACAAAACTTGAGAAATATAAAACATTTGAACTCGTACACATAGGAAAAATTTCAATGATATGTCCTCAACATGATATCAACTAAATATAACATGAAATAAAAAGTAGAAATGGTTATTTCATGAATAATAGAGTGGTACAAGAAACTTTTATTTCATGATATCAACTAAATATAACATGAAAGAAAAAGTAGAAATGGTTATTTCATGAATAATAGAGTGGTACAAGAAACTTTTATTTCATGATATCAACTAAATATAACATCATACACCTAGGGTTAATAAAGAATTGAAGTCCACATCAAGCATTCCTATTGTTTAGACCTAAATCTTAAAGATCCAACTTAGCTTATGTAATATATGAACTATCTTCAACTAGCTTATCTTTCCACTGGATTAGGTATTCCATGTAGTCTTTTCCTCTTGTACTCTTTCTTATTCTTCTATTCAAGATCCTCTCAATGTTGTGAGTCTTCTTCTTAGGATAATCTAGTTTATCTTTCAGTTCATCATATGATTCAAGATACTCAAAGATATATGAAATGTTGAATATAGGTGAAATATACATGTCTTCTGGTATTTCAACTTCAAAGGCATTTCCACTATCAGACTTTCTTAGAATCTTATAAGGACTAAATTTCTTCATTTTTAAATTTTTTTATAGGTGCCAACTGGAAATTTATTATTCTTTAAATGAATCATAAATTCATCTCCAACCTCAAAAGATTTATATATATTCCTCTTATCTACTCAATTTTTATATTTTAGTTTATTATCCTCCAATCTCCCTTTAACTTCCTCATGTAAATTCTTCATAAAATCTACAAATTCAGCTCCAACACTTATTTTTGTCTTGGTAGGAAAATCTCTCAACACCATGGTTCCCTTAGGATGCAATCCAATAAAAATTTCAAAGGGTGTTTTCTCAATTCATCTATACACAAAATTGTTATATTCAAACTCTTCTTGTGTCAAAATTAAATCCCAATTAGCAGGCTTTTCTCCAACCAAACATCTCAACAAATTACCCAAGGTTCTATTCACAGCCTTAGTTTGTCCATCTATTTGCAAATGAAATGTAGAACTAAAATTCAACTCAATATTCATCTTTTTCCAAAGTGTCTTCCAAAAACAATCAATAAACCTAGTATCTCTATCTGAAATAATTATTTTAGGCAAGCCATGCAATCTTACCACTTAAAGAATAATTCAATCACATGTAGTGCATCAGATGTCTTCTTACAAGGTAGGAAATGACCCATCTTTGAAAATCTATGAACCACTACCCAAAAAGATTCATTACTCCCCTACGTTCTAGGAAAACTAGAAACAATTCAATAATAATATTGTCGCAAGTCTTATCAGCTGTAGGAAATGGTGAATACAATCCCAAATTTTGACTAGTTCCTTTTTATTTTTGACAAATTTAGAAACTTCTAACAATTCTCTACACATCCTTATAAATCTAAGCCCAAAAATATCTATGAGAAATCAAATTCACTATCTTATTAATCCCAAAATATGTATCAAGTCTACCACTATGCTTCTCCTTCATGATGTTCCCTCTCATCTAGATCCTCTAGGTATGCATAGTTGAATTCCGTTAAACAACATATCTTCTTGAATGAAATAATCTAACCACTTAAAACTCACCATTTTTTCTTTATAAGTTTTCCAAGGTTCTACAAATTCAGGACCAATTTCATACAAATACTTCAAATCGTGAAAACTAAGCACTTGAATTCTCATCTCTTCCACTAAATTCCTTTTTTTGTTCAATCCATCAATAATTTTATGTGACTATCTACTCTTGTGTTTCAAAGAAAAATAAAAGTTCTATAAAAATTCAACCCACTTTATCTATGCCTAATTCAACTTATTCTAACTTTCAAGTTAGAGAAGCAAGATTTGACTCTAGTTTCATAATTTCCTTTGTATATGGTTACAATTGGGAAGGCCTCACAACTGCAAATGTTAATTTGAGTATATTTGAAGTGAAATAATTACACCTAAAGAATGTTTCATTTGGCCTCATGTTCTCTATTGTTTATTTCTATGTTTAGCTTTCGTGTGCAACACTAAACACTTAACTAAAGAAGTTTCAAGTTGAATTCATTCCACCTTGATCTCCTTTCTTCCATTCTCCCTACATTAACGTTATATTTGGATTGTAATATAAAATATTTGGAATGTCCTACAACTATTCCTCCTTCACAATCTTCTTTTATACATCTATATATATATATATATTTTTTTTTTCTAAAATCAATAACTTAAACATGCCCAGTAAAGTAAATGACATATTATAGATGACACATAAAAGTGTGCGACCAGAAAAAAACCCAAAATCCAAATTTAGAGAAAAACTAAGAAATTATAACCAATTTTTCCTTATGGTAAAAGAAAACCATAAATCCAATAAAAACTCTATAATGATATTATTGGAGATAATAAATAGCCTCATCAGGGAAATATTCAAAATAAGAACCCCATATGCACATACAAACCCAACAAGGTGAAATTGACTAAAAGGAGTATGCGTAAACTACTAACTAACTTCCTAAAAAGAAAATTAAAGAAAATTAAAGTTTATGAGATGCCTATCTCTTCCACTATCTACGGTCATTAAAATTGACAAAAGAAATTAAAAAAACCTTGTGGAATTGTGAATGAATCCACTATAATTGGAACAATTATGAGAAAGTTCCAATGAGTTGCTACCCACATTGATTTGACATTCAGATCAACTGCAACAAGCAAAACAATAATTTTCTCCTCACAAATTTAGAGAAAAATCACCAAACTTTTGATTTGACAAATGAGGAATAAGTTTGATTTCTCTTGTATATGTTAAATTTTATATATTATAAATGATTTACAAACATTTTTCTCACTAGAGAAAATATATGAGATTATTACAAACTTGATCAAGACCAATATGAGCTCCTTACTAGTAACCACACTACAAATAATAATTAGAAGACCTAGAATCACAACTTAGATTCTACCTTTTGCAATGAGACAAATAAAACTAATTAAAGATCAAGAGCCACAACTTATAATTCTACAAAAATATCTACTTTGGGATTTGAACCACTGTCTCCACAATGATAGTTCATTACTTCAAACAAAATCACATGTATAATATATCATCTTTTTAGAAAAAGACTCATTAAAATTATAACATAACTAATTTAAATCCACTAAGAACATTTGAAATAAATTAAAATCAATTCTAGGTAATTGGAATTAAATTACAACAAAATTGATGAAGGGTGCTCCTGTTAATAGAAAAAAAGAAACCATGGCAATTTGTGAGAGCAAAATATGGGCTTCTTATTATTGACACAAATGGAAAATTAGAATTCAGAACTACAATATGCGAACCCCCATGGGCACCTTCATTACAATAATCTACAAGACAAAGCTCTATCACCTAGATCTTTCCTAGACAATGTTTGGGCATTTCTTAAATAAGCAATTTTATGCCTCTCAAGAAAGTTCTAGACTCTCAAACTTAATACCTAGGGCCAACAGACCCTAAAAATACATATGAAGTCAGCCAAATACATTTTTTACATTTATTTTGGACTTTTTGGTTGGACCAACTTCGAAAGGCCATAATTCTCAAACCATTGCTCTGATTGGCTATTATACCCACTTTTCAAAATTCTCATCTCCTGATCTACAAGCTCAAATATGCAAAAGTGCCCATCCATTGAGTTTCTAGGCTTCATCTAGGAACATTTAGGCCTTCAATGGTAATCCTAAAGTTTATATACCAAAATTACAAACCAAAAATCAATAATAAATTCATGAACACACATGATATGGCACTAAGCCTCAACTAGTAGACTGATATATCTAAGATGAACATCCACCTCTAAAATTAGGACATTCCAAGCTTGTAGGAATGACTTACTAAGTAGCAAGCCTCCACATATAACAATTTTGCATTAAGAGAACACTTATTCAAACAACTAAAATAAAATATTTTTGGTTGATGCAAGATTTCTCTTACACCCAGGATGCTCCTACATGAGACACCTGGGGTAATTTGAGATCTGACTCCATCACGTCTCAGGTATTTAGAGGAAAACCAAGGTATTTAACCTCCTCCCTTGCTAGCCATGATGATTCTTTGACTAGCCTTCCTTCTCATTTGACCAAGTATTCTTCATAAGTTCTATTCACCAACACAACTATCCAACATCTCCTCAATCTCCTTTGTAGTTGAACTAGCTACTAAAATCTTCCATTGCACTTCTACAACTTCATCTTCATCACCTCCTTCATAATACTCTATCAAATCTAAAATGTTAAATATTGGTGAAATATTTAATTCAGTAGGAAACTCCACTTCATAGGAATTTATAGAATCATGCCTTTTCAATATCATGCACAGTCCAATTTTCTTCATTTTCAACTTATTATATGTACCCAATAAAAAATGATCCTTTCTCAAATGAACCATGACTTCATCTCCAATCTGAAATTCCTTATACTTCATTGTCACATCTACCTTAGCTTTATACTTTGTACTCATCTTAATAATGTGCTTCCTCACCTCCTCATGGATATTCTTCAAATTTTTAGCAAATTCTTCTATTTTAGTACTATTTATCTCTCCTTTATCCAACTGCCCCAATTCAGAAGCATTTCTAGGAGTACTCCTATATACAATTTGGAATGATGATTTACCAGCACTCCTATTGACAAAATTATTATATACAAATTGTCTGCGATAAAAATAGATCTTCAATTTATGTCCAACCAAACATCTCAACAAGTTTCCCAAACTATGATTCACAACTTATGTCTATCCATCAATCTGAAACTATACTGTTTAGAAAACCATGTAGTCTCACCACTTCTTTGAAGAACAACTCTACCACATGAACAACATCATTAGTCTTCTTATAGGGAATGAAATGTGTCATCTTTGAAAACTTGTCAACCACCACAAAAATAGAATCATGCCCTCATTGGGTCCTTGGTAATCCAAGAATGAAGTCCATGCTAACATCCTCCCATGGCTTCTCTATTATAGGTAATGGCTTATACAACTTCATATTCTACTTTACTCCTTTGTCCATCTGACATACTTTGCAACTCTCCACAATTTCTTCACATCTTGTTACAACTATGGCCATTAATAGTTCTTAGCAACCAAAGAAATGATTTTATCTCTACAAATGTGTCTAGCCAATCCTCCACTATGCTTCTCCTTGATGAGATTCTCTCTCGTTGAACTTCTTGGAATACACAACTAGATTCGTTTGAACAACATACCATCTTGGATTATGAAATCCAACCACTTTGTCCCATAGAGAGTAACAAATTTTGTATAAGCCTTCCATGCTTCACCAAAATCAGAATCCTCTAGATACAAATTACCAAGTTCCTTGAACCCAACCACCTCAATCTACATTTTTGTTCATAAAGGTTGTTTTCTACTAAGAGCATCTATAACTCTATTAGACTTCCCACTCTTTTGTTTCAAAAAAAAATTATAACTCTACAAAAACTCAACCCATTGAAAATTCCTTTGGTTTAATTTTCCTTGACTATTCAAATATTGCAAGGCTTGATGATTGATATATAATATAAAATCCTTAGGAAGAATATAGTGTCTTCACTTCTTCAATGCCTAAACTATAGCATAAAAATTAGGACCATAAAAAGAATATTTTCTTTTGGCATCATTCAACTTGTCACTAAAATGAGCAACAGATCTACTCTCTTGACTCAAAATAGATCCTACTACACTACCATTAGCATCACAATATACTTGAAACACCTTGTTAAAATATGGAAGTACTAAAATAGGATGCTCTATAAATTTATATTTTAATAGATTAAAAATCTTATTCGCTCCTATAGTCCACTTAATTTCTTTCTTATCTCCTCTCATTATTTCATCAAGGGTCCACAAATACTACTAAAACCTTTTATTAATTTTTTGTAAAAACTAGCTAGTCCATGAAAATACCTTACCTCTTTAGCACTCTTCATAGTAGACCATTCAAGGATAGAATTCACTTTATTTGGGTCTATTTTTAGACCTTCTTTTGAAACTACAAATCCTTGATACACCAACTCCTTTTTCACAAAACTACACTTTTTTACGTTTATCATGAACAACTTTTCTTCCTTTAATTTATCAAAAACCTTTCAAATATGAATCAAATTCTCCTCCAATGTCTTACTAAAGATCAATATATCATCTAGGTAAACAATGAAAAAATTACCTAGAAATACCTTCAATACTACATTCATGAGCCTCATGAAAGTGCTTGGTGCATTGGTTAGCCCAAAAGAAATTACTAACCACTCATAACATCCTTCCCTTATCTTGAAAGTAGCCTTCCACTCATCACCTTCTCTAATGTGAATCTAATGGTATCTACTCTTTAGATCTATCTTTGTGAAATACATAGCTCCACTCAAATAGACCATAATATCATCCATCCTTGGCAATACAAATTTGTACTTGATTGTGATCTTGTTGATAGCTCATGAATCTATGTACATCCTCCATTCTCCATTCTTATTTGGTTCTAATACTGTTGGTACAATACATGGACTTAGAATCTCTCAAATCAACCCCTTCTACAAAAACTCATGAACTTGTCTATTCAACTCTTTGCTTTCTGTTGGTGTCATTCTTTCAGAGTGGGATGATTTGGCATCTTCTTCAACATGTACAACTCTAGCCTAGCCTTCTATTCTCTGATTTGTCCTTCCTTAGTGCTGGGAACAGTCAAATTCTCTAGACCCTTCTTCTCCATAGTGAAATTTTTCTCCATGGAAGCCTTCTCTTCTAGATCCTTTCCCTCTCCTTCTTCCTCTCTAATCTCGATTATTTTGATCATGGAAATGGTTAGAATTGTTTCCCCTTTGGTTTTGACTCTACTACTTGCCTCATCCTTATTATTTTGATCATCATTTTGGCCTCTATAAGACCATCCACTAGATCCTCCACCATGGCCTCTTCCACTATTCTTGTTATCAAACTTTTTTCTTAGCTTCTCCTAAACTATTAGGGCAAAGTAGTACACCTCCTCAATACTAGTCATTCAAACTAGATTTTGATCATCTTGAATGCTTGGCCTTAACCTATCATGATAATGGGAAACTTTCTCCTTATTAGCTTCAACATGGTTGGTTCTAATGAGAACTCAGTAGAACTCCTTGATATACTCCTGAACAGATCTTCCTACCTATTTCAACCCTTGCATTTGCTTCAGAAAATCAAGCTCATAGTCCATGGGAATGAATTGTCACTTCATTTTAGCTATCATTTGATCCTATCTAGTGATTTTTTCCTTCCCTCTTCTATTTCTCTCTAACTAAATCTCCTGCCACTAGATCTTTCCATGACCCTTCAATTTGGCCTTTACAAACATGACCCTATCTAGATCTTCAAAATCTTCATATTCAAAGTACTCTTACATTTCATTGATCCAACCAATCAATTCCTCTAGGTTAAGATTTCTTGAACATGTGGGAACATCAAACTTAGGTCTTTTTCCAATCCTGGAAATGGCTATAAAAATATTTTCCTCTGCTGGGTTCAAAACTTAATCTTCTATTGCTTGATCAACATTTTCTTCTTCTCTCTGATCTTCACTTTTGTCATGTCCTATGCCCAGATTCATTCCTCTACACATTTATTCTTACAATTTTTGCATTATCCTCTAGAGGGCTCTAAAATCCTCAACTGTAACACCTATAGATCTTCTACCATGCTCTCTTCATGGAGGCATCTTTGTGCTTCCACTGAAACCCTAGTGCAAACTACCTTAAAATTTATGATTTGTCTATGCACTTAGCCCAAACCATAGTCCTGGTGTGAACTACCTCATAGTCATTGATCTTTCCACATGCTTAGGAACTCCAACTCTAATACCACTTGATGCTCCCCTTAATATCATAAACACATAATAGAAACAAAGAAATAATAGCAATTTGCAAGAATAAAATATGTGCTTCTTATTATTGCTACAAATATCAAATTATAGAATTTATAATTATAATATGCTAACCCACATGGGTGCCTTCATTATAATAATCTATACGATAATGCTACAAACTATCACCTAGAGCTATCTTAGACAATGTTTGAGCATTTCTTTAATAGGCAATTTTATGTCGCTTGAGAAGGTTCTAGACACTCAAACTTAATACCTAGGGCCAATAAACCCTAAAAATACATATGGAGTCAGCTAAATACATTTTTGACATTTATTTTAGAATTATTGGTTGGCCCAACTTTAGAAGGCCATAAATCTCAAATGATTACTATAATTGGCTATTATAACACTTTTTAGAATCCTCAGCTCTTATTCTATATGCTTGGATCCATGCAAGAACCCATTCATCAAGTTTTTGGGCTTCATCTAAGCATGTTTAGGCCTTCAATGGTGAGCCTAAAGTTCATATACAAAAATTACAAACCAAAAATCCTTAATAAATCCATGAATATGCATGATATGGCACTGAGCCTCAATTGGTAGGTTGATATATCTAAGATGAATATCCACCTCTGAAATTAGGACATTCTAAGCTTGTATGATTGATGTACTAAGTAGCAAGCCTCAACAAAAAATAACTCTAAATTAAGACAACCCTTATTCAAACAACTAAAATGAAATATTTTTGGTTGATGCAAAATTTCAATTACACACAAGATGCTCCTACATAAAAAATATATGGAAATTATAGTAAATTATAAAATAATTAAACTTGACATTTTAGTTAAGCCTCTTCTGCAATAACTACTGGAAATATAATGTACAAAAATCCACTAGTCTATCACCTAAATGTATTATGAAGTTCATGTTTACCAACACATACTAGTGGGCTAATATTTATAATCATTGGTACATCATTCATATAGGAACAATATTGACTTAGGAATGAAAGGTTGGTGAAACTATATCCTATGCCACTACTGGGGATATAGACACACTCAAATTTTATAGCTCTAGTAAATTAATTCTAGTACTAGTGCACTAAAACATGCAAACATTAAGTGTATATAATTATAGTATAAATATACAAAGAACATAATATAATAATCAAAAGCTTAATGGAACACTAATTTTCTAGTGATGTGATTAGCCATAAAGAATATCACTACACTAGTCATTCCATTTTCTACTCCATAGTGTACATGTAGTTTAAAAATTGGTGCATTTAAATTTACTTTTTACTTAAATATTAAAGAATTAAATGATCATTTACAATAGTATTTAGTGTATCTCAGTGAAAATAAGTAATTGATATGTCTAACAACATATAAAGCATAATAAAACAAGGAACCAAACATAATCACCATAAATAAAAGTTAATTGTTTTCATCTACAAAATATACTAGATACTATTATAAAGCATTATGACAAAATAAAATCATCATCATCATGCATATATGATCAATATAGTAAAAACCATCATAATATCATATCTAATCAACTATAATACTAGAAAAGATAAATTAATATGATTCAATCTAATGCATCTCATCATGCAGATAATCACAAAAATTACCACAGGTATTTCTTGAATGAAAATAAAATGAAATAAAATGTAAAGTAAGGAGGCATCACATCCTCCCCCCTAGGAGTATGCTTACTCCTAGAAACCTACTATTTTGTATTGAAATCATTTACAAATATTGTGCTCATTCAAGCAACAACATGAGAATTACAAACTTATTCAAGCTTTGTTTTAGCAACCACATAAGAAACAACATTTGGAAACCAAGAGTCACAACTTAGAATCCACCTTTTACAATGAAACAATTACAACCAATAGAAGACCAAGAGTCACAAAGTAGAATTCTACAAAGATGTCCCTCTTGGGATTTGAACTAGGGTCTTCACAATGAGAACTCATTACTTTAACCAACTAAGGTAAACCCCTTGGACTAGAAACCTACTATACAAAACTATCAACTATGATATATCTCCCCAAGTATCAAAAGTATTGTCACTCAAGTAGCATTAGATGCTTTCCTTCTCAATCTCTCTTCCTATGAGGATCATCCTTTGGTGCTAATGAAAGAATATGGACTCCCAAAAAAGTTGTGTATCCTCTACATGTAAGGCACCCCAAATAGAAACATGCATAACTTTAGGAATATATATTTCAAAACCAAAACCTAAAATATATTGTGGATGTGTTAACACTCTCAAATTTTGCAAACAAATTTAGAGTACCATTTCAAAATTTTGTAAGATAGGTCACTATTTGATCTTTTCATGCATATTTTCCCAACTTGTATTTCAATGCCTATCATGTTTTTTACATGCTCCACACATTTTATTTCACATATCCATGTATATTAGGTAATTAAATTTTAGTTGTGTGTCATTTAGTGAGATGTCATTTTGAGTTAGTTGCTCTTCTATATTTCTTCCCATGTGTCAAACTATGTGAATAGGCCTATTTTACATTTTAATCTATTTTTCCCTACTATGTTTCATGTATTTCCACTTTGGGGATATTTATATACATATAAAACTACCTATGTTTCCATTTTCAAGTGTTTGTGATTAGGTGTTTCAAATTGTCTTGTTGTTCCTACTTTGTCACAAATCCAAGTTCCCCATATTTGAGAATGAATATTTTTTTCTTAGTTGAATATCTTGATGAATTATTTTACCATTTTAATATAGACATTAGATACATTATACATGTAAAAATTCAGCCCTTAATCAATCCATTTGATCATTTTTTCAATAGATTTAGTTTTGGTACAGATACAATTTGTAGAGTTACAATAACCCCTATTTATGATGTTACAACTTGGAGCTAGTGATTAGTGAGACCAATTTTACCATGCCCATATGTTTTATACATACAATACTTGCCTTATGTCATTTTTTAGAGTCCCATGAATCCATTTAATCAGATTCCAAATCACATTTGAAACCAAATTTATTTAGTTTGTGAAGGTGTAAACTTCAATGGTTTTAAATTTCCCACTTTGAGATCTTGAAAAATGTGTCTATACAGTCATCAAGAGCCCAAATTTCATTAATATATTCTTCATATCAAGGAGAATATTTTTTCCAATTTGCAAGCAATTTTTTATCCATCTAATGAGTTTTCAAAGTCCATTCCAAATGAAATTTTGTTCAGGGATTTACTCATGCCAATAATTATTTTCTCTCTAAGTAGGAACTTTCATATAGTTGTAATTATCAACGTATATGATATCAATATTATTAGGTGATTGATCCATTATGATGATACCTTCATGTACCTCAATGTCAATTTTCAAGTCCTTAATATTTGTTTGCTAGTTTTATTAGAGTGACTTGATTTATAAACTATCATAGATTGGCTTGTCTAGTTACAAATTTGAATGAAATGGGTGTGTTCAATAATGCATAAATCTATTCCATAGTATTATTACAAGAAGGAAATTTTCATAATGATTTCTTGTGAACCAAGAGTGTACCTACCAAGTGTGAAGATCAAGTTATCTAAATTTGTCATTTTTAAGGCCATTAAGTTGCCCCAATTAGGGTTTTGGAATGGGCACATGTTTATTAAATTTTATTAAGATTCACTAGGATATTATTCAAAAGGATAATATTTGGAGGTCAGCTAAATGAAATAATTTTTTTCCTTTTTTTCTAATTGTATTGCACATTCCTTACTCATTTATAAGACCTACTAATGACCAAAGCACTCGCTAAATTTCACTCTCTAGCCTCTAATTGTTCTAAACACATTCACATTTTTATCACATTCTTTAATATTAACAAATAATAATACATTTACTAATCATACATCATTAATAATTAATTCACTCTTCCTCTTAATACTCTATTGAAAAAACTCATTCTCCTTTTTTTTTAAATTCAAGATAGGATCTTCACATCTTATTTGGTCCCATCAAACACCTAACATTTACTAAACAAACCACCAATATAGATCATAAATTTGATCTTTGTTATACGCTTGTAAATTTCACTCTATCATGTCTTCCAAACTCAACCCTTAACTCTCAATATACCACTCTTCATATGATGACATTTAACATACTTCTATATTCTTTACCTATCAGAAAAATGGTTTGTATTTACCAATCATGATATTGATAGTTCTACTATCCCACAATGATAATCATGACATTTCTCTATAATAGTTTAACAAAATGGATATCCCTTCCCTATCATATTTATTCCAAACCCTTGGGAACTTCTTGAGCCTACTTCACACTCCTTATAATCCCTAAGACTCATTACTATAGATAAAGTCTTTCAATTTTGACTATCACTACCTTAAACTATGATAGTTTGTAGTCCTTTTATGGCTCCAATTTTTAAAAAAAAATCTTAATGGCCTCTTAAAAGCTCATGGAAAGGTAATATATACATATACCAATATCCATTAAAAATTTAAGCTCTTATTCCACATTAAATAGAAAGAAAACTTCATTAGCCTATTTGAGGGTTTAATATAGTTAAAATCAAACAATGATATCATCCTTGATATCTAAGGAGAACATGTACCACAAAATACAAATAAATACTAGTTCAATACTTGAACATGTCTAGATAATGGATCTTAAATTTGGTGACATTTGGACCATGAAAATATGCTATAATATGCAAGAAACTCAAGTTTATTATATTAGAATTGTCTTACATTGACCAAATTTGCATGATTGGGGTTTTTCATTTTTAATAGGATATTCTCAGTATCTAAAATGACAAACACCTTTATAACTACTCTATAACCATAATAGACCATTTTGTATCTTAATCCATTATGTCATCATCATTGAAAATAAAGTTGTCAATTTTACAACTTACATTATTTGTGAAACTTTATTACTTACTCCTAATTCCATTAATTTGAAATGATTGATTGGTTAACTTATATATCCAAATCATGAAAAAAAAACTTAATCTACCATCAAACCCACATATAATCCCTTTAGGCCACATCTTCCAACTTTGGTAAAAAATGGACACATTTTGTCACCAATTACATTCCAATGTCACTAATGGTCATGTTTACAATATTTGATGACCTTAGATAGGTCTTATTAGACTCCAAATTTCCATCTATTCACCATGGAGCACCTTGTAACTATACTAACCTCATAGTTCTCTTGCACCATGCTTCCAATCTTTGAAAATATTCCAAGTCCCTTGGAAGTATCTACAACAAAAAGAGCTAAAAAATAAACAAATTTTATTTTAACTTTTGACTTGAATAATTTTTTTTTTTTATTCCTTCCTTCTGTGAATTTTTCTTCCTTGGTGTTGGTATCTCCCTTTCATCTTCACCTTAGTTTTTTCTCCCCTTGGCAATGTGTAACCTTCTTGCTACTTTATACCACCTTCCATTAACCTTACCATGTTACGATCTTTGACTACTATATACCTACATGTGCATCAAGTGTACCACCCATAGACACCCTTCAATATTCTCACCAACCTTCTTTCTCTACTTGCTTGGATTAAAAAACCATCATTTTAGCCTCCTCATAGTCCACCAACTCAACTAAATCATCCCTATTCTCATCCTCTAAGAAAAAAACTACTTATTCATCATATCTCCATGTCATTCTTCTTTGCATCCCAAATTTTCATCTATTGTAAGGTTTATTCACAAGTTTCTACACCTCTTGCTATCATAGTAATACCTTGCACAAAATAGTTCTTTTCTACTAACCTTTCCACTGGCAAGACTATCCTCTTTATTGCATTTAAGTGCCAACTCTTGGCTACTTATATTGGTTCTTGTAGCCAAGTTCTTTAATTTTCTTCCCACTTATCATCATCCCCCTTATCTTTCTCTAAGATTAATTTGAGGTTCTTAAACTTGTCTTTATTTTCTTCTTACATTCTCTTTATAATTATTATCTTCATTTGTATCTCTTCCCCTTCTCTTTTCTATTCTTGTTTTAACTTTTTTTCTTCTCATTAATTTTTTTCATTACTCAAGAGTCCTTTCAAAAATTTTAATGAATCTATCATTTTTTCTATCTTATTTTGACATAACCATCCTTTCATGTCCTAGGCTTCCTTTCTCAACTATCTAGAGACATATCATAGTTTTTCTTTCTTTGATATAACTATGATTTAGAGAATCCTCCCTTATAGTTAATCACCTTGAAAACGCACCACTACTATCTTATCTAGCTTTAAGGATAAACTCCAAACCTTAAAATAGATTAAAGTCCTCAAATCAAAAGGAACTCCTCTATACATTAATTGGTCTATCACCTTATATCAAAACATTGATACCCTTCCTTTGATTTCTTAACATATTCCTTATTCTTACACAAGACCTTCTAAAGGTAAAAATACTCCTTGACTTATACTCTCAAGCCTCTAACTCTTCTAAATAGATTCATATTATTGATTACATTATTCAACAATAATTGATCATAATACATCTATTGGTCTAATTTTTCACAATGTAGAAAAAATTTGAAAAATTTAATGAAAAACCATTTGAGTCTTTGTATCTTGCAAACTAGGGTTTTATTCCTTCTATTTTTCAAATCCTTACATTGCCCTAGTTCATATCCTCATCTTTGTGTCATTTAAATTCAATTAAATTCTCAAGGTTTTTTAACAAAGCAATTAGTGAAAAACCCTAAGAGTGAAAACCCTAGTGCCTTACTTTATTTTACCTTAGTTTTGAAAACCCTTGATTATAATATTTTGAAAAATGATTTTAAGGCAAAACACTTTTACCCTAAGGATGGGCTTGCACAAGCATGACTTAATTAAAAATCCTATTTTAAACCTTTATTGGTTGTGATTTGCTTGCAATTCGCTCATTTTTTATTTAGAAATATCTTATGTGATGCAAGTTTTATGTGACCATTGATCTTGTTCAGATCAATAAGTATCACATTTCCACAATGTTGAGATGCAAGGTATTTAAGTAATGTGGGCATGCACTTTGTTGACATGTAGCCCTTACCTTTTTTAAAATCTCAGTGAGCTGCAAAATTTGTGATGAGTCATAAGTTGTCAGAACCTTTTGCAGACTTGTCAGTACTTTTCATGCATATTCTAGAATTACTGCAATGTCATTGGTTGATTTATTAATAAAGATATTACTTTATCACCAAGATTCATCAACCATTGATTTCATTAAATCAAGGGCCAGCACTTTCCCACAAGAAGGAGGTGCTCAAGAATTAAATAATGTTTGGAAGCGTAAACAAGACACATAGCACAGTCTGACAACATGGGCCTGCCATTTCCAAGGGTGATGTTAAGATGTCTTTCATGGCAGTGTCAGATGAGTTGGACTAGAGGGTAATATTTTATTCATCAATTCAGTTGATGTGGTATTTAAGAGTCATGATTCTATAACATTTATCTATGTGAGATCAAAGGGTTAGTGCAATCTTACATTATGAAACTACTCATTCAATAAGGAATGTGGGTATGCACCTTTGCACCATGTGTCATGGTGGGGCCAAAATTAAGAAAGAACACTGAGTCATGCCATGTTGTTTGCCACATGTGCTTAGCTAGAAGTACTTATGCTATGGGCACAAAAATCACAACAATTAATGTAGTAGTCAGATGATTCAGAGTATGAGGGTTGAGAAGAGTCATTCCATTGGTTCAGGTGGATGATGTGATCATGAAGTATAAAGTTTTTTTCATCGTTGATCCTATCTTGATCAACAAAGGGCAATTTCTTGCATAAAGAACTTGAGTGAAGTTCAAACAAAGTGGGTATGCACTGTGCAGACATGTATCCATGGTGACATCACTTTCCCCATCTTGCAAAGTTTACAAGATTCAAGCAGTGTCACCATTGATCTTTCCAAGATCGACAACTGGTGCAAGCCCACAAGTTGAAGATGCTTGTCCAATAAACAAAGTGGGAATGTGCTATCTTGAAATGTGGAAATAATGACATCAAGCACCTACTCACTCAAAAGATGATATGGGACCCACCAGCATGTAAGTTGTCAAGAGGAACAAACTCATATAAAGGCTTCCTATTGGTCAGCATAGCTGACTAGACTTTGTTCAAATGTAAACCTATCTGATTGTTGATCTTATCTTGATCAATGAGTGGCACTTCCCTGCAATTCTAAAGTGCAAGAAATTTAAGGAATGTGAGTAAGTAGTAATGCAACACATGGCCATGTTTTTAAAGCCATAAAGCTTGTTGGTTTTTAAATTAAAGTCATCTGATCGAGTGAAAATCTACGGATAGGATTCAAATCTGGGGGCAATTTGGAGGTAACGATTATTGAGAGTAAATATGGTGCAAAGCTCATTGTGTGATTTCAATGCATGAATAAACTCCCAATCTCACCATTAATGAATCATCAAAGTGCAAAAAGAATATCAGAGCATAAAAAATTTTCAAAGCCAAGGCACAAAAACTTTATCTAGCGATCTAGTAAGTTACAGAGGAAATCACATAGTGTAGAAGTGCAAATTTTAGCTAGTAAGTACTTTGTGACTCCTTGAAAATCAAGTATCTGTTGTTATAAAATTTCTAGGGTTTATTCAAAATGCCTCCTTGGAAATAATTCACTACACAAGTGGATTATCTAAAACATTTTGTACATGATGACTTTCTGGAACAATTCCCTTTATCTGTACATGCAATAATTAAGGGGAGGGAGTTGATTCCTAAACACCCTAGGGTAGCCATAGCAGAGGGTTTTTATGACAAAGCTAACTAGGTAAAAGATGTCTAGGTTTCCACGGGAGGTCTAGAGTTATTTAGAAAATGGTTTTCAAAGCAAAAACTAGACACTCCTATGAGAAATGTATGGGAGTTTGACATTGGTAAATTAATAGTCCCCACAGTTTTCTTTGATAGTGATCTGTTCATGGATTTGGCCAAGAAATATGATCTAATTATAGGGTGGGTAAAGAACCATGCTAGAGTGAATCTTTTTAGAGTTTTCCCTGAACTAATTAGTGAGGTTTTCAACCTTAACCCTAACCATGTTGTGCATGAAACTATTGATATGGATAACCTTCAAGAAAGGTATGATGCACAAAGGATTTACCTAAGAATAGGGCCACTACAAGAGCATGCTGCTAAAATTGGTACTTTGCATGTGATTATAGCCAACACTCCAGACCCATAACTAAGAAGGAATTTTAACCTTAGGGCTTAGAAATTGTATTTTTCTCTTTGCAAGATTTTTGGGATGGATGAAGCCGAGCAAATACCAGGCTCAATTGTCCTTATAATGGCTCAAACTCTTCAATTTGGGATGAGCACTATTCTAGATTTTGCTACTTTTCTTACAAAGGAGATTCACAATGGTTTGGTGGGGATAGCATGAGGACAAGTGGATAAACCTTTCTATTGGTATTCATTAGTCATGTATGCATGTTTGTACAAGGGATTTACCTTTTTCTCTAATGGTATGGAGTTGTAAATAAGCAGGGATGGAGAAAGGAATATAGTGTAGTTATGGAGTGTAGATATGACTTCAGAAGCTACATATGCCAATTATGTGAGGTTTGATAGATATTTCACATCAAATCTTAGATTACTTTTGAGAGGATATAGCCCCAAGATTCCACATGCATTGTTAGAAATGGTCAGACCTAAGGACTATGCAATAGGGCTATTGGTTAGTCATAATTGGGGGGATATAATCCCTTATAATATTTCATTTGTAATAAGAGTATATGGTTTTTTGGGAAAGCCACATGTGCTACCATTTCATGTGCCCTTGAAGATAGGAATAGCTAAGTTGTTATGGCAAATAGGCACTATAGATGAGAGGGAGTTGCCTAATGAGGGTACCTTTTTTCCAATTGTTATTGTGGCACATGATTTTGTCTTTATGAGAAAAGGGTGGAAGCACCTAAATTTTTTCTTAGATAGATATAACATGGTAGAATCTCATGCCAGGTTTATTGATCCTAAAGGATTCTATGACCTCTTAAGAGAGAGGGTGAAAGCTTCCTGCATGGTGCAACAAGTTTACTATTCAGAGGATGTGATCAGGAATGTTTTTACTTTGCAAGAGCAAGAATTAAGAAAGGAGAAATGGATAGTATTTAGAAAGAGCCTAGAATTTATTAATGTTTTTGACCCCCATTATGACCTATTGAAAGATTAAAAATATTGGGGAGCTAAGATGCAAGCATTAATGAATAATTTTTCTGCAATTATCCAAACTATGAATGAGAAGAAGGCCATATATGTTGAGACATATCCAAAAAAGGCTGCAGAGGTGCAAAGGAGGATCAATAGTAGAAATGTAGTGGCCCCTGGCCAATACACCTTGCAAAAAAGGGTGGGATATGTAATGATCTAGAACATCTAATAGGTTCCTCTTCAGCAGAGACTAAGCCTAGGAAGCCCATCTATACCCAGTGCTCCAAAAAGACAAAAATTAGGCAAAGCCAATCCCCAATTAGAATTAATGATGAAACATCTCTAAGTGAGAAGCTTAGAAAAATTGGTGGAGAGAGTGATGTAATTGTTACTTCAATAGATTTGGAGATTGGAGAGCCTCAAGAACCACATGCACCTTCCTTGGATCTCATTGTGGCTGATTATCAAGGTAAGGAGATTGATCCATAGTTGCCCGAGCCTCAAAAAACTTTATTAATGATGAGAATTTTGTAAAATCTAGGGCTTTTGCTCAATTTTTGTGGAGATTAAACATGGGAAATTTTGAGAAAAATTGTGAGAAGATAAAGGTAGAACAACCAAAAAAACTTGACTCTTCTACTAAGAAAGAGGTGAAGTCTAAATTTTTGAAAGACTTTTCTCAATTTACACCTAAAGCTAGGAGGTAGATAGTTAAATAGTCAGGAGTCCTCCTTCTACCAGAATGGGATATAGTGAATGTCATTGTTTTTAATTTAGTGAGAAAACAAAAGGATGTTCAATTAAGGATTAAGGAAGATATATTACAGGCTCGCAAAGGATTTAAGTTTAGGGATGACCACCAAGCCCTTGTTATTTGGTCTATGGAAAAAGGAACAATACCAAAATGCTTGAAATTTCTATTGCAGAACACACTGGTGCATTGATAGTGTTCAGGGTTGGTGAGGTAGGCAGTAAACAAATAATGGGAATGGCTTCAAAAATGCTAAAATTTGGTAGTGTGGTGTCTAGCAAAGAAGAAGATAGATTATCTCAAGTCAATGCTAGGTTTGAAGAAGTTCTGAAAGCATATTAGGAGAGGGGTATGCAGATATAGTCATTGGAAAATAAAGTGACTCAAATGGAGAAAATTCTTGGGAAAAGAAAATTAGGAGAATCTAGTAAACCCAGGATTGCATACCCCCCATGGCCACCTATTGAACCTTTTAAGTCAACATCAATTATTGAGATACCATATACTCTAGAAAGGCCTTAGTTTTATACTATAGAGGATTTTGAAGAGGTGAAAAATAAGTTATATGCATTGCATGTAGAACTTAATAATCAATATGAAGAAAAATTGAGGCAAGGTATCATGTATTTAGTAGATAGAATTGAATGGCCATAATTTTTTGATTTTCTAGTAGGGATTGTATCTATCAAGAATGAGTTAAAAGGAAATGAAGCTATATTCAGACCCATTGTACAAAAGTGGATAGAAAGAAATGAAGATATCACTACTATGTGTATATCAATTATCCAGCTAACCTGTCATCAAATAGAAATGATCTTTGATTTGTTAAATAAATTACATGGTTTTGATGATAAAAAAGATTCCTTCCAAAGAAGATTAACTATTTGTTTTTCCAAGTATTTTGTAGAAAATTTTGATTTATTTACTTGTGCTTTAAAGACAATTGAGAAAATGAAGGAAAAGGAAGAATGGAAGAAAGAGCTGGATGAGATATTTTGTGAAAGAATGAATAAAGTTATAAATGAAATAGGCCATCTATTATGGGCAATGGTAAATGAAGAGCTAGTAAAGGTATATTTTTTCTACAACACCATCAAAAAAGATCTTGTGGACATCGAGGCAATTGCAAATTCCTTAATAACTGTGCAAAGAGAGGTCCTAAGTTTTGATTGGCCTGATGACACTACCTACAATGAGTGGAAAGATAAATTTATGTCTATAGAGTAGATGGTGGGATATGAAAAGGTAGAAGATGATGAGGAGGAAGAAGGTGCAAAAATAGAAGTCAATCGTGCAGTTGATGATAAAGAAAAAGAAAATCCTCAGGTAATTGGAGATGACTTGACACTTTCAATTTTGATGGCCACTTACTCTAAGGAATCAAGATGATAAAAGAATCCTATCATAGTTCTTTTGTCTTTCCAAGTGGAATAACAAAAAGGGACCCACAAAAGACTTTTCAATGTATCAATCTTTCTATTATTCATAGTTTTTTTTCTTGTGATAGGTGTATGTAAGAATCCTTTTAAAGGACACTTGTCAATCACATTTTTCCTTTGCTTGTTGCAACTCATACCTATATAAATGAGTTTTCAAGGCAATATGATGGTCTGATTTCTAATGCTTTTAGTCATACGTAGTTTGTTTTTGGTCCAAGTAATTTGAGCAAGCTTTATGATGTAGTTTCTCTGTAAGTTTATGGGAATACATTAATACAGAATGATCTCTATTTTTTTTCCTATGGTCATTCTAAGTTTATTGCAAAGTGTATACAATTTTAAAAGAAAATGAATACAAATTATGAGTTGTCCCCATATCATTTATTTTTGAATTTTGTCTCCTTTTGGTTACTTAGTTATCTTGATGTTGTATGAGTAAAAACTTGTGCAGTTGAATACAATCCTTTAGGTTGTATATCTTTTCATCACTACTATTAGTTCAATGAATTTGATAAGGTTGCTAGAGTAATGGGAAGTATGTTTTGAATGATGGATTCCAGCAAGAACTACTGATAATATTTTTTTGTAAGGAAACCAATTAGATCTATATATTTGTAGTAGACTTTGAACCCTATTGGATTAGGCACTAGTCAAATTGATTGAGCTAGAAGAGAAATAGATTATAAATGGGTATCAAGTGAAAAATTTATAGTCAATTTTACTTTTATTTCTTGAAGATCTTCAAAGTTGGTCAATAGTTTTTTGAATGAAATATTCTAGCCTTAGTTAGCCACTATTGCAAAGAATACTTGTAGATCTACATAAGACTTTATGACCAAATCTGTTAAATGGGATGTATTCTATTTAAAATGTCACAATTAGTTGTGTGATTATGGATTGATCATGAGAATTAGAATGAAACTAAGATATATTTCATACAACAATAGTCAAATTGAGTCATCCCTTAGGTATACCCACCTTGGTTTTGTAGAGCCTAAAGAGAAGGAAACCATTCTTGGTTTTGTTAATGTTGGATCCAAATGGTGTGCATGTGTAATTGAAAATAGGAAATGGTTAATCCTTAGGTTTCATAAGTGTTATCATTTTGGTATTGAAGCATCCTATTGCTTAGTAGTTTTAAAACTCCAACAAAATGGTGACTCTACTGGGGAGTTGTCCAATACATCTATGTAAAGTATTGCAGTTTCTTTGGTCCTATTGTGTATGTGTGTGTCTAATGGTTTAAATTTTTCCCATCATTATAAGGGGATGTTTTAGTGACAAACCTTGAGAATTTTAAAAGAAAGTAAACCCAAATGCCACAAAGATACACTGATGTATCCAGCCTTTCCAAGTGTCTTATCTACAAAGCAAGAGTTAAGTCTTTTAATTTCAGTGATTGGTCCATCTATATCAGATATTTCTATCTCTATTTGTGTTTTTTACTTGAAGTTAGGGATTGTAATTGTTGTATTTCCCTAGAATAGGGTGGTGACTCAGTTAAGGTTTTGGAGTTAGTGCTAATCTTATAATTAGTGAGAATGGTTGACAAAAGGAGAAACACAAGAGCTTACACAAGAGCCCATCCTGATGAACCAATGTATACTGATTTCCCAAAAGGTGGTAGGAAGAACCTAAATAAGAAAAGGATAGATCCAAATCCCACATGGAAACCCAGAGGTAGTGTATCTATCAATTCCTAGTATCAACTAGTGCTAGGGAGAGAGTCTTCTTCACTTAGTTCTGAATCAGAAACCACAAGACTCTTAAGTGGCATTTTTAGTACCCTAGTACTAGATGAAAGAACATATCAAGATAAGGATATGTCACCAGTAGGCAATATATCCCCTAGACTAGATCTAATAGCTAACATGAATCAAAGATTAGGACTCAAGAGCTCATTTGGAGATCCTTTTAACCCCAAAGTAGCCTCATACATGGAACCTAACCTAATAGATCTAGATGACCTTGCTAATTCATAAGCTACTACTGTAGATCCCAAAGAATTGCAATCAAAGATAGGATTTTTGAATAAATAGGTTGCTAAGGAAGAAGCTAAGCATATCTATTTGGAGAAAGAAAAGGAGCAAGCCACCTTAGATGCTATAATAGAAAGAGATGCTCTGCTGAGAAGGATGGTTGCCTTGAAGGAACATAATAAAAAATTAGAAGAGAATACCACAACTCTCCACACTGATGTATTTGGAGACATAGATAGTCTAAGAGCTAAAGTTCAAGAAATTGAAAAATGCCTGAATCAAAAGCAAGAACTAGTTATTGCTCAAGTCCAAGATTATAAACCTGTCCAAGTGAATCCTATAGAACCCATTGTGAAAGTTGCAAACAAAAGAAAGGGTAAGGCTATAAGAGTCCAAATAAATGAACCTCAAGCTCAACCATGCAAACCCATAAAATATTCCATGTCAAAATTAGATCTAGAACTAGAGAAGGCTAGAAAGGAGAAGGAAGATCTTGCAAAAGAGCTTGAGAAGGTGGAAAATGAAGCTCATGCTGTAGAAACTAAGAGAAAAATCTAGTTCATCAAGTCTAATTTTGCATTAGCCTCATGGCCAAACTTATCCACCCTAGCCTCAATTTTTGTACCTCCTTGTGGACCAGTAGTCTCAGTTTAGGGAGTATCTCAATCTATTATTGCCTCATCATCCACCACTTATACTCAAGCCCTTGTCATCCAAACCCAACAATCCCAAAGTGTTCCTCTAAACCAAGCTAACATAGCAAGTACCTCAAATGTTCCCAGCCTCCAAAAGAAACCTATATACATGGAAATGTATAGACAAATATCATTTTATAGTATTCTTGGTGCTCCACATCCCATATCATTTGATTTAAGAGATAAAGTGGTTAAGTTCTTTGTAAATAATACTGTGACTGGTGAAGAATATTTGAGGGTTCTCTGATGCAGGAGCATCTTGCATGGAAAAATTAAATTTACAAAAAAAAAAAAAAACTGTGGAGGAGAGAGAAAGTGACGAAAATAGAAGGAAAATAATAAAAAATAAAAAAATAGGAAAAATGGAGAAAAGAGGAATTTCTATTTTCAAGGTGCATGGGTGGCATAAATAGAAAATAATAAAAATAGTTGTCATTCCATTAATCGAGGTGTGTAGGTTCCATTTTAGAAGTTTGTGGAAAGATCCTTAAATCATGTATTTAATATTTTTTGGATGCTTCGTTGTATTTGGGTGGGAATTTAATATTTATTTAAAGGTAGTTGTATTTACCTTTTATCCCACATTGGTTGTGTTTGTAATGTCTTGGGTTAGAAGTGCCTATTTAAGCAAGGCTTATTATCATTTGTAAGGAAGTTGGAGAAATAGAAGTTCGAGAAATGGAAGTTCTTCAAGTAGAAGCTCTTCAGATGTAATTTCTTGTAGAAGCTCTTAGTGAGAAAATATCTCTTATATTATAAGAGTTTGGAGTCCTTTTATTTGGAGAAAATTGTAATGAATTTCAAGTATGGATGATGCTTTATGAAGCATTTTTGTCATCTCTCTATCTCCATCTTGTTGTGATTTTTGGTTGTGAGTTGGCATGGGTGGTGTGGCCCGTCATCAGTGGTATCAGAGCAGGAGTTCCTGAGCATGCAGACAGATCGTCGAACATGAGGCAATTTGCACCAGGACCTTGAGTTGGGTGAAGTTTGTGAAGAAGTTCTTGATTGTGTAGACAGAGCGTCGACTTTGAGGTAGTTTGCATGAGGTTCTTGTTTTGGATGAGATTTTTCTTCTGAAGACTTGATTATGGAGAAGAGAAAGAAGAAGATGACTTTTGCAATTGGATGGATTCTGAGGATTCCTCCACTTCAGAAATTTAGAGCAAGAAATCAACAATCATTGCTAGTTGATTTGCAGAAGCAAGTGAATGAATTAGAAGCTGAGTTGCAGAAACGAAGAGCATGTCACCAGAAAGGAGATGTTGATAATTCCTTGGATGTGGAAAAGAAAGATGATCTAGTGGAAGAGCAAGAGGATGCAGAGGAAATCATTTGCAAACCTAAAGAAGATGAAAGAGAAGAGGAAGAGCTTGAAGATGGCAAGATTTATGAACTTGAAATAGATCAAGATGATTTAAAGATTGCAGCAATGGAGGAAGAATATAGTGCCTTCATTGGAGATCAAGCAAGTGAAGTAGTTACATGCATTGTTGATGACATGAAAGAGGCAAGCGTAGATGAATATGTCAAAGAGGTAAATTTTTATGAATCATGGGATGTTGTCTTTGATATGAGTTTAAAAGATATTGATGATGGTTTGCATGAGAATCTTGTTAGTCATGTGTCGTATGCAAAGGAAGATTGGTATGGTATTGCTGGGTTTACTATAGGTGTGATTAATTCAAAAATATTGAATGAGGATAAGATTTATACTTGGATAGAGTTCATTGCAAAGGAGCATTTTCAGCAGCAAACAATTGTTCCAGCTAGGTGTTGGAAAAGAAGAAAGAAGGAAATATATCGGCACCAGATACTTGTTCCAGCTATGTGTTGGAGGAAGAGAAAAAAAAAATGTCAATAGTGGCTAATTCATTTTGTGAATCCATATTCACAAAATTTTTCCTACCATGGGAGTCAGATGCAGGAGCATCATGCATCAGCAAAAGGAATGTGGAAGATTTGCATGTTGGTTTTTCTTGTCCCTATTGAGGTGGAAGCTTGTGGTGAAGATGAAGATGGTTGTATATCTTTCTTTTGATATCAAAGTGTGGGACACACTTTTCTATCTACCAAGGGAGTCTGATGTAGGAGCATCTTGCATGGAAAAATTAAATTAAAAAAAAAAAAATATATTGTGGAGGAGAGAGAAAGTGACAAAAATAGAAGGAAAATAATAAAAAATAGAAAAATAGGAAAAATGGAGAAAAGAGGAATTTCTATTTTCAAGGTGCATGGGTGGCATAAATAGAAAATAATAAAAATAGTTGTCATTCCATTAATCAAGGTGTGTAGGTGCCATTTTAGAAGTTTGTGGAAAGATCCTTAAATCATGTATTTAATATTTGTTGGGTGCTTAGTTGTATTTGGGTGAGAATTTAATATTTATTTAAAGGTAGTTGTATTTTCCTTTTATCCCACATTGGTTGTGTTTGTAATGTCTTGGGTTAGAAGTGCCTATTTAAGCAAGGCTTATTATCATTTGTAAGGAAGTTGGAGAAATAGAAGTTCGAGAAATGGAAGCTCTTCAAGTAGAAGCTCTTCGGATGTAATTTCTTGTAGAAGCTCTTAGTGAGAAAATATCTCTTATATTATAAGAGTTTGGAGTCCTTTTATTTGGAGAAAATTGTAATGAATTTCAAGTATGGATGATGCTTTATGAAGCATTTTTGTCATCTCTCTATCTCCATCTTGTTGTGATTTTTGGTTGTGAGTTGGCACGAGTGGTGTGGCCCATCATCAATTCTCATAGACATGTTAAATGATTATGAATTTGAACATGAAGATGTGGTCATGAAGTTGTTTGTTCATTCACTAACTGAGGATGCGAGGGATTGGTTCAGAAGGTTGCCTAATGACAGTATTACCTCTTGGAGTGACTTGGAAAAGTTGTTCAAGGAGCAATATGGAGACAACACCAATGTAGGATTCATGCTAAATGAATTCAATAACATCAAGAAGAATCCTAATGAGTCCAAATTCAACTTCAATGTAAGATTGTAGAAAGGTATGTACAAATTGTTTTAAGATATGAGGTTGAATGAGGATGTTTGTCTCACAACATATTTTAATGCCTTTGATAGCAAAATGGCTTATCAATTAAGAGATAAGGATCCTAAAACTTTAAGGGACACCTATAAAGTTGTAGTAAATATAGAGAACAATAGGAAAGCATCTAGCCAATTGGGTAGGAGAGATGACCCAAAGCTTTTTAATCCCAAGAATAAAAACAAAAAGGAGGTTGATAAAACTCTTGTAGGAAAGAAGCTAGAAGAACCTACAATAGGCCAGGTGTTGGAATTTCTTAAAAAGATGAATCCCACTAGTTTCAATAAGCCAAATGTTTCTAAGAAAACCCCTATGAATAAAAGCAATTTCAATAGACAACCCAGAATGTAGAATCACCCTTATACTACCCAATGGAAGGATGGCAAGCCAATCCCTAACTAGACTCAAAATGTAAAAGATAAGGGTACACCAGATCCCCTACAAAGGAGTTTAATAAATATGAATGATAATGTGCCATGGTGTATTATTTTCCAATCACCTCACTTTGTAGAATACTATGCATTTGCTTAGTCATTTGCTTCTGATCATAATTTACAAACTGAGGAGGAGGAAGAAGAGAAGAGTCATGATGATGTAAGTTGTAATATGGTAAGCATGTGTAGTGATTGTGTTGATTCTGATTTAGAAGAAATAGAAAGTGACTTGAAGAATAAGAAAATTGCTTATCAATTACATCATTAATAAGTTTTTCCAGACAATAAAGGTTGTGATGAAGATTAGGTGTGTGTTACATCATCCGAAGTTGATCATGTAAGTTTAAGAATGCCTTCTAAAGAAGAAATGGATAGAATCACTATAAAAATGATCTCCCAAGTACATAGCAATTATAATTTGAGGAACTTAATAGTTAACAATGAAGTTGGGAAACCTTCTTGTATATTCATAAAAGATATCACAAATAAGATAAAAGATGAAGATAAGAAGGCTAGTATAGAGATAGTCAAGGTTAAAGATATTAAAACTAAGAAGTGGGAACCTAAGAAGAAAGTGTAATTCCAAGCTAATGAGATAGCAAAAGCAATTGTGCAAGAGAAGGGATATGGATATTATAATTCCAAGCAAATAGTAATCCCTACTACTCAGAAGGCTCCTACTCCAGGTATGATTATTAAACCCAATATGTTTGAGCCAATTGATATGATATCCATGTTGTCCCAAATCACTATTAAGGTACCTTTGTCTGAACTCTTTAGAATTGAAGAGCATAAGAGTAAAGCCTTGTAATGGTTGGGAGGGATAGGAAATAGCAATAACAATGTAGAACAAAGTGTTACCCAACATATCCCATTAGTAATAGAAGATAGTGGTATTATGTCCCAAATTCCCCAAATGTTCTTGGATGATTCATTAGTAGCATACATAGAAGATATTGACCCATTCTTTCTCAATCTAATTAAAGGGAAGACCCTTAAAAATTGCATGATAGACTTAGGAGCCTCTAACACCATAATGCCTTTCAAAATAATGGAAGTCTTAGGGTTGAAAGTAGACACTAAGCAAGGTAGATGAAGAGGTATGGATGCTAGGGATGTCCCAGTCATAGGTCCCATAAATGCTTTACCATTTAAACTAGTTGCATATCCTAAGGTAGAGTTGACCATGTCAGTCTTTGTAGTGGATATACCTCCACACTATGGAATGTTACTTTCTAGAAAATGGAGTGCTGCTATGGGAGGTAGTCTACAATGTGACTTAACCTATGCTACTTTTACATTGGAGATAAAGCTATCAAGGTAAACATAGAGCCAAGAGTCAGTCACATTTTAGGGGAAAATTTTGACAAAGATACCACTTTCTTGTTAGATACTAGTGTGAATGCATTCAAAGTTGAATTGATTATCCAAGAAGTTAAGAATTTTCCTACTATTATTGAACATGAAGTTGAGTGTTGTATGGACTCACCAATATTATGGACAATGTTCTTTGATGGGGCTAGTTCTAAAGAAGGTGCAAGGGAAAGGGTAGTTTTTGTTTCTCCAGAGAAAAACACTTTCAGGTATTCTTTTACCTTGAATTTTTCATGTATTAATAATATAGCTGAGTATGAAGCCTTGTTGTTAGGATTGAAAGTTGCTACCCATCACCAGATCAAGAAGTTGCATGTCATAGGTGATTATGAATTAGTTATCTCATAGATAAGGGGAACATATGCTTCTAAGAATAGAAGCTTGAAATAGTATAGAAATGTTGTTTGGGATCAAATTGAAATTTTTGATGCATTTGGTATATCATGGAAAGATAGGACTCAAAATAAGATGGCTTATTTATTAGCAAATGTAGAAATTAAGCCCCAAGAGATATCATTTGCAGGGATATCAAAAATTGAAGTTCAAAATAGGCCATCAATACCTGACAACATTAAGCATTGGCAAGTCTTTGAAGATGACAAAGACATTGTGAATTTCTTGTTAAATGAGAATAAATACCATGGACAAGAATTAGATTGTAGTGACTTGGTCAAGACCATAGATAGGAGGGAAATAATTTTTGGTCAAGAGGTTATACAGTTAAAAACTAATAAAGTACCTAAAGGTTTGGTTGTTTTGGAGAATATGTTTGATAACCAAGATAGGGTAAATCCTAGTGCTAAAAATTGTAAACCTCAAGAGATAGAAGAGATAAATTTGGGTACTAATGAGGCCCCTAAGAAAGTTTATATTGGTAAAAACTTGTTAGTTAAAATTAGAAAGCCTTTGATTGACTTGTTAAGAAAGTATAGACATGTCTTTGCTTGGTCATATGATGATTTAAAGGCCTATAGAGAAGACCTATTTCAACATGTCATACCTCTGAAGGATAATGCCAAACCCTTTAGGAAAAAATAAAGACTAGTTAATCCTACTTTGGCCCCTAAAATGTAGGAGGAACTAATGAAGTTAAGAGAAGGGGGAATAATTAAACCTATCAAACATTCTGCTTGGGTCTCTAATTTAGTACCTATTAGAAAAAATAATGGAGATATTAGACTCTGTGTAGATTTCATAAATTTGAACATTACTTCCCTAAAAGATAATTATGGGTTGCCAAACATGGAAGCCATGCTAAAAAATGTAATTGGATCTAAACTCATGTCTATGATGGATGGATTCTAAGGATATAACCAAGTACTAGTGAAAGAAGAAGAGCAATTTAAAATAACATTTACAACTCTTTGGGGAACCTATGTGTATGTAAGAATGCCATTTGGGTTTATTAATGCAGATGCCATATTCCAAAGAGCCATGGATGTGGCTTTTCATGAATATATAAATAAGTTTATGGTGGTATATCAAGATGACCTCATATCTTATTCCAAGAAGGTTGAAGACCACTATAGGAATTTGGAGAAGATTTTTATCAAAGCATTGGAATATGGAGTGTCATTCAACCCTAAGAAATGTGAATTTGGGGTAACTAAAGGTAAATTATTGGGACACATAGTGTCAAAGGATGGGGTAAATAAAGATCCTAAAAGAGTAGCAGCCATTGATAAAGTCCCTAAGCCAAAGAATGTAAAAAGAATTCAATATTTCTTTGGGAAAGTCAACTTTTTAAGAAGGTTTGTTACTAACTTTGCAAAAATTACTAGACCTATTTCTAAAATGCTCAAGAAAGGAGCCACTAATGGGAATGGTGAGCCATCATAGGCATTTCAATATATTAAGACTACTATAAAGAATGCCCTAGTCCTAAGGACTCCTTATTACACTAAGCCCATCCACATATTTTCTTTCGTATCTTTTCATACTGTAGTTATACTTTTGTTGTAAAAGAATGAGGAAGGATATGAGCAACCAATTACATTCTTCAATAAATCACTATAGCTAGCCGAGTTGAAATATGAAATAAATGAAAAGAAAGCATATGCTCTAGTAAAAGTTGTAAAGGCTTTTAGATGCTACTTGGTAGGTGCTATTGTCATTGCATGTGTGCCTAGTGCTACTATGAAAGATATATTTTCTCAACAAGAAATGTCTGGAAGAAGATGTAGGTGGATCAATAGGATCCAAGAGTTCAACATTGAGATATAAATAACAAAGTTGGTAAGAGGTCAAGGATTAGCTAAACTCATGGCTCAATCTAACTTAGATGCTAATTAGATAAATATGGTGACAGATGACCTCAAATCTGATTTATATGACATGGATCACTGAGATTGGTATGCAAATATTATCCACTACCTGCAACATATGGAAACTCCATCTTATTTGACTAAAAATGAGAAGAGAAGCACTAAATTACCAGCCATCAAGTACATAATTATCCAAGGTAGTTTGTGGTGGAGAAATTTTGAGGGAATATTACTGAAATGTGTTGATCAAGAAAGGGCCAAAGAAATTCTAAGTGAGATGCATACTAGAGTGTGTGGGGGAAATTATAAGGCTAAAACCATAGCACACCAGGTAATGAGAGCTAAATTTTGGTGGCCATCTCTTTTCAAGGATGCTCAAATCATGGTTAGGAAGTGTGATTCTTGTCAAAGGTTTGCTAGAAAACTAAAATTTTCAAGTAATACTCCTTTAAAGCTAGTTGAGGTTCAAGCACCTTTTCAGTAGTGGGGTATGGATTTCATAGGTTAGATCTCTCCTAAATCTAGTACTAGCTATTCTTGGGTTCTAGTTGTTATTGACTACTTTACAAAATGGGTAGAAGCTATCCCCACAAGAAATACAACAAGTAAAGTTGTCAACAACTTCTTGCTTAGTAATGTTATTTCTAGATTTGGTTTCCCTCAGAGAATTGTGACAAATAATGCCATGTGTTTTAGGTCTAAGGAATTTATAAAGTTTTATGACAAATATGGAATAACTAGATCAACATCCTCCCCATATCATCCACAAGGGAATGGATAGGCTGAATCCACAAATAAGAGCTTGTTAAAAGTCATTAAGAGGACCTTAGATGATAAAAAGAAGGCATGGGACTCTAAGTTGCAAATTGCAATATGGTCTGACAGAGTGACAATGAAGAAAGCCATTGGAGTAGCCCCATTTGATCTAGTATATGGAATTCAAGCAAGAATGCCTTAGAATAACCTAGTAGGACTTTATAATTACATCCAGTTGTATGATGAAGATATTATAGATGATATGCAAGAAAGACTGGATGAGCTTGTAGGGTTAGTAGAAACTAGAAAAGAAGCATCTCTTAGGAATCAAAAGCTACAACTACAAGTGAAGACATTATATGATAAAAGGGTAGTGAATAAAAGTTTGAAAATGGAGATTTAGTTCTTATATGGAATTCTAGAATTAAGGATAAAGGAAAACATGGTAAGTTTGATCCTATCTAGCTAGATTCGTATTTAATTGAAAGCTCATGGGGAGAAGATTCTTATATCATCAAGGATTTATTAGAAAATATTTTGGAACTGCCAGTTCATGGATAGTTCTTGAAGACATACTTTTCTTAAGGTATCTATTTTTCCATGAACGTTAGTTTTAGGTTTCCTTGTATTTTTGTACATTGTGTATATATTGTAAATCCATGTAAATATCCCTGTACAATCTAGTTTCTTGTTTCTATGTGTTGCCCTATGCTCTTCAAAGAAGTTGTTATCCTTGTACCAGGTATGTGGCCTGCTCTCCCAAGGATTCTGAATTCTTGCATAGACTCAAGTAGTGTATAATCCCTAGATAGAGCCATTGTTGGTTTGATTTTTCACAATGTAGAATTTTTTTGAAAATTTTAATGAAATCTCATTTGAGTCTATGTATCTTGCAAACTAGGGTTTTATTCCTTGTATTTTTCAAATCCTTACATTTGTTAGTCTCAGAATGGTTTTGAAATTTGAGTTCCAACACACTTAACCATTTTCTAAATTGGAGCCTAGCACACTATGTATGTCAAGCCACAACACGAGCTAAGTCAAGAAATCTATAGGTGCCGAGTGATCTTCAAGTGTTGAGCAGCCTTTAGATGCCAGTGAAGATCAGGTGCCAAGTGAGAATCAAGTGTCGAATGACTTTAGGTGTCGAGCATTATACAAGTACCAAGTGATATTTGAGTGCCAAGTCACAGATGATGTCGAGCAATACAGAAATGCAACAGAAGCTGAGTAAGCCAGTTTGTTACATGTGTCGAGCATCTGGAATCAATAAGTGCCAAGTAACACAGAATACACATATGAGTTTGTAACTTCACTAATTTATATGTAAACCATTTTCATGGCCGACATATGATGAATCTCAAAGGATTAAAATGATAAGATCAAATCTTTTGTATTTCTTATGCAATCTACATGCAGCCAATAAGAAAAATGGAGAAGGCATGCACCCAATAATAAAAGTGCAAGGAATGAGTGGGAAATAGAGATTCAATATGGATTGTAGATCCATATCTAACCCTAAGTCTTCAAATGTCTTTATAAGGAAGACTAAATCTCATTGTATATGTGAATGGACGAGGGTGTGTAAGGGAAACTATTTCAGAGTGAAGAGTATCAAATCTCATAGGATCAAGATTAGAGTAAGTAGATCAAGTGCCTATATTCAACAATCAAAAGATTGTAAACTATCAAGTTTATTATACCTAATACTCCCTAGCAATTGTATTAGAAAGGAAACCCCATGGTAATAGGTTAGCTTAACAACTATTTTGTAGATCCTTTAAATAGGTGATTAAATCCTTTAATAGGGTAACACTTCATGTAAAGTGTTTGTAAATCCTTTAACCAAGTCACTATTGATATAGTGTAAAGCCTTTAACAGGGCAGGCCTTTAATAGGGTATATCATCAGAAGTGGTCAAACATTATTGCTATAGTAATTTTGTGTGTATCATCCTATCCCCAATTTTACCTTCTTATTCTAAAGGGTTTCCGGGTTTCCAAAATTTCAAGTGTTATGTGGTGATGCACATGTGTTTTTCATAATTTCTTAATGTTGATATGCATGCATGCTCATTTCAATATTATGTTACTAAGGATTTATGAAAAATAAGTTAAAAGCTAGTACTTAGGATTCACCCCCCCCTCTCAGAAGCATTCTTTCCATTAAGATATTTCAACAATTGGTATCAGAGTTGCAACCTCTCAAGAAGGAAGCCTAACAGCTTGGAGGAAAAGGTCTAAATATGGAAGTCTTCAAACTTGGAAAGATTATTAACAATCAAGTGGTTGATGTGCAACTAGTTATACACAAAGTAGAGGAAGCAAGGGAGGAACTGAGAAAATCTTTGAAAAGAAGGAAGGATATAGCCATAGCTGAAAATGATATAAACTACAAAGAGTTTGATACCAAAAAACTATTTGCCAATGGAGACACTAAAGAGTTTGATGTAGCAATAGCAGAACTGATGGAGAAAAACAAAGTTCAAGCAGATGAGATAAGATCTCTCAAGATGGAACATGAAACATAGCCCATAATGTTATGTGAAATCATTGAACAAAAGAAAAGAGCAATTGAGGATAGAGTCATGATGGAAGATGACAAAAGAAATCTTGCAAATAGACTTGAAGAAAAATGTACTGAACTAACAAAGATCTCAAACATGCAGATGGATACACTTGCCCAAATGATGAACCTTCATCATGAACTCAATATGAAAGATATTGAGATCTCTACTTTGAAGATGCAGAATGAACAACTGCAGAATGAATTGAACAGAGAAAAAGAGGTAGTAGAGAATCTAAACAAGTCAAGTGAAGCCATCAAATACTTTGAACAATTGATGAAATTTCCAAGATCAGCCTATGATACATCAAGACTTGTATAAAACAACATTGAAATTGGAGAATCATCAAAGAATGTTGAGCATAAAGGTGACAAAGGTAAGGATTCTAAACCCATTTGTCATTACTATAATAAAAAGGGGCATACTACTAATATTTGTAGGAGTAGAAGATTCAATTAGCTAAACACACCCAAGAGCAAGAGTTACTATCACAAGTAAAACATGCAAGGACATATGACACAAGATTGCAGATCCAAAGTCACAAGGACACAAAAATTTGATGGACATTATCATAATTGTAAGAAGTATGGACATAGAGCATTTGACTACAGATCAAAGCCTCTGTGGGCATCAAATCAACAAGCAAAAAAAAAAGGAAATGAAAGTCAGTACCATTGGAATTACAACACTAGGTATAGCTATCATTATTGTCAGGAATATGGACATATACCCCAGAACTGCATACGAACACATTTCAAAGGGAACTATAAAAGATGGTTGAACCAAACTACATGTTTCAATTGTTGAAAACTGAACATATCAAGAGAAACTATCCTACAAGGTCCAAAGCACCAAAAACTAAATCCAACAAAGAAAATAAGGGCAAAGAAAAGATTGACATGGAACACATAAGAAAAGACATGAAGAAAACATGGTAGAAAAAAAATGAATCAAGTTCATCCAATGAAAGGGTCACTTCACCCACAAGGTCAAGTGATCATTTCTCATTCACTTAATCGCAAGAAAGAGCCTATGGGGATGATACATATAAGGAAGTATCATACATCAGCCCTAAACCATGAAGAAGCAATGTAAAGAATAAATCTACATGAAACAAGATGCCAAGACAAAATTTTAAATGATGATGTCGAGCTGTCTTTGAATGCTGAGTAAAAATCCAATACTTGCCGAGTTCCTAATAGCGACTGAGTTGATAGCTGACACCAAGTTAAATAGCTCCAATGGAAGCCAAGTAATGTCAAAAATCCCTCAGAGACCAAGTTTGCAGTCGAGCATTTAATGTGATGGAAATAGGGTGTATTATTGCGATTTTAATCATTCTTCCTCATCACGATCAAGAAGCAAAGAAGAGAAAGAGAGCAGAGCAACTTCATAGTAGAGAATCTAGCATTCCAAGTAGATTGCAACCTCTTACAATGCATTTTCATCAATCTTGAGGTTTTTTCATTTGTGCCAAGCTACACGGTTTCATATTTCTGTGCAAAGGAAACCCTAGTTTGCATAAATGGCTTCAAGTTCTAAGAAAACCTGAGACAAAATTTTTTTTGAAGTCCAACTAGTATCTAATGAGGTTAGGCAACCTGATTTTTGTCCCATCCTTGAAGTTGCATACAAGAATGATCCTGTTAGAGCCCTTTCTTGCACACCCCCAAACATTGTTATGGTTCAGGATGTAAGGAGATGCTATAATTGTAAGATGGGAGCCATAGGAGACATAGAAATAAGAGAAGCCTTTGCGAAGCTTTGTGTCGATGGAGTCTTGAAAGATGAATACAAAATTTATAAAAGGAAGGTTTTAACATGAGTTTTGAGTTTTCCCATCGTATTTAAGATAGAATGGATCAGACTTGCATTGAGAAAAATTCATGATGGTAGTCTGTGGTTAGAAGATGTCCTTGTCAAAATCACAAAAAGAATCATTCATAGGGTAACTAAATATCCTACCCTAGATTGGTTCAAGACCTTGAGAAGTGAATCCAAGGAGGTTATTGAAAAGAACATAGGTGCTTAGTGGAACAAAAGAGGAATGACATTTCACACCATTTAGGATCCTCTCATTGAATTTGCTGTTAGAGTCATTGCACATAAATTCTATCAATCCAGTAGACTCAATAGTGTGCCATGTATTGCAGTAGATGTAGGCTACTGACTAGTGAGAAAGGATCATACTTATGATCTTGCAAAATTGAAACTACAATAGATTAATGAAAACCTAGCAACCATAAGAAGCACAAAGGGTGCTCAATGCAAGTTTGGAGCAATTCTAGTTTGTGTATTCTTTTATGTTCAGAATGAATTTCCCTCTTTTGGAAAATTTACATGGAGAAATGATAGAACATATCCCAACTTAATGAATATATAGAACAAATGGGAGACAATTTTGATACCTTGATGACAAGCTACTTTGAGGATTTCAAGAAATCCATGAAGCAAAGGGTGAGAATACCAATTTCCTTAGTGAAAAAACATATTAATGATATATGATTCTTAGTTGATATTGACTTCACTTATATCCAAGCAGCAATTCCAAGGGTGAGATGGCTAAGGCCATTTGGTTATGAGATCAACATAGATGAAGCATCTATAGCAATAACTGCATTATTGGCAGAAGAGATAGATAAGAGTGCCCCACACTTTGGAACTTATGATGTGGTAAGGTCAAAGATAAATATGGAGTTAAAGACTGCCTCCACATTGAAGAAGAAAGATAAATTGATGAAGAAAATTAAGAAGAAATTTGGTGAAGGAATTGAGGCTGAAGCAAAAGAAGAAGATGATGATGACAATGATGATGATGAGGATGAACAAGAGCAAGTCCCAATGGAATTAACTCAAGGCCTAGGTGAAGACAAGGAGGAAGGTGCTAAGGAAGAAGAAGCCGATGAAGCACCAACCCAAGCTGAGCCAAAGAAGAGAAAGGCAACAATACAGCCTCTAGCCTAGCCCACACCAAAGAAAACTACCATGCCAACACACCAAAAGCCAATAGCCAAAGCTGTAACAAGGGCCTTCACACAAAAAGCTAAAGAGGAAGCTACAAAGAATAAAACAATCAAGAAGACACAGGAAGAGCCAAATAAAAGAAGAAAATATGTGGCTCAACCTGATACTAATGAAGAAGATCAATCTGAAAAGGTAAGCCATTTTTCAGTTGATACATTATGTAAAAAGATTGGAAATGGAGACTTAAGCAACATAAATAAAGTTGATTTCAACAAGTTACTAAAAATGAACAAAATAGAATAGAAGAATCAGTTTATGTAATGATGGCACAGTTCAAGTATACTCCTCTTGAACTAGATGGACAATTGCCAAATGAACTGTCTAAAATTATAGAAGACGGATGGCATTTTTGTTTGAAAATGGAGAAGGAGATGAGAGAATCAACCCTAGCAAGCATACTGCCTGATTTGACTAAGGAGCAAATAGAAAAAGCAGTCAAAAGACATAATACTAGGTTTACACCTAAGTACAGGGCATTCTTCATTCTCCAAAAAAAATGGAAAAAATTGTACAAAGAACAACAAAATCATGGAAGAATTTGTATGAAAAGGTTTAAGATTTTCTTGAAGAAGAATACAAGGAAGAAGCTACAACTCAGCCAAAAGAAAGAAGAAAAAGGAGAGAAGAGAAGATAGAAGTAGAGAAAGGAGAAGAAGAAATGAAGGAAGAAGAAAAGAAAGAAGAAGAAGCGAAGAAGGGAGAAGAAAAGAAAGAAATAGAGGAGGAGACACAAAAGCAAGATGAAATGGCAATAGCTGAGCAAGAGCAGCAATAAGACCAGAGTGTGCAAGACACACAATTGCCACCTTCTAGCCCTCCTCATGTACCCATCACACCTATAAAAATTGTAATAGTACAAGATGTTCCTGACACTTCTACTTAGAACATCAATCCATTAACTACAACGGATCTCAAAAGGATCCTTGACCAATCCACACAACAAGAAAAATTATGTACAGATCCAGTATTGGTCAGTGTGGATGAATTACAAAAACTAGTAGAAAACATAGTTAGAAATAAGGTGAATCCACAAGAACCATCTTCCATCATCTCTACAACTACTAGTGGTCAACTTCAAACTCAAACAATTGTTTCATTAGGAATAGTTGACACCATTGTACAGAAGTTGAGTGTAGTAGTAGACAAAGAAACAGAACAAACAAGAAAAACTATTACATCTGATCCTATAGCACAAACACAAGGTGCACTTCCTAAAATTACTATAATTGATCAAGGTAGATAGAAGGAGGAGAAAATAGAGGAAACCCCTAAAGATCAGGAGGCAATAAAAACATTGATAAATTTGACTACCTTGGGAACTCCTTCACAACAACCAAGTAATGATCCAATGCCACTACAAATATCAGCACTAGGATCAAGTTCTACAAAAGTTGCAAGGGTACTTCACTATGGAGACCCTGAATTAGATGAGGAGATAGTCATACCAAGTTATGACTCAAAAACAATAAGCATTGATCAAATCAATGAGGTGCAGGAAGCATTAAATAGAAGAAAGAGGCAAGAGATACTCAAGAAGGAGTATAAACAAAAGCAAACATTGCATGAGATTAAAGACATCTTTATGGATGCCTTCAGTATTCAGTCACCAGATGAGTCAAAGCATATCATGGAGCAATTATCAGATATTGTTGACCAGGTGACAAATGTAGACCAAGAGACAAATGCAAAACTTATGGAATGGTCTAAAATAAAATTTCAAGGGAAAGTTAATGAGAAAATATCTAGTGAAATTGCACTTTAACAGGTTGAATTGGAAAAGGTAATGGAAAAAGTGAAAAAGGTACTTGAGAATATATTCTCATTGTACAAAAAGTTGTGTGACTTTTCATACTTCACATAGGAGACAAGCCAAAAGATAATGAGCATGGAGAGGAATTTGAATATTTCAAGCATGCAACTACCCAAAGATCCATCCCAAAGTGAGAAGCATTTTTCTCAAATGCTTCACACTCAAAAAGAAATAGCTATATTAATAGCAGAAGAGGCCACCATCAAGGCAAACTGATACATCTCTAATCCTCCATTACCCCACATATGGAAGTACTCCATAAAGAACAAGTCTATGTTGAAACTATTCTCAAGAAAGATCCTAATCTTTCTACTTTATAAGGACTTATTCACCTTGCTGCATAGACTACCATCCAGCACAAGTCATTGGAAATTGCTTTGCATAATTGGGATGCAGCTCTTAGGATGATTATGGAGGTAAACAACACATTTTTGGTGAAATATGGTCTTAACCCTTAAAACCCTTTGACATAAGTGTCAAAAAGGGGGAGACAAGATGAATGGGGAAGACAAGATGAATGGGGAAGACAAGATGAATGAGGGAGACAAAGAGACAAGTTAAATAGGGGGAGACAAGATAAAAAGAAGAGCATTATATAAAACATAAAATTTTGAGTTACAAGATAGTGCAGATAATGGCACAATCAACTCAGGGGGAGTTACAATAATTTTGAGGTATACATTGTAAGTTACAAAATTTTGATCAAGTTTTTAGAACCTCTATATATACCAAGTAGATTAGTAAATGTACTCATAAGGTCAATTAAGTGTTTTTGTCACTCATGTGAAAGGGGGAGATTGTTAGTCTTAGAATGGTTTTAACATTTGAGTGCCAACACACTTAACCATTTTCTACATTGGAGTTGAGCACACTATGTATGTCGAGCCACAACTCGAGTCAGGAAATCTACAAGTCTCGAGTGATCTTCAAGTGTTGAGCAGCCTTTAGATGTCGAGTGAAGATCAGGTGCCGAGTGAGAATCAAGTGCCAAATGACTTTAGGTGCTGAGCATTATACAAGTACCAAGTGATATTTGAGTGCCGAGTCACAGATGATGCTGAGCAATACAAAAATGCAATAGAAGCTGAGTAAGCCAGTTTGTTACATGTGTCAAGCATCTGGAATCAGTAAGTGCCAAGTAACACTAAATACACATATGAGTTTGTAACTTCACTAATTTAGATGTAAACCATTTTCATGGCTGACATATGATGAATCTGAAAGGATTAAAATGATAAGATCAAATATTTTGTATTTCCTATGCAATCTACATGCAGCTAATAAGAAAAATAGAGAAGACATGCACCCAATAATAAAAGTGCAAAGAATGAGCAGGAAATAAAGATTCAATATGGATCATAGATCCACATCTAACCCTAAGTCTTTGAATGTCTTTACAAGGAAGACTAAATCTCATTGTATATGTGAATGGATGAGGGTTTGTAATGGAAACTATTTCAGAGTGAACAGTATCAGATCTTAGAGGATCAAGATTAGAGTAAGTAGATCAAGTGCCTATATTCAGCAATCAAAGGATTGTAAATTATCAAGTTTATTATACTTAATACTCTCTAGCAATTTTATTAGAAGGGAAACCCTATGGTGATAGGCTAGCTTAACAACTATTTTGTAGATCCTTTAAATAGGTGATTAAATCCTTTAACAGGGTAACACTTCATGTAAAGTGTTTGTAAATCCTTTAACCAGGTCACTATTGATATAGTGTAAAGTCTTTAACAGGGCAAGCCTTTAACAGGGTAGATCATCAAAAGTGGTCAAACATTATTGCTACAGTAATTTTGTGGGTATCATCCCCACCCCAGTTTTACCTTCTTATTCTGGAGGGTTTCTAGGTTACCAAAATTTCAAGTGTTATGTGGTGATGCACATGTGTTTTTCATAATTGCTTAATGTTGATATGCATGCATGTTCATTTCAATATTATGTTATTAAGAATTTGTGAAAAATAGGTTAAAAGCTAGTAGTACTTCTGATTCAACACCCCCCCCAACCCCCCCCCCCCCCCCTCTTAGAAGCATTCTTTCCATTAAGATATTTCAACAACATTTCCCTATTTCATATCCTCATCTTTGTGTCATTGAAATTCTATTAAATTATCAAGGTTTGTCAGTAGAGCAATCAGTGAAAAACCCTAAGTTTGAAAACCCTAGTGCCTTAATTTATTTTACCTTAGTTTTGAAAACTCTTTATTATAATATTCTAAAAAATTATTTTATGGAAAAATACTTTTACCCTAAGAATGGGCTTACACAAGCATGACTTCATTAAAAATCCTATTTTAAAACTTTATTGGTCGTGATTTGCTTGCAATTTTCTCATTTTTTTATTTAGAAATATCTTACATGATGCAAGTTTTATGTGACCATTGATCTTGTTCAGATCAATGAGTATCGCATTCCCACAATGTTGAGATGCAAGGTATTTAAGTAATGTGGGCATGCACTTTGTTGAAATGTAGCCCTTATCTTTTTTAAAATCTTAGTAAGCCACAAAATTTGTGATGAGTCATAAGTTGTCAGAACCTTTTGCAAACTTCTTAGTACTTTTTATGCATATTCTAGAATTACTACAATGTCATTGGTTGATTTATTAATAGAGATATTCCTTTATCACCAAGATTCATCAACCATTGATTTCATTAAATCAAGGGCTAGCTCTTTCCTACAAGAAGGAGGTGCTCAAGAATTAAATAATGTGGGGAAATGTAAATAGGACAAGTAGCACAGTTTGACAACATGGGCCCGCCATTTCCACGGGTGATTATTAAGATGTCTTCTATGGCAATGTTAGATGAGTTGGACTATAGGGTAATATTTTATTCATCAATTTAGTTAACATGACATTTAAGACTCATGATTCTATAACCATTGATCTCTGTGAGATCAAAGGGTTAGCGCAAGCTCACATTATGAAACTACTCATTCTATAAGGAATGTGGGTATGTGCCTTTGTGCCATGTGTCATAGTGGGGCAAAAATTAGGAAAGAATATTGAGTCACGCTATGTTGTCTACCACATGTGCTTAGCTAGAAGTACTTATACTATGGGCATAGAAATCTCAGGAATTAATGCAATAGTCAAATGGGTCAGAGTATGAGGGTCGAGAAGAGTCATTCCATTGGTCCAAGTGGATGATGCAATCATAAAGTGTAGAGTTTTTCACACCGTTGATCCTATCTTGATCAATGAAGGGCACTTTCTCGCATAAAGAACTTGAGTGAAGTTTAAACAAAGTGGGTATATGCTATGCAAACATGTGTCCATGGTGACATCACTTTCCCCATCTTGCAAGGTTTACAAGATTCAAGCAGTGTCTCCATTGATCTCTTCAAGATCAATGATTAGTGCAAGCCTACAATTTGAAGATGCTCGTCCAATAAACAAAGCAGGAATGCACCAGTTTGACACATGGAAAGAATGATGTCAAGCACTTACTTGTTAGAAGATGATATGGGACCTACTGTTGTGGAAGTTGTCAAGAGGCACAAACTCATATAAAGGCTTCCTATTGGTCAACGTAGCTTACTAGACATTGTTCAAATGTAAACATGTCTAATCATTGATCTTATCTTGAGCAACGAGTGGCACTTCCCCACAATTCTAAAGTGCAAGAAATTTAAGGAATGTGGGTAAGAAATAATGTGACATGTGGCCATGTTTTTAAAGCCATAAAGCTCATTACTTTTTAAATTAAAGCCATATAATTTGGTGAAAATCTATGGATAGGATTCAAATCTAGGTGCAATTTGGAGGTAATAGTTGCTGAGAGTATATATGGTGTAGAGATCATTTTTACAATTTCAATGCATGAATAAAACTCACGATCTCACCATTAATGAATCACCAAAGCATAGAAAGAATATTAGATAGAAATTACATAAACCCTTATTACCCCCAATAAGGCCATGCTCAGCAAAAACTCCCCATATGCCCACCATTTGCAAAGTTGCACAAGGATCCCATAACATCATTTGTGCATCCCTCTCCTCCTTGAGGAGAGTCTATATACTCTAATAGAGTCACCTCAGTTCATGTCCAAGGTCACCTCAAGCTCTCAAGGATTACATGAGCCTTGAAACACCCATAAAGACAAAAGATCAATAAATAAGAAGAATCACAATAAAAATGAAACTTACCAAAATTTATTGCAATACTACATCTTCTTAAACAACAAAATACATGCAATCACACCTTTCACTTATGATCTTCAACAAGAACATAAATTATACAAGATGAGAGGAAAAACTAGATTCATACAAGCTATGGAAAAGCAAGTTGTTAAAGGTATCCCTTCCCAATCCTCCAAAATTCTCTAACTCCTAAATGGTCTCCAAAGTCGGAGAGTGGGCAATGAATTATCCAAAAATAGAGGAACTCACTAAAAGGGATATACAAATTTCCCATTATCCTCCTAATGAAAATGTGATCTCTCATTGGCCCCTTTTCCAAACCCTTACAAGTTCTTAGTTTAGCAAAAAAAAGGGTAGTTGAAGAAAGTGAAAAAGACATTTTTCACAAAAATGGAAGGTTTCCTGACCAAGGTCATGCTTCCAAAAGTTGATTTTTGTCCATCTTGGAAACCTAAGTTTTGAAAGACCTCCCAAGTAAAATAAGGTTTTTCCTATGGTTAAAATTTTCCCTTACCCATAGGTATACTAAGTGGACTTGCTAAGAAAGGCCTAACTCAATTAGGTTCTCATAAAAATCACCAAAAACCTACCTAAAGTTTATAGAGTTTTGACCTATCCTAGGGATTGCTAACCAATAGGGTCACATGGAGAGTCTAATAGGTTTCTATGGTCATGGTAGGGTTCACATTTTTTCTAGGTGGAAATTCAAATATACACATCACAATACACATTGTATTGTCTATCTAAAAAAATATGCATTTACAAATAGTAAATAAAAATTACACCCATTACACAAAACATTTACAAAAAAAATAATGTTACAAATGAAATATTGTCTCTCAATAGATGAAACCTTGGATGACTCTTTCATGTATGTTTGGTTCTAGTTCTCAAAATTAATTAAATGTACTTTCATACACATCTAAATGTAAATATCAGTAGCCCAATCACATATGCATACATAACAATTTACAAGATTCAAAATATCACCTTGTTGGCCTAAGTGTCTTTAAGAGTGATTGGTAGGTAGACTGGTAGACTTATTTATCAAAGGTTTTGTCATTGATGTAAATACATGCAAAGGAACCAAGACCAAACAACCAACAAATCACACCAATGTACAAATCTAGTTTACAAGGGTGATTAGAGAAGATATTTGTGGGCCTAGAAAAGGTGATGATATAGATGATCCACTTAAATTAAGTATACTAAGTGAAGTCTACATAAGAAAATGGATGTAAAGAATAAGGTAAATTGAGTTGTATTCACTATGTCAATAAGATAAGAATGGAGAAAGAAACTTGTGAGTGCCAATTACTGTAAAGGGTAAGAGTGCACTCAACATCATATTTAATGGTAATTAGGAAATGGATTGGAGGATAGTAAAAAGGATTAAAATTTGACTTATCTCCAACAATAGAAAGTCATAAAAGACACATGACAAATGTGATGCATGTATGAACATGCTACATCTAACAAGAGAGTTATACTAGTACAACTAGAAATTGAGCTAGTAGTATAGATGAAAATTCAAACGTTGAATTCAAAAATTAGGGCTTCCAAGAGAAGCTAAAAGAAACAATAAAATGAGGCATAGCTGAAAGAGGAAAGGCTATATTTCCAAGTGATTATCTGAAGAGTTAGGAGAGTTGAGCTAAGAGGAATCTCAAGGAGTGAAGGAAAGTGATGAGAGAAAAGTCACCACCTAAGAGTTATCATGATGAGAGAAGCTAGAAATCATAAACAACATAAGGATGTCTTGTGAAAGAGAAAGGAGAGTCAAGAAAAAAATTGATCAAGTTTTGAAGTTTCATAAGAAAGAGAAGTAGAGAAAAGTTCTAGATGGATCAGTAGAGATAAAGAAGGATCTATTTCAAGATAAGTGTAATAACTATTTGTTAGATCATTCCCTATTATTTACTTACATTTATAATAGTAAATTGCATCAATGGTGGATCCTAATAGAATATTTTTATAAATACCCTAATAGGAAGATATATTACTAGTGTTTAAATTTCCTTTAACTTGGTTACTCATAACAAGGCAAGACTTTAAAAGGTCTTATCAAAATCCCTTAACTAGGGATAATCTCTTGATCTAGAACTCTTTAGAAGAGTGAAATCTTTGTGGGGATTGTCTCACACACCATGGTTTTTAACTTGTAATCACCCAAAAATGGTCATCTAGATTATGAGGCCCCTTTCTAGAATTTTTGCTTAATTTATCCATTGGTTATCTTTAATCAAATCCTCAAAAATCTATTTATTTGATTATAACCTATGGTTTGACCACATTATCCTAAGTTCATATTTAATTAAAAGAACATGTCCCCCTTTTAATTAAATAAAATTCTCCACTTCCCACTTATCCTAAGTGTGTACACATAAAGCATTATTCTTATTTTAGAAATAAAATAAAAGGCATTTTGTCTACACATGAATGCACAATTTTCTAGGTGGGAGGAATCTTCTATTTTAAAAATAACTTTAATTCTCCTCCACACATTTCAAATCCTCTCAAAAGTCAACCATTAATTATGTTTGGTTGAGATTCTTGTGCACATGGATCACTCAAGATGCATTCTCCTCCCTTGATTATGCCTCTTTTTCCTCTTAATCTCTGCCATCCATTTTTCTTTAAAAGGGAGGGCTCTATCCTCATTCAAAAATCTTATTCTCTCATTCTATTGTTATGTTGTAGGTTTTCTTGATGATTTTGGAGACATGGAGCATTCTTGCATTTTTTTATTTTAGTTTAGTTTCCTTTATGTTATATCTTAGTTCTCTTTGTTAGCTTGCATTTCATTTAGAGTAGCTTGCATTTGCATTGCATTTTATTCTAGATTCTTGGATATTGGTACTCTTTCCTCTACTCTTTGAATCTCTTGTTCTATGGTGCACCTTTCAAGGGTTGCATAGCTTGGCTCATTTGAACGCCACCATCTCATAGCCTTTGCATGTCATAGATAGAGAGCTATAAGCTGGCTCTTGGGACTCCCTCTTCCATGAGTTCTCTCAAGAATAATGGTTTATAGAAGTGTGACACTTTTTTGTACACACATAATTTAGCTAGGTTTCCAAGTAATAAATATTGTGTTATGTGTTTCTATTTCCATGATCCTTATTTTTGCTTAATCCTAACTAGTTAAGTTATATATAGCATAAACTTGTAGAAAAGTGAGAAGTGTGATTTAGATTAAAAATTTGAAACTAGTGATTATACTATATCACCCCACCCCCATCTTAGTATGGTAACCTATGGTAGGACCAAAAGTTGGTATTAGAGACTGGGTCCTTAGAAGATAAGAGTTTAATAGCTAAAGGAAAATATCAAGATGTCTAAAAGAGATACATCAATTTTTTCCAAGAAAAACTACAACTCATGTTGTAGGAAGATGAATTTTCAGATGAAGACTCCTAGAGATGCTTACTAGACCAATCTAGATGTCAAATATATTGAACTATCTAGTCAACTTAGTGTAGACTATTTGAAGGTGAAAGAACTACAAACATCCAGAATGAATCCTCTAGTGAAAGGCTTATCCTACTTTGAGTAAAAAGATGTGGAGGAATTGGAGATAGCATATGAGATGTGGAAAAAATTAAAAGTCATCTATGATGGGGATAAGTGTGTCATGAGGGCTAAAGCTGAAATTTTGAGAGGAAAGTTTGATGACATAAGGATGCAAGAATGAAAAGGAATTGAAGCCTATGTCAAGTGGGTGAAGGATGCCATACTATCTATTAGAGCATTCAAAGGATTAATACAAGAATATGTGACAATAAGAAAGGTATTAGGAACCTTGTTACCCAAATATAACATGAGAGTGAAATCCATTCAAGAGATTAGAATAATAGACAAGATGGAGGTATCACTTGATGCCTTGATAGGTAAGTTCACTAAATTTAAGCTTAGCAACTTTGACAACAATCAACCACCCATGGTTAAAATGACATTCAAAGCCTTTTTTGCACTACTTGCAACACAAAGAGAAAGAGGAGAGGAAAGCACATCCAAATATATGAGATAAATAGAGAGATTGTATGCAAGAATCCAAACAAGAAGAGTTGGAGACTTTGCTCATAAAAATAATGGTCAGACGTAAAGCAAAGTACAAATGTAAGCTTACTTTCAAATGTTTTAACTACAAAAAGATAGGAAATTATGCTTCCAAATCTCTAGAAAATGTGAAGAAGGAGAATAATAACTAGAAGGGAACCAATAAGAAGTGTTCAAACTCCAAAACAAAGGAGAAGAGGTTATGCCACATTGTTGAATAAGTTGTGACTGATGAAGAGTCAATCAATGAGGATGAAGTATCCTTCTTTCTAATACAGAAGAAAGGGTGGAGATAGCCCTAATAACTAGTACTAATTTCCAAAGAACTAGATAATAGATACCAATTACTCACTCTACATGTCTAGTGATAGAAGAAAGTTCCCCAAGGTTGAGGCTTATGATGGAAGAATGGTGAAGTTTGAAACAAACTCACTATGCACAGTGATAGCTAAGGTATTGTAGCCCTAAATTAACCCACTACCTATGAAGATGTATATCTACTAGAAAGATTAAATATAACCTATTGAGCATGGCTCAAATGATGGACAAAGGTTATAAGTTTGAGTTTAACAAAGGGTCTTGCAAAATATTTGATAAAATAGGTAAGCTTCTAGCTATAGGAGAACAAAGTAGAGGTAACCTCTTTAACCTAAATATTTATGGTAATACTTTTATGATAGATAGAAATAATAATAGTTGGTTAATATGGGATAAGAGATTGTATCATCTAAAATTTGAAAGGATTGTCAAAGTAGGAAGGAATAATTGTGTAATAGGTCTACCCCCTATTAGTAAATCTGATAATGTTATGTGTAAAGATTGTAAATTAGGAAAGTTGACAAGTTTAAATTTCTCTAGAAAGTTGCTTACTTTTGAACATGTACTAGATATAGTTTACACTGACTTGTGTGGTCCCATAAGGATGAAGACTGTATCTAGTGATAGAAGCTTTATGTTGTTTATTGATGATTTTTTCTAGAATGACATGGACTATTTATTTGAAAGAAAAGTTAGAATCCTTCCACGTATTCAAAGTATACAAAGGAAAAGTAGAAAGGGAAACTAATAGCACATTGAAATTCTTGAGATCATATCAAGGAGGTGAGTTCACCTCATAAGAATTTAAAAGAAACTCTATGAAGTGTGGAATCTAAAGGAAAATGTTATCTCCCAAGATGCCTCAGTGGAATGGTTTTGCAAAGAGAGGGAAGAGATCCATCATATATTGTGCTAGAACATTAGTGATTCAAAATAACATTGCACAAATCTACTAGAGAGAGGTTATAAGATAATAGTGTAAACCTTGAATAGGGTCCAAGTGAAGAAGGGGACAAACAAGACTCCCTATGAAGTGTGATTTGGTCACACACCATCTGCCAGTTACTTAAAGGCAGTGAAAGGAAAATGCTACATCAAGAGAGATGAATACCAAGTAAAGTTTGATCCTAAAAGTGATGAAGGTATATTTCTAGGATACTCTACCAAGAGGAAAGTATACCAATGTCCAACTCATTAGATGAATAAGATTGTGGAATATACCAATGTAAGGGTAGATGAAATATTAGAGGAGAATAAGGAAGACAACAAGAAGTACCTAGAAGATTATAAGAAGTTTGAGTACATCCCACTAAGTGATCTAGTGGAGAGACTACCAATAGAGATAGAACCTATCTGAGAAGTTATACTATCTTAAACAAAAGAATCCCAACATGAAGAATAAAGGGAAGAGACACCTAAAGGAGAACTTATCAGCTCTTGATTTGATAAGGTCTTAATCACCTTTTGGAATGTTGAAAATATCGATGATTTAGCTACAAACCATGACAATTATAGCTTAATAGGCCAATAGGAACAACTAACAAGATAATTTAGTCTTCTTCTCTTTTACTTCTAAAAAATTCAAGCAAGTGTACCTAGAATTACTTTCCTTATCCACATAATAACATATCACTCATAATTATTGAGTAGGTTCTTAGTCACAATATTATCAAAGCCATCAAGGAAAACTTCAAATCTCATAGAAAAATGAGTGATGAAATCCAAATTAATAATCTCATGAAGACTAAAGGCTATAAAACCAAAATTGATGATCACAAATAAAATGTTAAATAGGATTCTCCACCTATAGGATGGATTAAAAGTAATTTTGATGGTATTGCAAAAGGAAATCCTGGTAAAGCTAGTTGTGGAGGTGTTTTGAGGGACCATGCTAGTAGAATTGCTGATGCTATTATCATTCCTATAGGGAGATCTACTAGCCATAAAGTAGAGGTTGCGACTACTTTGTATACTATGAGGGTGGCAATAGATTTTGGTTATTGGAATGTTTGGTTGGAAGGAGATTTGGTCAACATTATTAATATGCTTAATAATAAGAGACCATTTACTTGAACTATTGAGTGAAGTATGTTGGAAATTAAAAATAGTATGAATAAATTTGATAATGTTTTATTTTCTCGTATATTTTGGGAGGGAACCTTCAATGGTGATTAGATTGCCAACCAAGATGTCTATAGGGAAAGAAAGTTGAGGTGGCAAGCTAACCTATGCAAGGAAGTGGAGCTTATAGTTATAGCTAATTATGACAAGACACATGATAGAGAAGGAAAGGTTTCCTAAGATTGGAAAATTTATTAAGGGGAGTGATGGGTATATGGAGGACAATATGAGTTTCCCTAGGAAGAACTTCCATGCTATTATGTTTTGTATTTGGTATGCATGTAAGGTTAAAATCTCCTCGATAATCATATAAGAATTACTCTTTCTTCTAGTTTTCATTTCTTAGGTGAATTGTAGGGGTAAAGAAGAACACAAGATGGGAGGGGAACCAAAAAAGAAAGAAGCAAGAAATTGTAGGGAGTTGAAGGAAAATAATTTTGTGTGGGAGATTCTATGGAAGGGGAAGTTATGACTTATATTGAGAGACTGTATGGGTATAAGCCACACATTACTGAGATCTTCTTCAAAAATTGGTTTGACAAAAGGGTCACATTGCATGGGGTCAAGGTGAAATTGACTAAAGAGTTTATATCTAAGCTTGTGGGGCTTCCAATGGAAGGGATAAAATTTAGTAAGGAGACTAGTATCTCAAACATGGCTTTTAAGAAATTCCTAAAGATGGAAGATCAAAAGAAAAACTTGCAAAAAAATGGAGACTTTTACAACCTAAAATAGATTAAGGTCATTTGAAGGGATGTCTTATAATATATCCATGAGTACTTTATTCTTTATGGTAGAGAAAAGAGAGTCCATAAATTTCACTTTTTTTTTCCAAATAATTTTAGGAATAAAGATAGGATCTCCTTTCAATTTTACTTGAAGTATTCTCTACTTCAAAGCCTCTATGTTCATAGGAAGAAATAATCTCATCTTGTACTACATGAAGGTTTAATTTTACTTATAAAGTTTTTTTGTAAAAGAAAGGCCATTAAACCCTCTCCAATTTTGGAGAAGAAGCAAAAAGTTTCTGGATATGATCCTCATTCTAAGAAAATTAAGGTTAAAAGTGAGGAGGGAACTAGTAATAGAAAGAGCATAAAAATGGATTTCAAATGGGAGAGTAATAAGAAAAATGTGGAGGGAATCATAGAGTCTAAGAATTTTTACAATGATGACAAAATAGAAATGTGGGACCTTAGGTCCAACCTAGATGGATATTTTGGGAGCAAAGGTATGTCAACTGGTAAAGATAATGTGGAGGGTAGCAAGGATAGAATTACTGATTCTAATGTTGGGTCAAAAGCTCTAGGGGAGGATGAAGAGAAAGAGAGTGTTCACCCCTCCCATCTGAAGAGGAATGATAGTGAGGAGAAAATGGATAGGGATACTAGTAAGGAAAATGAGAGTATAGACCATGCTACTAAGGACAACACCCTAAGTAAAGAGGAAAAAAAGGAGAAGACACAGAAGTAGGATATCAACACTAATATCCATATCAAAGTAGTTACAACTACTATTGATTCAAAGATTAGGGCTAATGAAGAAAGTAGGGAAGAGTCTCATGAAGCAAAATTATCCTTCCTTCATACTACTAATCTTAAAATCGAGGCTACCCTTCAAGGAAATTCTTGGCTTTACAATGAGATCATGGTACTAAAAAAAAAATGGGGGTTATGCAGAAAGAGATAGACCATGAATGTACCATGAGAGCTTAGTTGGAAATACAAATTGGAAACATCCCTGAAAAGCTCAAGGAATATGAGAGGGAGCTCTATCACTTAATAAAGGAAAGTGGGCAAAGAATGGAATAGGTTACATCCATTTTGTGTGCAATGGTGGCCAGTCAAAGAAGAGAAACAAGGAGATAATGTCTCTATGTAATGTTGGGATGGGAAGTCCAGGAGGACCTAGTAAGAGAACTAGGCAAAGCATAAGGAAAAAGGTCATTGAGGCTCTTGAGGCTCCTATTTTAGCTTCGGCTAAAGTTATTTAGAGTATTGTAGAAGTAGGTAAAGATGTGGTAAATATCATCAAAGAGCTATTGTAGGTGTTCATCATGGGTGATAGTGTGCTAGTTACTAGTCTGTGTGGTTTTATTGGTTTTGCTTTTTATTTTCCAGCTTTTTTACAACTCTAGGTTATAGGTCCTTGTAAAACCTGGTCACTTTTATTTAGTTTAAACTTGTGGTTTCAGGTCCCTATAAAAAAAAAAAATTTGTGTTGGTTTTTTTTTCTTTTCTTCAGGTTTTTGATCCTTGTAAAACCTAGTGGTGCCTAATGTTTATCTCTATTTTATTGTAAAGGGGTTTGAGTCCCTTTAAAACTTGTGTTTTATCTTAATCTAAAAAATCTCACTCATAATCCCTAATAAAGAAAATTAATAGCCCTAAATTTTTCTAAATAGGAGAGAATAAGGATGAAAAGTAGATAATAATCCAAGTCTAACATTATCCTAGTCAAATGTGGGAAAATTCTCTTTAGATCCAAAAACATAACATAAGGTAAAAGGTTTTTTGATAAAAGATCTAGAACTATGCATATTCAAACATCTACCCAAAATTATACTATGACCAATGTTTTATCCATTGAGCTTTCACTAACAAATCTAAAACTACAACCTAAGATCTACTCTCTTACTTTATGATTGAGATCAGTATGCATTCATCATCTTATTATTTTTCAAATCTCTTCATGAAATCCTATGACTCTCTAACAACATGTATGTCATTTATTTCAATCAATTAGACCAATAACATGTCATGAAATGAAATTTTATTCTAAATGAAACACAACTAAGATTCAATTTACTTGGGATTAAACCATAATAAACCATGGAGAAAAAAAGAGAGACAAGACCCAAATAATGCAAATTCAATGAATCTTTCTTTTGTATTAACTTTTATTGAAAATTATGCAATCAAAGTATCATATCCATCAATTCAAAACCCAAAATGAACTTCACACCGAAAATACATTTTATTTCCACATTCATGATTAGACACCAAAAATTTTGCTACACGGTACAAGACCAACTCCAAAATAGAAATAGGCCATTTCATTTCTTAAAATTCAAATGCTTCTCTAAGTCTTGTAAATCCATTGTAGAGATAAATTACAACAATCTTCAGATTGGAGAGATGGGACACATGATAAGTGCATAGTTGGCCTTTCAACAATTTGATGTAACATCTCTAGAATCATGTGACTACTAGTACTTTCCTTTTAACCACAAGTCACTTCTAAGAAAGAATATCCATAAGCTTATTGTTGTTCAGGTTAGCCTTAGCATTTGAGTCATGATCAATAACATATCTATTTACACACTCCTTGTATTCATCATTAGTTGGTCATGTGTGTGTAACGATTTGATTTTCCACCTATCTATAAGGATTGTACTTCATTATTTCCAGTGTAACCTCTTTCTCAAAAAATTGATAAAATACCCATGAGTTTACTAATTTTTTAATACATTCCTGAAAGGGTTTCATATTTATATCTTGGCTTAACTACTTCATTCACCTTGTTTATTGAATCATCTCTCCAATTAGAAAAATATTTTATACTTTTTTCTTCTTTAGAAATATGTGGCACAAGTGTATATTGAAACCCTTCTAAGGTATCCTTTAGCTCCATCATTTTGGTTTCAATATATTTATGCAAAATTGAAACTATTTTAAGTGATTTAATAATCTTAATAGTGGGCATAGCATCTAGAGGGGCAATCAAGTCCACCCTAATAGATTATTCGATATTTTTCATCTTCTCAATTTTGTTCACCCACTTTTGATAAGTTGGTTTAACCAACTTCCTATTATCTTCTATCTTGCTAATGGATAAACATAACAATGAGCACACTTGATGAAGCCTGAACATCTTAGAATTTATTTATTTTGAAAAATAATTTCTTTATTCAACTCAAAAATCCACTTATCATTTTCAATTTTTTATTGCAAAAACCAACTCTCTAATCAGAATATTGACATCCTTATCTCCCTTAAGTGGAATATGTTGAAGTGACACTATGGAACTTGTTGGTGTAATCGGTACTATACTTAATCACCTTGAAGAACTTTCCCTTTTTCCACTAGGGGTCCTAATTATTTCTAGTTCAGATACCTTTTGTTCCAACAAACTCACCTAGGTTAGAAAACTAGTAGTCATCTTTGATTTATTTCCATAAGAAGCAAAAATATCCCCATACTTTTCTTGTAGTTGATCATATTCCTTATCCTTTCCCTTAGCCACATCATGCACATAAGAAACATGTTCTTGTATGTCATTTTCTGATTCAAAGATCTTTGCATCTTCTTCTCTCTACAAGACTATATTAACCTTGATTATAGTATTCTCATTAGCAATCTCTTTCCCAAAAGTACAAGTAAAGAAAGCCTAAATAGAAAAAGAAGCAAGATCCTCATTTTAGTACATTCCTCTACTATGTTTTTGCTTGATATTAGATCTCTTTAACATAATTTCTTACATGATTGAGTCAAAGGCAGCAACATCTACTATATTAAGACTTGGTAGCAGTAGGACCCTTGATTCCTTCATAATTTAACTCCCTTATTCTGGGGTGATAGTTTGAAATAAAGTCATCATCTATCCTACAATTTATTTTATGAGCTCTTCAACATTAGCTCTAGGCCTTTGTAGATTATTTTCATCTATTTTTTGATGACATTCCAAACTATAATATTGCCAAAGTAATTTCTTGAAAGCCATTGATTTGATGAACTCATCATCCTCAAAAAATTCCCTACACACCTCTATTCTCACATCTCTTGGGAATATTACCATGATTTCTTGGGTAGTAATGGTAGAAGTAGGTTCTTTGGACACTTATAGAAGTCCTTTTGTCAATAATTCCTCTGGTATATAAATGAAATATTCCTCCTTAGGGGTATCTACTTATCTTGGTTTCTCCACATCTTGGGTGGGCATTACACTCCTTAAGACTAATTTTTCTTCAAGCACAAGATTATGGTGCCTACCTAATAGTGAAGGTGGAATAGATGGCCTAGGAGAGTCATGTGGAGGAGTCCTTCTCACTAGATCTTATTCTTTGTGAGCCTCTAGGACCACTAGTCCCACTAATCTTCTAACATATTTTTTCTATCATGTACTCTCAACCCACTTTCAATACTTTTCCTTTTTGTAGGCTCATCACCCAAAGGATCTATCTCCTCTCTCGACCTCTTCTATCCTTTTCCCTCTTCTAGAATCATATAAGATTCTTTCAATAGTAAATCTAGGCCTTCTGCATCCTCCACAAATATGACTTTGGCCTTCTTGGCTATGCCAAGTTTCTCATTCATGCTCTAATACACACCCAAGAAATTCTTGAGTACTATTCTCAATTTTTGAGCCTAATTTTTTGCATGAGGAACTGGATCATAGCTTGAATCCACTTTATGAATTTCATCTGACAAATATTTAAAATCATTCCTCCATTTCTTCTTCCTTTTCTAGGATTTAATATTGTCATCATTTTTTATTATATCTTCTAGAAAATCAAATTCATGCTCACCCTTTGGTGCCATATTAATCCTTTTCATTAGCATCTAATAAAAACCTTCTATATCATTTAGCCTTTTTTAATTATCCTCCATATTGTAGGGCCTAAGAAATGAAACTATATTCTTCTATCCCACCTTTTTCATTGCAAAGTGATGAAAAATAATGAAGTTTGAGAAGAAATCTCTTTTATTAGCATTTGTTGGAAAACTAGTATGCTAGAACATACCAATTTGCCTCATAATATCAAGAAATCAAATTCTCAATGGGACATATCTAGGAAGCACAAAAGGCCTTACTTGAAAACCATTAATTTTGATGACAATTATGTGTGAGTAGATTTATACATCAGCCCATTGATGACACAACTTTGGAGCAACATTACAATCAATTGGCCTTAAGAATGTAAACACGAAAGATAGAAAGTTTCTAACAAATGGAAATATTCTCCTCATAAGAATAAATCCAAATTCATTCTCAAATAATGTGAAAATAGAATCATTCTAATCAATAGACATGATTGTTTACCATAATTGGTCTCAAAACACTTCATCATCCCTCTCAAACTCCATATACATGTGTTTAGAAAAATAATCTCTATTATGGAAAAGGATCATATGCATAAGAAATTAGTACCATCTAAAATTTATTGTCTATCCTCTATGTAGAGCTATCAATGCTTCAATAATTCTTGCCTCTAAGTATTGAGGGAAATCATATATAATCACACTTCTAAATCCCCAAGAAGATCCACATTGTAGCCTTACTAAATTTTACCTCAATCTCTAATCCTAGCTCCTAGTTTAAAGTAGTGTGTCTATTCAACAAGGTATCATCATAATGGTCTACATTACACACAGTGTATCATGTAGCTGCAAGTGTGAGTTGAATTCCATTCACAATTTTTAAGAAGGGGGTAGTCAGATTTTGTACCATAGTTGGCCTAGCTTGATCAAAAGCTTCTCCAAAAAACCTCAAATAAACTTCATAGTCACATCTAGGGTAGAGTGGAGGTATAAGGCCTTTTGATGGACTCAACATCACTTTTTAGTAAAATTTCTCCAATCAAATCCCTAATTGTCTATGTGAGTATCATGTTTTTCTACTAACTCTAATTGCAGGTCCACATCTAATAAAATGGTAAGCACCACAAAATTCTTGATACCATATCACCATATATTGTTAAAGAAAATACTTGAATCAAATTGGTTATACCATCTTGTAAACACATCTAAACCCTTAATTGGCACGGACACATCATGAATATTTTTATATTTATCCTTCAAACCTAGGTGCACTTTATTTTTTAGTACTTTCCACTCTTTTGAGGAAACTTGACCCTCATTGGATAAGGGTAATTAAATGATAAAGTCATCTTGTATATGCCTATCCTCATAATTGAATTTACTAGAGTGTTTCTTGGGAGATATATTCACAAAATCTAAGAGCTAAGAGGGATAAGATTATATAGTTATTGGATGGACCAAAAATAGGTTTTTTATGACAATGATAACTTCAAATTGTTGATCTTAGATTGGTTTTGACAAATGAGCGTCTATAAACTTAAGTCAATTACTTAGTTTATGCCAAACAAGTAACATATGCTGAGCATAACATATAAGATAATGCATTCCAAGGAAACATTGAGTGTTGAGCCACTTAAGTGTCAAGTCACTCAGATGTTGAGTAGATAGTATGTGCTAAGTGATTCAAGTGCCGAGAAAGTAGTGCATGCCAAGTCATTCAGATGTTGAGTGACAATATTGAAGTTATAGTTAGTTTCAAGCACTAGGGACTTTAGATTTTGAGTACTATAGTTTTTGGCATATTTGTTTGTATTGGCACAAACTTATGGAAACCATTTTTTAGATGACATAAGTATTTTTTTATGATCTTTGTTGCTAATGATGAATCTTAATTGTAAATCCCTATGCATTAAATATATCCAATAAGAAAAAGTAAACATTTAAGAGGAAATATGGGTGAATCACTACCATTGATTCATACCTAGCCCTAAATCACCTAGGTCTTCTTAAGGAAGATAAAACCCTAAACTCAAAAAAGGAATGCTAAGGATAATTAAAGAGAATTTACATGCAAAAATAAAGAATTCATGGTGATTAAGGTGTTATGAATTGAGTTACATTGCAAAATTAGTTGAAGGAGAATATAGGAAAGGAATTAGAGGGTAGTAGAGATACATCTAATCAGAAAGGATCAAGTACACATTAGTATAGAGGTGATATGATATCTAGCAACAGAGTGCTAACCATAGGACCATTGTTGAGAGATTCTAATAGGTGAATCAATTAAATCTCTTAATAGAGTAGTGTAGGACTAGAAAATAGGATAATATCTAACATACTATGAGCAAATCACAAACTCAATAAACATACATTGATACCCTCTAGTCTACCATGAAAACCAAATAAACAAAGAAAGAAACACCAAGTTAAAATGCCCTCTTTCATTTTTAACTCCCATGTCCTTCTTTCTTCTCCATATGATGTAGCACCAATTGCCTATAATGCACACAATTAGAAACAAAAAGCCTATGATATGATAATGATAAGAGACTACTAGAAGAAGTAATTTTAAGCTTGAGAGAGCAAATATCAAGGGACCTAAAATGGGAGGAAGAATGATCAATTTATAATCAACATGAAAGATGAGAGCATTGGACTTGTCACCTTAGATATACAACTTGGCAAGAGACTCCTTTGAGAATCCATGAAACATATGACACAAGATGCCAAATGTAGGATTGTATGACACTTGGAAGTTAGACATGGTTAAAAAATGGAAGAAGATCTATGACACATCATGTGACACCTCAAACCCACTTAAAGCCAAGAATCTATGACAATGGAAGCCAAATATAGACATGTGTAAGGGAAGAAGAATATAGCCAAGTGTAAATGGAGAGTCCATGATTTGTCATGCCCATGTGTCATGATGATGTCAATATTACGTGGAATATTTGAATTAAAAATCTATTATTCCTTACAAATATAAATTAGTAAAATGGAATTAATGGTAGAAAATATGACTTAGGAAATTGAGAATTTCCATAGTTTGTGAATGATGAATGAATTAATTAATTGAGGATGTTAGTTAGAATGAACAATTAGTAATGTGTAATGAAAATAATTAGAATGACACAGGATTAAATTATTAGTTGTTTAACCCTATAAAGGAAATTAGTAAATGATTGGCCAATTTGGTTAAATAAATGTAGGATGAAATGTGATGATTGTGCAGATCAATTAGGATGATGGTGGATAGATTAAAGCCATGATCCAATTGATTGATTGGTTCAAATTGATAACATTCCAAGGATAAATGACATGAATTAAAGACATGTAGCATCTAAATTACATTGTAAATGCCACAAGATCAAGATTGATTGATAGGGTTGATCTTAATAACATTGAAAAACACTGTTAATTTTATTAAATTGATTCAATGATGCCATGATCTAACATTGAGAGACTGGACAATGTCAAAGATCAGATGATGCGAGTGACAGTTTGACCTAGCACTGAGAGCCATGATAGTATAAGGTTGGATTGATAGATTTGATGAATTGATAGATTTCCAAGGCACTAAGAGCCATGATAATGCCTAGGGTTAGACAAATGATAATATATTTGGGATGTTTGACATGTTTCAAGTTAATTAAGACTAATTCTAGGTGATTTTGGGTAGATTTGGGTGATTTCAAGTTGATTTGATATGATTTAGAGTTGATTTGATATGATTTTTGATGATGTTGAAATGGATCCAAAATGATCTGCAATTGATGTGAAAGAGGATACGAATGATGATAGACACTATTGAGATATAATCAATTTGGCCAAAAGATTAGAATTAGTGGAATGAGAAAATCAGATGAGTTAGTATCAAAATGCGATGAAACCAAATATGTGAACCATTTTTTAGCATCTACATTTTGCCCCTCTTTGATACAATGTGATTCAAAGCATTGTGTCAAAAAACACTAACAAAAAAGTCATAAAAGTATGTCCCACTAGCAATTGTATATATTGGTTGCCCCTTAAGAAATTGATCAACATGGACATATGATAGGTCTATTTGTCAATAGTGAGAGGAAAAAGCCATAGAATTTGATAAATCATAAATTAAAGCTCAAATGTGAAAGTTATAGGGTCTAGAGTGCAAAGAAAGGTCAATCAAGGGCCTGTGAGTAGTTTCATATGTTACCACTCAAGAAAGTGAAAAAATGATGAAAGTGATAGTTCAATTTTTTTGCAACAAAAATATGAATCCAACATAAATTATAGATTGAGAATTGCAGTTGAAACGCAAAAGTTATGGGCTCTAGAGTGCAAAGTAGGGGCTCCAAAAGTAGTTCGCGCATCTAACTACCCAAAATGTGCCTAAATGTTTCCTAGGAATGCTTGGTCATGCCAATTATGCTATGACAGTACCAAGTGCACCCTAGGTGCACTTGGGAAGCCCAATTATGCTCAAACAGTGCACATTGTGCCCCAGATGGCTCCAAGGGACCAAAATTAGCTTGACTGGACTCATAATGATTTGAAAATTTGTGTGCATGCCCAAAATGATGGAAAGAGGTTAGAACATGGTAAAATTAGTTAAAAAATAGTAAAATGTGCTCAAATTTGGTCAAATGGAGTCCAGACTTGGTGGAAACCCATAGAAGGTTTATAGACAGTGTATGATGATGTAGGATTATAGTAATATAAGATGAAGATGATTTGGTGATGATCATGGATGATAGAAGATTGGGGAGACAGGATGAGAAATGGTTAGAATGAGGTAATGAATTTTACTTTCATAAAGTACACTATATTTCATTGGAGCTTTATTTTGATATGGCAAATAAAATGCAATTCATCTTGGCATAAAGGGCCAGAGCACTAATGCAAACCTTTTTCGTAAACATGCATAATGTAAATAGAAAATGAACTTCTCCTTCCTAAGGCATATAGACATATCCCAAACTCTCAAAAGTAAATTGCTTTAATAGAAAGAAAAAAAAGGAAAAGATGACCATGAACCATCCTAGCCACTCTCATAGATTAGTTTATATCATCAAATGGCATAGGTACATGATTGAAGAAAAATAAAGAAAAAATAAACCACTCATTAAATAGTGTGAGCCAATAGCTATTCTTGTCCATTATTACTTACTTTTTAGTGTTTTAGGTTTGTAAATAGTGTATGATAGGTTGATCATGTGATAGTTCCTTCATAGTGACACGTTGGATTGATTGTTTGTTCACATTGCTCAGATAGTGTGACTGTTGTTGAATTGCAATTTTTTGAGTTTCAATCTATGAAAGAGTGAGTGTTTATACAAAAGGGGTGATAATCCACAGTGATTATTTACAAGGTTTATTATAATTTTTTGGTGGATTTTGTGATTTTTAGGGTTTTTGAGGATATTTGATGTTATTGTGTTACTCGTTTCTTCTAGACATTTTACGATTTTTAGGATTTTTTTCAAGACATTTTATGATGTTTAGTTTTTTTAAGGAGATTTTATGATTTCTATGAATTTTTTCATAACATGATATGATTTTTAGTGACTTTGTTCAAGATATTTTTTGATTTTTAGAAGTTTTTTTTCAAGATCATATTTGAATTTTTAGGATTTTTTCAGGATTGTAAAAGCATATACAAGTGTTAGCTCCAATTCATTATGTGATAAGTCTGATGGATACATGATTAGGGATATGCCCCTAGTTCAAGTTCAAATTCATGCACTATGTAGGTAATATGCCACTAGACAAGATGCAAACTATGTACAAAGCTCAAAGATAGAGTATGTGCAGACTGGTGATGCTTAGGTAAGATAACAATGGACATTAACTAGTTCATGGTCCATGATCAAGGACTAGGGATGTCTTGCAATATGAAGGATATGATCAAGGAATGACAAAAGGGGTAAGAACTAGATGAAATCCTAATAGATGGAGGAGCAATAATTAATTACGCATGGTTCTTGTTTGATAGATTTTCACAATGGTACTTTCCCAAAGCACCTTTTTGCCAGGTTTTCACTTGTGGATGAAATTTTTATCTTGACACAAATTTTCATGCCAAGATGCCTGTTTCCCAAGCTTTAATCAAGGAATCCATTTTTCATGGCTTTTTTCACCTTTTTATTTTCTTTTTTCATGACTTTTTGCTATTTTTTTGTTATTTGTTTAGGACTTTTAGACAGAATCACAAATGTTGCTGCTGAATGCTAAGAAGAAATCTATTTTTTGTTTTGTTAGGAGAAATTTATTCTTTATGATCATTGAATTTAATGCCTCCATCAATTTTAAAGTTTGTTGCGAGAGTATCATCATTGTCAAATCAATCAAAACTCGGTGATCCACACTAGTCCCAATCCAATAGTTCAAGATAACTTGAGGGGATGCCATCATCAGTGTTGAATGGGCTCTAGTTGAAGGTATATATATGGATATCTAGTTTAGTGGGATAATTAGGGTCATGCTTAGAATTTGGAAAACTATTGGTTTTAGGTTGGATATCATTAGATGCCTTTTCATCATTCAAAACATCCATAGTCTTACATGTCGGTAACATAGTACTAGGAGGACCTATTCATAATGGTTTGAATCCAAGCCCCAAATTAGGAGGTCATCCTTTTGTAGTGATAGGTTCAATTATTCCTTTTTTTTGATATTTAAGACTACTACATCTATCATAGCCGTGTTTTTGCATGATAATAAACACAGGTCCATACTTGTTAGGAGATATAAAAGTGAGTTCTTGTTATGATTTTTCTTTTTCAATATAGATAGATGTATTCTCATAGAAATGTTCTTCAAGTAGACCACTTGTGCTAATGAAATTGATAGAAGTGGTATTTTTTCTACTAATATCAAAATTCTTTGCTTGTAATAGTTGTGATTTATTATAAGATTGGGGAGAAACTAGTGACTCCCTAATGTGAGATACTCGAGACATAAAGTATCCTCCACACCCATTGTATTCAATCTTTAGCTTTTCCTTGGCCTTGTTGAGGAGTATATCAATGTCCAAATATTTGGAGGAATCTATGGGTTGTGCTTCATTTTTTGTTGGGACTTGGTGTGTAGTAGCATCTCTTAGATTAGCACAAAATTGCAAAGGATTTGGATCACCAGGGATGGTAACCTTCACATTGTTATAGGAAAACTCCAAATATTGATGATATGTAGATGGAACTACTTTCATAGCATGGACCCAAGGGTGTCCTAGTATCATGTTGCATATCATTTCAATATCTAGGATAAGGATTAACGTGTCTTCAATAGCTAGACCAAGTCTTATGGGTAATATGATGACACCCTTGGAGAAGCATTCACCATCATCAGAGGCCTTTATGGTGATTTTTTCAGAGGGATCCACATCTTCTTCAAAATAACCCAAACTCTTGACAACTCTAAGGGTATAGATGTCTAGTCCTATTCCTCCATCTATTAAGACACATCTAACATTGACATTATGGATAAAGACTTCAAGATGAAGGGGATCATTTTGGTTGGGTTTTTCCTTAGGAATATATTGAGGGGAAAATGTGATATGTTATGATGTAGATAGGTTCCCAACCATGGCCTAGAACTAGGAAACATCAATGTTATCTAGGAATGCTAACTCTTTAAGGGCTCGATCCAAGATCTTTTGATTTTGGGAGATGCATGCAGTAGGTCCAAGATGGATATTTGCATAGGGCACTTTCTAAGCTATTCAACAAGGCTATAATTAGTTTAAGTAGAATCATTAGGTCTACTAGGAGGTGCAAGTATAATAGAGGTATTAGGTCTAGAAGGAGCTCTAGGTAGGGTGATCTTGGTACGATGTGTAGTGACAACAAAACAAGGGTCTTCAATCTTTAAGGTGAATGTGGATATGTGGGAGTTAGACTCATTGAACCAATTTATGGTATATTCATATCTAGTGCATCTTTAATTCACATTGGCTTGGTTTGGGTTTGAACTATAGGCCTTTTCTTTGTCATGATTACCCAAAGGATCTTTGAATATGGTATGATTAGTATTGGAAGTTAGTAAGGAAGGATCAATAGTAATTATAACATCATCGATAAGGTTGTATTTCATGTTTCAGCTGAAAGCATGATGAGGTCTTGTGACCCTTGCTATAATGGTAATCCCACAAAAAAAATTCATCCCATCAAGAAGCTTTAGTTGATGGTTCATCTTTGATCAGGGGTAACTACAAGAAGTTATTATCGAGTAACTATTATAGTGCAGTCTCAAGTGGTATCCTCAATGGTGTGAATTTCATGTCTTTGGTTCTAGGATCTCTTCAAGGTCTATCTTGTGTGGAAGTCTTAGTTTTTTATTTTTGAGGTGTTGTTTGATTGGGAGTTTTTGAATTTGTAGGTTTTTCATCTTTTAGAGTTAGTTGAGGTTGTGTTACATTGATTGTTCATACATTTGCAATGCCATCATTGGTTATATTCTTATTCTTGGAGAAAATTTTTGACCTATCCTTAGATGAATTTTTGTTGGTTTTTTCCTTGTGTTTTTTAAGGATTCCCTTATAGATGAGGGCATCCTCAATACTATCCCCTTTTTTCATGAATTTTGAAATGTTGCTTGGACTTTTGATCTTGAGTTCATACATTAGGTCATGGACTAGGTTTTCAATGCATAGACTAACTTATTGTTCTTTAAGAATGTTTAATGAGCATTGACTGACTAAGTTTCCCAAGTATAATAAGAATGTGATAAATGGTTCTCCCATCTTTTGTTTAGTTGAGCACAAATCAAAGAGTGTCATGTCATTCATAATATTGAATGCAAAGTGAAAGATGAATTTGTCTGCTAGTTTTGACCAAGATTTTATGGTACGCTGAAGTTTGGAGTACTATTCAAGTGTGGCCCCACCTAGAGAATGAGGAAAAAGTCTCATGAGGTAGGTGGACTCATCACTAAGTGTAGTACAAGAGGCACAAAATTCCCTGATGTGATCAATAGGGTTGCATTTTCCTTGATATTTTTGAATCTTGGAACCTCAAAATGTTTTGGGAATGGAGGCATATAAAGAATTTTATCAAATAGATTAGGACATAAGTCCCTTTTTGTATATGGAGCATGTTTCTTCTAGACTCCCAATGCCTCAAAATGTTTGGAAAGTTGTCTGAATTATTTTAATAACTCTTCATTAGGGTTTTGCATGATAGTATTCTCTTTAAGTCTTTTTTCTTTATGAGTAGATCATTTTCTATGGTGAGAACTATGTCTATTAAATTCTAACATTTCTATGCTTGAAGAGTTAGGTGATGTGTCACTAGGTGGTGGAGGTAAGTTAGTACCTCAAAGAAAAAAGGGTCTTTGTTGTGGTATTGATTGTGATTGTTGTACCATGCATTGTCATTGCCTCACTTATTGTGGTTGTTGTTGTGCCATTTGTTGTGGTTGTTGTTGAGACACCTCTATTGGTTGTATGTGAGACCATTCATGTGACTATTGTTGTAGAGGTATTTTTTGAGGTTGTTGTGGCATATGTTGTTGTAATAAATGTTGTTGATAGGAAATTTACTGCTCTAGGCATCTTTGGTATTCCAACTATTGTTTTAGTTGCTCTTGTTCTTTAGCAAACATGGCTCATTTTTGGAATTGTTGTTGGTACATTGCATGAAAGTCAAGTGGATTTACATTAGGTTGTGCATTAGGGATATTGGATCCTTGCACCACTTGAGGTTTTTGTTGTGGTTGATATTGTTGTTGATATGTTGAATGTGTGTCAAGTGGATTTAAACTTGGTTGTGCATTGGAAATGTTAAGTCATTGTACCACTATAATGTTTGTTGTCTTTGAAGTTGGTTATGCCCTCGAGAATTGAACATCATGTTAGGGTCATTTTTTTGGTACCTTTGTGTGTTACATGTTTCTCCTTGGGACATCGTATTGATTTGACAATGAGAAGTGTTCCTTTTGGGAATGGGTGAAATGTCAATAAGACTCTTCCTTTGTATTTCAATAGGGATTGTTGAAATTGATGTTTCACATGGTGTACTCATCGGAAGTTCCATAACATTTAATGTCATAATATTTGGTAAAGTTAGGAGAAAGGGTGTGCTTTTTTGATTTTCATCCAAAGGAGGTATGTTTGGCATCTCTATAGTACAAGTTCCTTTAGGCACATCTTGTTGTTGTATTATGTGATTGAGATCAAGTCTTAACTTCCTTTTGGGATATTTAGGAAGAGTATTGTTTCCATTTATGAATGTCAGTTCATCAAACAAGGGATTGATGTTGATGTTTTCAAATGTACTTTGGAGGATTTAAATGATTTATTCTTGATGGGATCTTATAGGTGTCATCATTGTGTTTGAAAACTCCAAAGGTTTTTTTCCCTTAGCTAAGTCCAAATTAATCATGGGTTGTATATTTACAAGTGTTGGATTTTTTTGATGTTTTGACTTAGGTCCCTCCAAGTTTGGTTTAAATTTGATAATTTCTTGGGCAGGCAAAAGTTTAAAGTTTTTTCAAAAAGTCGTCTTTGCAAGCCCTAGCCATTTCTTCATCATTGATTCCATAATCCATGTCAAAGTCATCACCTAGGTGTAAAGTACCTTGTATATTTGAGGTGTTTGGGTTGAAGGTACTTGTGTTAGGTTTAGTGAATTCAGAGGGGTGTGTTTGTTCATCCTCAAGTGTGGTTGGTACACTTCCATCTCTGGGTGGTATCAGTAAAAATATGGGTTCAAAGTTAGGTCTCCATTGAACCATTCCATGTGTAGGGGAAATACTTCAGGGAAACCTCACAGTAGGTGTATTGTTTAGGGTTTTTTGTGTCATCCATTGAAGGTTGTGATCTTGCAGATACATGCTTAAGGGGTTCACAAGTAAGGGTCATGATGCTTCAATAAGGCCTTCCTCAAATATTTGTTGGGTTTTCTTTCTCTTCTTTGGTATTGGACAAGGTTTTGGTTGTGTTTGTACCTCATAAATCAAGGGTTGACATATTCCTTTGAGTCTCTAAGGTGATTGTGTCCTTGTAAGTAGTGGCATGATAACTAAGGATGTAGATGCAATAGAGGAAAACCTAAATGGACTCTCTACCTCCCAAGTGTGCACCTAAACTACCAACTATGTTCAAATAGTACCAAGTGTGCCATTAGTGCACTTGGGGCCCTAAAGGTAAGTAGTTGGTAAGTAGAAGGTATGCAGTTGATAAAGAGAAGTATTAATGTGACTAATATGCAAAATGTGAATGATTTGAGTGTTTTCTAGGGTTTTAGGATGTAATGCAATCTATGGAAGTGAAAATTAGGGTTCTAGAACCTAAGATTAAATCCTAATTACTAGGTCCACTCTAAAACTACCAACTATGCACTAAAACTACCAAATAGGTACCTGAAGTGTGCATATGGTAAATCAGGGGTGTAGTTGGTAAAATAGGGCAAAACTTGGATACCTAGAAGTGGGTATGCAAGATCTGAGTATTTTTTGGATTTTTAAGTGTTTTGGAAGGTTATGCAATGTGAAGAAGTTCCAAATGAACTAGGGTTTTGATATTCAAGGTGAAAATGTCCTAAGGAAACTATGCAAATGCAAATGTAAAGTGATGTTTTGGATTTTTGACTAAAGCAGATGAAAATATAGATTAGGGTATGCAAAATGAAGATTAGGGTTGGACTTAGAATTGAGAAGGATGTTAAAGATATATGTTTGCAAGGTTGATTATATAAATGGAGGTGCTCTATGGTTGATAATGACATTTAGGAGGTGCAATATGAGGACATGAGATCAAGAAAATTGAAGGGTTTGACCCAAGATTTGGACAAGATGATTGTTGGATTTGTTGATGGGATATGATGTTTGGAGATGAATGTCTAGGGTATTAGATTATGAAAAATGGGGTGATTATGCAACTATAGATAGGTGGAATGGTATTTAGGGAACCTAGGAATATGACAATGCTATAATAAGGGTATATGCAAGGTTTTGAACTTAGGTGAAATTTTGAAAGGTATTAACCTAAGAGTTTAACATTATGATAATAGACTTTGGATCTTGAGCAAAAAGAGATAAAAGTGGAAAGATCAAAATGAAAAAGTCAAATCCATCTTGACAAAGATAGATTTTGACCAAAGATAATGATAAAAGAAAATGACAAAATGATCATGGTCAAGATCCATTATCCATTGACACAATGAGATACTCTAGGTTCCATATGTTTGTTCATATTGTGACTAAATCCAAAGGTTTTGGGTTCAAAATGATGTTTAGGGTGATAAAAATGATGGTTATGCTGATCAAATATGCAATATGCAAAGGTCCTAAGATGCAAAATGAAGTTTTGGGTACAAGATGTTGTTTTGGGTCATATGTAGAATGTGGACCTACAAATGCTTCTAGATGCAATTTTAGTGTCCCAAAATACAATTTGGAGGCCCAAAATGGTCATGTAGGTACCCAAGTGTACTCTAATAGTATTAGGTGTGCTCTAATAGAACCAACTACAACTATGGTTCACATGGGGCTAGTTTGAGCACACTCAATAGTTTCACGACACAGTGGGGAGACTGGGTTAAATGTTTGATGTTTCTAAGCTAGTGATTGCTAAGTTGCTATACTAGAGAACTAGGATGTTGGGGATGATGTTATGATTGGATATGATATGTGTAATGAGGGTTATGTCCTAATAAATGAAGCCCTAATTGAAGATAATGATGGTTAGGACATGCAAATTGAAGATCAGGACATGTTGAGATAGTGGGGCCTATCCAGGAATCTAAGGACACTTCTAAAGTCTTAAAATGTTCTCTTGAAGTCCCAACTAGGTTCTCAAACTACCAAGTACATTGAGATAGTACAAAATATGCCCATGGTGAAATTAGGGCTAGTTAGAGTGCAATTGGTAGTTTCAGAGTAAAGTTGGTAAACTGGGCTAAAACTAAGGTGATTTTGGGTTCTGTGGTTTCTAGATTGATGTTAGAGAGAAACAAAGGGTATAGAAAAGTGCTAAGACCAGAATGAAGGTGAAAAATCATGGTTAGGACACCAAAAATTATGCTTTAAGTGTGCAAGATGAAGGTTTGGTAATGCAAAAATGCAAATGGGAGATGCGAGATGCAAATTTGTGGTTGAAATGCAAAGACTAAAGGATGCAAAGTGAAGCCTAAGGAATACACTATGAATGATGAGAGATGCTAAATGATGACTACTAGGATGAAAAATTAAGCCTAGATGATGCAAGTATGAGGCTCAAACTATGGTTAATGTAAGTGGATACTGTGTGCTAAAATGTTGTCACACTTCTATGAATCATTACATGTAAGAAAACTCAAGAATGAGCCCTCACAAATCGATCCATAGCTCTCTACTCATAGAGTGCAAGGGTTTGTAATGGAGGCCCTCAGTTTGACCTATTTTTGTGCCCATGCAAGTACACCATGAGATGAGAGATTCAAAGAGGAAAAGCAAGAATGCTGGTCTCCATGATCTTCAAATATGCATGAAAATAAGATCTAATCTATGAAAGAAAAATCTAATCTATAAATGCAAGATCTAAGCTAAAAGCCCATGATGGGTGCAAGAGAGAAAAAGACAAGAAAATAGAAGTTCTCCACAAAAAAGCTTTTGTATTCAAACTCCTTCAAAAATTGGTCTTCAAACTTGCAGCATAACGATAACATAATCATGGGTGTCTAACATGAGGAGAGGGCTCTCCCTTATAAAGGAAATTATGGAGGTGAGAGGCTTCTCACAACCAATATGGGATAATAGAGCTTGATCCATGTGAGACAAAATTCTACCAATGAGAAAAGAGGAGTGGTTGAGAAGAAAGTGGTGATCCATGTGAGACAAGATTCCACCAATTAGAAAAGAGGAGTGGTTGAGGAGAAAGTGGAAAGATAAATCCCACTTAGATCACATTTTTAAGTGTAGAGAAATTAAATAAAAAGAATTTATTTTATTTCCTTTTTTCATCAAAAGAGATATTTAAGTGGGATTTTTATTTAATTAAAAGGGATCAAGTTCTTTTTAATTAAATAGAAGATATTTAATTAAATTAAAAGAGAGGTTTTTCTCTTAATTAATTAAATGTGGATGAGCTGTTTAATTAAAAGAGAGGTGTTCTTTTAATTAAATGGGGATTTTATTTTATTTAATTAAAAGAGAAGATTTTCTTTTAATTAAATAAGACTTGGAATAAAATGATCAATCTTAGAAATGAAATAAATCGAATTTGATCAAGGAAATTGATTTGAATTGATTTAATAAAATATTACAAACCATTGATTCAGAAAATTTGATAAATTGATACATTGAATAATGGGGGCCCATAGTCTAGGCGGCCATTTTTGGGTGCATACAGATACTATGCAAAGATGAAATCTAAGTTATGCCAAGAACTCCTAAGGTTATAGTCTTTCATGTTTCCAAAGTTTGGAATGTTTTTGGACAAAGTTTGAAATGTTTTGACAAGAGGTGTGATGTTTTGACAATGTGTAATGTTTTGACAATGCTTGAATAGTATCTAAGGTGTAAATTTTTAAGTTGGATTTTATCTTGATTAATGTTTTACACACACACAAGACACAATAAAACAAGAATAGTTGTTGTTAAAGTGAAAAGACACACCACTAAATTCGCACTTGAACCAAAGTTTAGCTATGCTTACCTAGAGTAGACAACTTATAATCTTGGCACCATAGGCTTCCCCTTACAACACACTCACTTCTTGGGGCTACCAAGATCCACTTCCCAAGGGGCATGACTTCCCAAGGAACTATTGTCTCTACTAAGGACCGCAAGAATGTGGGTTGTCTTCATGGGCATGGGTGAACCCCTAAGGTAGTGGATAGAAAGTTTTTTTTCCTCTAAGAAAAAGTATTTAGTGTAGGCATTCTATTCGGTAAGTGAATGATAAACTTTCTTAGAAGGTCTCTAAACCTCAAGAGCTGGGGTTTGACATGCCACAAGGGTACTAGAGGAGAGCTATCATGCAACAATACCACCGACATGACATTAATTGTATCAAGTTTTATATAGTGGTTGGAACATTGACCTAGATTTTTCCCACTATCACTTTGAGGGCATCCCTTAGGGCTCACAAAGTGGTGAGTATTGGGTCCAAGACATGCCTCTCTATAGAAGTCACAAAAATTTCTCTTACACCCAAGATCCATGAATGGTGAGGGGAAAGCATATGTGCATGTAGCTTCTATGGTTCTAAAAAATGTATGAACATGAAGAAGTATAGAAAATTCATTTTAGTGCACTAAATGAAGTTTTATCTAATCTAGTAAATCCACACACATAGTTTAGACAAGCACATAGGGTCTTCGACAATGTCTTGCAAATAGGCATTAGTAGTTTGTAATGATTATGTCTTCATCTAGTGATCACCACATATTGTAAACAAATCATCAATAATAATAATAAGATCTAATCTAGGTCTTAGAAGGAAACACAAACCCTAGATGTAGATTTTGAGTGAAATGTTTGCTTTTTGTGAACCAATTGTACTCTGACAGAGAAAACTACACCCCAAAAAGCCAAAATGACTTAGGATGTCACCAAGTGAACTTAAATAGTCCTAACTACACCCATGGTACACTTGGAGCCTAGAAGGATGTAGTTGGTATCTTTGGTACATAGTTGGGAGACCAGTTGTAGATTGTGGGGAAATGAGCCCTAAATAATACCTAGAAACTAAAATTTAGAAATTTAGCCCACCACTTGTGCTTAGAAAATGAAAACTATACCCATGGTGTACTTGGGGCCTAGAACGGTGAAGTTGGTAAGTTGTGAATAGTAGATGGGTGTTATGGTGACTCCTAGGCCTTTAAGACTACTTCCTAAAGGTCCCAAGTGTGCCCTGACAAAGAAGAGTGCACCCTAGGATAGAAAGCTAATAGAATACATAGATGAAGACCTAAAATAATTTTACTTTTCCTCCTAATTAAACTAGATGTGATAAGGAAGAGTAGATAGCCATTATACCCTTCCAAGTGAGCTCCTTCCTTACACCTTCAAGTACAAAATCAAGAAACCCAAGTTAGTTTGCATGATCTTCACATTGAGTTCACCAATTATAGAACCAAAAAATAGGCTAATATCTAACATACTATGAGAAAATCACAAACACAATAAACATACACCGATACCCTCTAGTCTACCACAAAAACCAAATACACAAAGAAAACAATACAAAGTTTAAAACCCCTTTTTATTTGTAGTTCCCATGTCCTTTCTTCTCCATATGATGTAGCTCCAATTTCTTATAATGCACACAATTAGAAAATAAAAGCCTATGATATGATAATGATATGAAAATTCTAGAAGAAGAAATTTTAATCTTGAGAGACCAAAGACCAAGGGACCTAAAATGAGAGGAAGAATTCTCAATTTATAATCAACACGCAAGATGAAAGCATTGGACTTGTCACCTTGGATATGCAACTTGGAAAGAGATTCCTTTGAGAATCCATGACACATATGACACAAGATGCCAAATGTAGGATTGTATGATTCTTGGAAGTCAAACATGGCTAAAAAATGGAAGAAGATCTATGACGCATCATGTGACACCTCAAATCTACTTAAAGCCAAGAATCTATGACAATCGAAGCCAAATATAGACATGCGTAAGGGAATAAGAATATATGGATCATGATATATCTTATCCAAGCATAAATGGAGAGTCCATGATATGTCATGCCTATGTGTCATGATGATGTCAATATTATATGAAATATTTGAATTAAAATCCATTATTCCACACAAATAGAAATTAGTAAAAATGGAATTAATGGTGGAAAATATGACTTAGGAAATTGAGAATTTCCATAGTTTGTGAATGATAAATCAATAATTAATTGAGGATGTTAGTTAAAATGAATAATTGCTAATACATAATGAAAATTATTGGAATGACATGGGATTAAATTATTAGTTGTTTAACCCTATAAAGGAAATTAGTAAATGATTGGACAATTTGATTAAATAAATGCAAGATGAAATGTGATGATCACACAGATCAATTAGGATGATGGTGGATAGATCAAAGGTGTAATCCAATTGATTGATTGGTTCAAATTGATAACATGACAAGGATACATGATATAAATTAAGGACACATAACATTTAACTAACATTATAAATGCCACAGGATCAAGATTGATTAATAGGGTTGATCTTAATAATATCAATGAACACTATTAATGTTATTAAATTCATTCAATGGTTCCATAATCTAGCACTAAGAGACTAGACAATGTTGAATATTAGATGATACGAGTGACAATTTGACCTAGCACTAAGAACCATGATAGTACTAAGGCCAGATTGATAGATTTGATGGATTGATAGATTTCCAAGGCACTGATAGCCATGACAATGCCTAGGGTTGGACATGATGATAGATTTGGGATGTTTGACATGTGTTGGGTTGATTAAGACTAATTATCAATTATTCTAAGTATATTTTGGGTGATTTGATATGATTTTGAGTTCATTTGATATGATATTTTATGATGTTGAAATGCTTCCAAAATGATTTATAATTGATGTGAAAGAGAATACAAATGATGACAGACATTTTTGAGATATAATCAAGTTGGCCAAAAGAACAAAATTAGTGGAATGAAAAAATGGGATGAGTTAGTATGAAATTGCAATGAAACCATAGGCGTGAACTAGTTTTGAGCATCTACAAGTAGTTCTAACAAGCTGTGTTAAACTCCTCTAACAAGGTGCTTATTTAATTGTAAGTTCAAGTCCTCTAATCAGGCACACTTCTAATAGGGTGTTAAAATTATTTAACAAGGTGAGACCTAATAGTCTTTGTAAGCCTTTAACAGGGCAGATCTTTCATAGGGTAGATCATGTTTCATGGTCAAACATTATAACCTTCATTGGATACACTTTATTATTGTAGTAGTGAAGATTTGTGGGTGTCATCCCCACCCTAGTATTACCTTCTTCTTGGAGGGTTTTTGTGGAACGAAATATCTTTTTTTATACAGTGTTGAATATTTTACTTTCATACTATGGATGTATATGCTCAATTTGGTATTTTAGTTTATATGCATAGATTGTGAGATGGATGTGTGGTGAATAGTTTTAGAGGTTGAAAGTTTTAAGTGTTGATTCACAAAACACCCCCCCCCCCCTCAGATTTTACTTCCCTATTATATTTATAATACAAATTTACCAACCAAGCCTCTATTAATTGCATAAATTTTATGGAAATGATCTATGGAGGTTCCCAGGTATGGCTTTGTTACTTACTCTTTTTTTCTGGGGAAATTCACTCTAGAATTTGCTTTAAATTCTTCTTCTAAAGGTGAACACAATTATTTATATGATAGTTTTAAATCCTTAAGAGTATCATTAATTGATTAATTCATGTGACATAAAACTAGATTTTAATGAGAATATTTCCCTCTATGATAGTACAACTTTAAACTTGCACCGTCAACCTTTGTTTCTCTTGTATCCGATGACTACTACCTATGTTTGACCTATTTTGACAATCCATGTCTATGTTTGTGACCCACTATTTGACCAATAATAAATAGGAAGATATGTCAAGTAGACACCTTTGAAATTGAAATATCTTTGGTAAGAGAGGCCATGTATCATCATCTGACATTTTTGTCTAAAAAATGTTAGATCTCACAAAAACATGTGGGTTGTCAATATTCATCCAAGATGTCTTCTCAATGTTGAATATTCATCAATGAGAGATTCATTGAATCTTTATTTTAGGAATTCATCATCCTCAAAAAAATCCCTACATGCCTCTGTTCTCACATCTCTTGGGAAAATTCCCTTTATTTCTTGGGTAGTGATGCTAGAAATGGGTGCCCTAGGAACTTGAAGAATTCCTTATGTTAATAACCCCCTTGAAATATAAATGAAATCTCCCTCCTCCTCTTCCTCCTTGGTGATATATACTTCCCTTGGCTACCCCACATCTTGGGTGGGCATTACACTCCTTGAGACTCCTTTTTCTTTAGGCACAAGATCATGGTGTGTACTTGATAGTGAAGGTGGAGCATGTGACCTAGGAGACTATGGAGAATGAGTCCTCATTATATCTTCTTCTTCTTGACCCTCTAGGATTATTGGTCCTACTAATCTTGTAAGATATTCTTTTCATTATTATACTCTTACACCACTTTTGATTCTTGTCCTTTTTGTAGGTTCATCACCTTGAGTCTATATCTCCTCTCTAAACCTCTTCTATCATTTTCTACCCTCTAGAATCATATCATAGGATTTCAATAGTAAATCTAGGCCTTCAACATCTTCCACAAATGAGACTTTGGACTTCTCACCTCTACCAAGTTTCTCATTCATGGTATCATACACACTCAAAAAATTCTTGAGTATTATTGTCAACCTTTGAGCCTCATTTTTGGCATTAGGGAATGGATCAAAGCGTGGATGCTCTGTATGGATTCCATCTAACAAATCTTTGAAAGCATGCCAAAATTTCTTCTTACTTCTCCAAGATTTCACATCTTCATTATTCCTGACTATATCTTTAAAAAAATTGAATTCATGCTCACCCTTAAGTGTCATATTAATCCTTCTCATTAGAATCTGATAAAACTCTTCTATATAATTTATCCTCTTGAAATTTACCTCAATATTGTATTGCCTAAGCAACTAAACTATGTCCTTTTGTGCCCCTTTTATCATTGAAAAGCGATGAAAAACTATAAGGTTTGGGAAGAAAATTCCCTTATTAACTTCTACTAGAAAATTAGTATCTTGGAGCATGCCAATTTTCTTGGTAACCTCAAGAAATCTAATTCTCAATGGGACATATCTAGCTAACTCAAATGGTCTCCCTACGAAATCATAAATTCTTATGACACTATTGTATGAGTAGAAATATATATCACCCCATTAATGACAAAACTATGGAACAACATTATAATTAATTGGCCTTAAGAATGGAAACAAGAAACATGGAAAATATCTAACAAGTGGAAATATTCTCCTTCTAAGAACACATCCAAATTAATTCTCAAACAATGCAAAACTAGGCTCATTCCAATGAAAAGACATGATTATTGATCATAATTGGAATAGAAACACTTCATCATCCCTCTTAAACTCCATATAAATGTGTTTAGAAAAATTGTCTCTATTGTTGAAAAGGATCATATGCATAAGCAATCAATACCATATAAAATTGGTTTCTCCTATATGTAGATCTGCCAACCTTTCACTAATTATGGCCTCTAGGTATTAGGGAAATCATAAATAATTGCAACACAAAACATTTGAATCCCTAAGCATATTCAGATTATTTCCTTACTAAATTTATTCTCTAACCCTAACACATAGTATAAAGTAGTGTATTCAGTAAGGTATCATCATAGTGGTCCACATTACCCATGTTGTATGATATAGATGCACATTTGAGTTAAATTCCATTCACAAATTATAAGAAGGGGGTATTCAAAATTTTCACTAGAGTTGGCTCATCTTGATCAAAAGATTATTCAAATGACTTAAAATAAACTTCACCAATCACATATAGGAAATAGTAGAGGTTGAATGCCTTTTTGATGGATCAACTTTATTTGTCCAAATCACTAACTATATATGTGATAGGATTATATTTTGCTTCTAACTCTAATAGAAGTTCCACATCCAAGAAAATAGTAGGGACCATCAACTTCTAGAGATCATACTTCCATACATTATAAAAGGGACTCCTTACATTGGTTTTCCCATACCACCTACTAAACATCTAAACCTTCAATAAGCATGGTCACATCATGAATATTTCCATAGTTTTCCTTCAAACCCATGTGCACTTCATTTTTCAATATTTTCCACTCTTCTAAGGTAACTTAACCCTCCTTAGATAAGGGTAATTGATCAATAAAATCATCTTGTAGATGCCTATTCTCATAATTGAATTTACTAGAGTGTTTCTTGGGTGGCATATTTGCATAAATGAAGATCTAAGAGGGCTAAGATTCTATATTTATTTGATGGGCCAAAACTAGGGTTTAATGACCATGATAACTTGAAATTCATTAAGAAAACCTCTACTAATCGCACAAATTCTATGGAAATAATATTTGCAAGCTCACAGGTATGGCTCTGTTACTTACTTTCTTTTTGTTGAGGAAATTCCTTTGGACTTTGCTTCAAATTCTTCTTCTATAGGTGAAAGTAGTTGTTTCTATTATCTTAAATACATTAAGATAGAATTGATGGGATGATATGGTCATTTTAAATCCTTGAGAGTATCATTAATTCCTTAAATTGTGTGACATAACTCTAGCTTTCAATGAGAATCATTTCCCTCTATCATAGTATAACTTTGAACATGCACCATCAATATTTATTTCTCTTGTATCTCAAGACTACTACCTTTGTTTGACCCATGTTGACGATCCCTATTAGTATTTGGGACCCATTGTTCAAAAAATGAGAAATAATAAGAGACAACGCATAGACAACTTTGAAATTTCAACATTTTGGGGAAGAGAGGCCACTTGTCATCATCTCATGTTTTCATGAGATAAATATTAGGTCTCACAAAAGCACGTGAGTCATCGATCTTCATCCAATATGTTTGTTTAATGTTTAATCACCATAAATGAGTGATTAAGTCATAGTCATTGATTTAAAATGTGTGCAAAATCTTCTCTTAAGTGGCTCAAAGTCCCCTTAGTACTATGAAGACATGTGGAGACATTTTGTGTTTTTTCATTCAAGGAGAGAGAACCTCACAAAAATACAAGTCATTGATCTCATTTTCCTTAAGCTTATGTATCACTAACTACATTCAAGTCCATGGATGAATTCCACATGGACCAATAACATCTCAAGTCCTTGCTAACTCCATAGGTCCCACTAAGAACTTCCTTCACACTAGACCCATACACACATCAAGATATCATATTTTTAGGTGGTTTTTAATAGGTTTCTTGAAAATGTGATGGTCATCTAATCTCCTTTGTCTATTCTATCTTCAAAAAGTGTTCCCCCAACCTTCAGAACATGTGGCATCATCCTCTATTTTTGCATGAGTTTTTGTAGGCATTCCAAAAATATGATGGTTGATAAATTTTCTCCTTTAGAAACTAAGTGTTGCACCCACCATATTGTATCCAAGTTGGAGCCATTGGGACCAATGAAGAAAGGAATAACTTTGATGACTCACCAAGTCCCACCATAATCATTTAAGATTAGATCAATACAACATGGAAATATCTCATGTTATTGCATTTGAGGAGAGAAAACATCCTAAAGAAATGAGTCATGGGATCTTCCTTCAATTATGAATCATTGCTTGAAAACCTAGGCCCATTATGTGACCCATATATGCATCTCATATTCTTTGTGTTTGTTTCTATCAAATTTACAAAAAAATAATGACTATTGGATCTTGCCCCCACCTTGTCCATATATGGAATGGCCCAAAACATTTATTCACGAAGGTTAGACTTGTGAAAAATTTGTGAACCATGAGCTAAAAAATAAATAAGGGAACCCAACATATGATGCAATGACACTTATTTAAGTGATGTAGTTACAAGGAAGTATTCATGAGGTTGATACATGACATATAACACATTCAGTAAAAGGGGAACTCCTTTCATGAAACAAGGACCTTCTTTTAAGTTACTTAAAAATTAGCTTTGAAATATAAAATTTGGTGGGTTTTTCATCTTTTAAGTAATCTTTCATATGGCCATACACACCAAAACCTTAACTTTGACCAAAAAAGGAAAAACACTACTACGATAGAAAAATTATACCTTATTGAAAATAGTGTTAATAGTGGGTCTTTTTGGGGATGATAGATAATTTATGTGTGTTGAAGGATACCATAATTAGTAGCAGAGAAGACCACACACCTAACAACATTTGGAGAGCACTAGGTAGAACAAAAAACATAATAGAACACTGAGAAAAGGAAAACACCAAACCTATATATAAGAAGACACACAACATGAAAGAAAACACACCTATATACATAGTTGACAAGAATCTACCCTATTGTACTATTCATGAAAGAATAAATAGCTCTAGCAGAATTATTTCTTCAAAGACTTTCCATGAACTAATAGTTCAAGAAGATTACTAGATATTTCTCTAATAACATATGAGTCTTCTCTATATCACCCTTAGGGCTCTTGCTACTTATTTATGAGCACTTTAAGGCTCAAATAATAAGAAATCCCCCCCTCAAACTAAGAATGTGATCTTCAGAAGGTCTAGCTTCTCTTTTGACTCAGATGATATTCAGAGCTTAAGCTCTGAGGATAGGGGGATTAAATCCGCAATTTAAAAAAGTCACCCATCAGGTCAAGAATTTTTCTTCTTCCTTAACCCCTAGTAGAAAAAGCCCTAGGGATCATAGACAGAAGCAACTTGTGAAGGATGAGAAGGTTGACAACAATTATGAGGAGGATGTGGAGATGAAAGAGGAGGAAAAGGAGATGCAGGAGAAAAATAAGGAAGACTAGTGAGGGAAGAAATGCAAGAGGGAGGGTATGGAGGACGAGAGAATGTAGCAAGAATTAGATATGTCTTTGCTACCTCTTTCTCCTATCCATCTTCAAACCCAACTTGAGGAGCAAAAAATGGATTTTGAGACCGAGGGAGGGGAGGTGTAGGTCAATGACAAGAGGAAAGATTGGAAAAAATTTAATGTTAGGACCTTGAAAATGGGCATTTTTAGAGAGGCCATGAATTTGCAGGTCCTCACGGATAACCAAGAAGGGTTGCAGCTTGAAGAACTCATAGACTTGATGATTGTGGCTATCTCAGATAAAGCTAGGGAAATTGGGATGAACCTTTTGAACAATGCCCACAATAGTATGATTGATAACTATAGATCAATCAAGTGGCTTTTCCATGAGTTGGGGGTAGTCAAAGAGTAGGTGTGTCATATGGAGGATTATAGGAATGGAACATATTTTGATAATAGAAATTGCCATAGTGAGAGGCTTAGTCTGGCAGAGAGAAAGATTAACAACCTCGAGAACTACAACCACAATCTCTCAAACTAGATGATTTTGCTGCTAAGCTCCATTAACAAAAACACTATATCTTTAATTGGTTGGATCAAAGATAGAGTTATGCAGGAAGATGAGGAAGGAAAAGACAGGGAAAAAGCCAAAGTAGTGGTCAACCTTGCAAAGGACAACATCAATAATGGCCAGGACTAGGAGGATCAAAGGGTGCACCAGCAAGAGGTTGAGGAGAACCAGATGGCCTATGAGGCTACTCAGGTCATGTAAGAACTAGAGAGAAAGAATGAGGACTAATCCACTACCTATTCTTTTGTTTCTATATGTGCCTTTTTTTGGCTTTTTGTCAGGGCTTTTGCCTTTTTCGGTTAATGTTGTTTATGTTCCTGGTCTTTTCTTAGTTATTTTTTTTTGGTTGGGCCTTGTACTTATTATCAGTCTTTGAACTTGTACTCTTTTGGCTAGGCTCTTCACGCTTATTTTCAGCCTTGTTAATGTTTTGACTCTTGGGTTTCAAGGTCCCTGTAAAACCTGTTTATCTAATCAAAAACATATGAGTCTTCTCCCCATTTTTTTTGAATCATACAAGGTCCTAACCATATGGTTTCAACTTCTACATGATTACCCTTGTCCTCAACTATGGCACTCTATAATAACACCAAGTCATCTATTTCAAACTTCCTATTTTTAGACTTTCTATCATATATATTCTTCATTTATAGTTACAATTTGGCATTCCTGATTGATGCTCCTCTCCTAGTTTCATCTAGTTCCATGATATCATTTAGTCTATCTTGCACATCACTAATTACATCCTCTTTGTACTTTTAGATGAACTTATACATCCCAATTAAATTTTTTTGGGGTAAACTTGTATGAATCCTATATGCTAAGTCAAAAAGTACAGAACTGATTGCCTTCTTCACTATTACCCAATCTACCCATATTGGTAATGGTAACTTGGAATCCCAAGCCTTCTTGTTTTCATCCAAAATTGTTTTAATAATCTTAAATTATTTTATTGTTAGATTCTTCTTGTCCATTTCCCTAAGGGTGATATAGGGAAGATTTAGACCTAGTTATTCAATATTATTCATAGAACTAGATATATTCATATGACCTAAAACATATAGCATTATCAGTAAAAATCCTCATAGGGAATCCAAAATTGGTAAGTTTTTATTCAAATGAAAATCATTCACCACTTTTCTATTGTATCTTCTAGTTGGAATATATTCTACCCACTTTACAAAGTAATATGTTGCCACTAAGATCTAGGAATGACCTCCACTGGATTTATTAGAAATCTCACCTATGAAATCTATTTCCCATTGTTGGAAAAGTTCTTGCACTTCTACTAGTCTCAATGGTAAGTTACTAGAGAACTTTAATTTCCTACAAACCTCAAGCAAGAGTCACATTTCTTTACTAAATCATGAGCATCCCTAAACAAATTGGGACACCAAAACCCAACCCTTATTGCCTTGTGAGCTACAGTCTTTGTCATGTAATGACCTCCATATACACCACTATGAACATCCACCATTCTACTTGATTTTTCTTGATCTACACATTTCAATAGAACACCTTCAATATTTTTCCAACATAGTTTATCATTAAAAATTGTATATATTTGATGTCTTCAATCTTTAGTTATGTCTTCTCATGATCATTCATTATAGGAGGAGAACACATATGTTACAAGTAATAGATAATATCTTTGTACTAGTCACAAGAATCCATGTTACATAAATATAGCCTATGATCATCATCCTCTTAATTTATGTGCTTTACATCTAAGTTTGATTGTGCCATCAATTTTTCCATGCCTTGTCCTATGAAAAGTTTTTTGATTTGAACATCAATGTTAAAATCTTAAATTTGGTTGATCCATCTACATCTCATTCCTAATACTTCTTGTTGAGAGAAGGTTTCTTTGATAGAAACACTAGGTAAAAATGCTACCATTGTTGCTCCCATAAAATAACATGTAAATTATTTTACTACTTTTACCAAGGTCTATTATTGTTTCTCATGAATATCATACTTTAGCTCTGTAGCTTGAAGAGACTTACTAAAAAAGGCTATTAGTTTTTCAAAACCTTCCTTATTATTTTGGACTAATACTACTACTATTGTGTGGAACAAAGTAAAATAAAATATGTGCATGGGTTTACTATAATCATGAGTTCTTAATACCAATGTACTCTTGATTACTTCCTATGTTTTGGAATGCAATTGATGGTTCTCCATCCCATTTAATCATTGCTCCTTTCTTGATAGTTTTTCATACAGGCCTACTAATCTCTACAAATTTTTTTACAAACCTCCTTAAGAAATTTACTTGGCCAAAATATGATTGGATACCCTTCACAATTTTGGGCCTAAGAATTTTATCTATCATAGTAACTCTCTCTGGATCTATCCTAGCCCCCTCTTTGGATACTAAATGACCTAAGAGCTTTCCTTTAGTCACTCCAAATGCACATTTTCTTGGGTTAAGAGAGACACCATACTCTAGGGCCCTTAGAAATATTTTCATAAGATGTATGCAATGATCTTCCTCTTTCTTGGAATAGGCAATAAGGTCATCTTGATATATCACCATGAACTTATCTATGAAATTAGCAAAAGTGACATCCATAGCCCTTTGAAGAAGTTTCTCTAGCATTAGTAAGTACAAATGGCATCCTTACATACACATAAGTACCCCATGGTGTACTAAAATTAGTCTTGTACTATTCAACTTCACCCATTGATACTTGGTTGCCAAAAAATCCATCCATCATAGACATTAACTCAAAACATGTTACTCTTTGTAGCATGGCTTCCATGTTGAGAAATCCATAGTTTTCCTTGGATTATGAAATATTTAGTTTCCTAAAATCAACACAAAGTCTAATAACCCTATTTTCCTTTCTAACAAGAGCCAAATTTGAAATCCATATAGCATGCCTAATTCATTATATGATACCACCATCTCTCAATTTCATTAACTCTTCCTACATCTTAGGAGCCAAAGTGGGATTTATTGGTCTTTACTTTGTTTGAATGGCTTAGCATTTCCTTGAGAGAGGTGACATGTTTGAATAAATCTTTCATATAGACCTTTAAATCATCATATGACTATACAGAGATAGGTTTTCATTTCCTTAATAACTCAATCATATATTTCCTATAGTAGGAGATAATTCCTTACCTATATATACCTAATTAGAGGATTCATTAGTTCCTATATTTATCTCCTCTAGCTCCTTTAGTTTCTTATCTTTTATATTTAGCCACACCCTATCTTGATTATTGTAAAAACTTTCTAGTACAACCAAACCTTTAGGTAATTTGTTTGTCTTGAGTTGTATTACCTCATTCCCAAAAATGGTATCCTTCCCATATATAGTCTCCACAAATGCACTACAGTCTAACTCTTGACCATGATACTTTCCTTCACAATCTTTCCTTCACAATTAATAAAGTTTAGAATGTCTAAATCATCTTCAAGAATGTACCAAATTTAAACATTATCTAGGATTGAAGGCTTGGTTTGCATCTTAACATTGGATACCCCTCCAAAATTTATATTATCACCTTTGATAGCTAGATTTGCTAATAAATCTACCATCTTATTATTTTTTCTATCCATTCATGTAATTCCAAAGGCATCAAAAGCTTTAATTTCATCTCACACAACATTCTTGTACTACTTGAGCCTATTATTCTTTGATTCATATGACTTCCTAATATGTGATACCGCTAACTCTGAGTCTCTAGTTACATGCAAGCATTTATTTCCATTTTTTATAACCAATCTCAAGCCTAAGAGAAGTTATTTTTACTATATAATTTTGTTTGTACATGTGAAATGTAGAGTAATAAAAAAATGAAAATTCTCTTTTTCTAGTGAAATGAGCACTACTTTAGCACCAGGTCCTTCTTTAGAATTTGCTCCATCAAAATACATGGTCCATAATTTTCCTATCTCAAAGTTTTTTTTGTTTCTTGTGTGATAGGTATAGATGTTCTTTCCTTTTCTAGGACAATGAATTCTACTCTAAAAACATTAATGTATTTATTTAGAAAGCATTTCATGTCACTCTCTATGCTTTCCTCAATCATATGCATAACTTTTGGCTCTCTATCTACTTTCATATCTTTTTCACCTATGTGAAAAGTAGAAAATGATAGATCACAATCTAAGCTACCTCCCATAGAAGCACTTTAGTTTCTATTGAGAGGGAATATCTATCGCTGGTACACTTACAGTGAGATCAATTTCTAGGTATGCACCCATATGTTGGTGTTTGAAAACATTACCCGTTTCCAATAACCCTGATGAGAACAAGATGCATCTAGGGGTAGCTAACTCCCATTATCAACACATCCATTCAGACACCAAGCCAACTATAAGGCATGACCCTTCTTCTTGTTTAGGCTCTGCAAAACCTAGGTGAGTGTACTTACAGATTCTTTATATGGTACCAGTTGTCAAAGCATACACTGAATCTAATATGAAGCATCCTCTCAAGTTGCTCCTAATAGCCACCTCGCCGCTAGCTGGGACGCACTTGCAATGCATCCTAATTCCAATTTCCTACATTTTTAAAACCAGGTGCAACTTCATAATGTGAGAATGCGAGCTTCACACAATCTGACACATGGCATCATCTCCTGCGATCCGCTCATCAACTCGCCATATCATCATTATTGATATTTCGTTTAAAATTTTTCAAACCCTACATCTTGATGATGTCATCCACGGGTATAGGGCCCCCACCACGGATTGCTACCTTTACAAAAGGCCTTTGTCTTAAGACATTCTTCATATTATTTCAATTTATATTTAAACACTGAAAAAGGTCAACCCCCAACCAATGTGGGATTAAATGCTTTAACGCTTGCTTCTTGTTTGTGTTTTCAATGCATGGGCTCATCACGCATCCCTCTAGTGCGAATCACTCCAGCCTTGTTTATGTACTTGCCTGATCTGCAAAAAATGTAAAATTTTGTCTGGCAATTGCCTTCATGGTCCCTTTTTAAAGAGGTAGCTTTTTTAATGGGCCCCTTCTCCTTACCACAATTTTCTTTGTATCATTAGGTGGCCCTTCTCATAGCCAACTGCTATTTTCCATGGCGTTGATTGCAGCTTGCTTGGAATGCTCTCTACATCTGATGCAGACCCCCTTTCTTGGCTGATGCTCTGTCCTTAATGCTACTTGAGATGTGATTCTTTGTTTTAAGATAGTGCAAGTGGTTTTTAGTTGCGTGGGAGTCTCTTTTAAAATGTATGGTCTCTGTGGTGTGGTGTGGCTTCTTTGACTGGTGATGCCCCTATTTTTTCTCCTCTGTTGATGGCATCTTTTCTCTTGCAGACATGGGTTATGGTTTGCAATGGCTTTAGCTTATTCTTGCTGGCGTGGGAGACTTGTCTTGGCGTGAGCTGCTTTTAAAAACTCTACCCCCCCCCCGATTTTTGTTGCATGTGAGCTTTCTTTGTTGATGTGTGTGGATCCATGTTGCTCAGCGGCCTCATAACTTGGGGATTTCTGATTTTAATGTGGATTCTTCCCTTTAGAACTTGGCATCTCTTTCCCTGGGTGTGGGTCTTCTTGTTTGGTCTGAAGACTCCTTCAAATGTGGGAACATTCTCTTTAACTTCCAAAAGTTTGAAAAGAAAAAAAAATTTAGCGTTGGAAACTTCCTGTCTTAAAAATGTGGACCCCTTGTATCTCCAGCTTAGTGATGACTGTTATATTTTCTTTTTATGGATTTTTCCTTGTTCTAATGCACCTCCTCTTGTTAAAAACATGGCTCCCTTTACTTTGGCAGCGTCTTCAACCTATAGGGCATCACATTAAAGCTCACCCCTATGCATTCCTTTGCCTCTAAGAAACTCCTCCCACTCCTTTAATGCTTTCATCACCAAGTTTGATGATTTAGCATCTTTGTGTACCATTTTCATTGTCATTTCCTTCTCTGATATCCAAAACACTACTCGCATTCTCACTTCCACCAATATTGCTAGTGTTGTTACCATATCCTTTAATGGCATCTCAAGCCACTTTAATATTTGCGAGCTTTAGCACAACCTCAAATGGAAATTCTACTCTCTTCCCATCTATGCAATTATAAGAGCAATTTCACCTTCATCAACTTCCCTAACTTTACTATGAATAACCTTCTTTTTATTAGTTAAAAGATAATCCCATTGATAATAATTAGATACTAACATCCAGTAAGTCACAGTTATTTAGATCTCCCAAACTATGCACAATCCCACATATCTATCCTATGCAACAACCATTATTAATATTTGAATCTAATGAAAGTAAACTCTGAATCTCAATTTGATCACTTTCCCAATCAATCTGCCAGGATTAGCCAGACCCCAAAGTGGGTCCGGCTAAAAATTTTTCGTTTCCAAATGACTGAAACCTCAAACTAACCCACTGATCATTTTAAATGGATTAGAATTAAATTTTATCACTGACTGATAATTAAAAATCCAATTTATCACCCTTTTCTAGCTGTCAAATTTGTGTCAGGAGCTCCTTTGATTGCTTTAAAAGTTGACCCGAACTGATAATCGAGCTTTGAAATCTGGCACACTGATTCTTTGTTTTGCATACTTTCACCTTGTCAGATCTCATCTTATGAAAAATTTAGGGTCAAAAGATATCGACCTCCGAAGTTGCCAACTTAAATTCACCTGCAGATAAACACGTTAGAAAGCAACAAACTGGGTTTGGATTTGGCTCGAAAAACTGGGCAAACAGGCATATGAGTTAATGAAAGCTGGGGGACTGACTCTCTATCATGAGATGAGTACGAAAATGTGATTTGGACTCATGAAAAATCACAGGATGCAAATGGCGAGCATTCAAAGTAAGCTACTTGAAATTGTAGGCTGGAAACATTGACAAGATAACAATTTTTGCGAATGGAATTGACCTGGTAAAGTGTGAAGACAGATTTTTCAAGTTCTAAAAATTGGCACACTTGTATTATTTTTAGTATAGAACATAGAGAAACAAACCATTGATCTCACCAATCATGGATCAGGAGATATGACATCATGAACAGGGGTTCCAATCAATCTGCAAATGCTGACACCAGTATAACTTTAGAAATTGCGTTTGGAATCGCATTTGAAAACCAATCAAATGGATTTTTCATAAGCTAAAACTTGAAACGTAGCATCTTTGACATCTACAATGCAATACAAAAGGAATTTTAGCATTCGGGTCAACTGGTCAAAAGTTATTACGGGTCAAACAGGGCTTCCTAGAATTAGGAATTAATTGCAAAAGCATGAAAATAGTAACTAACCAACTTTGAGGGATTCAAAACCTAGTCAAACAGACTCGAAATGACTTGAAATCTGAAACATAGGTTCTTAGGTATGGAAAATTGGTACTCCCAAAGTGGAAAGTCATGAAACATATCTGGGTGTGAGATATTCAAGGGCAAACACAACCTCTTGTCGCTGTTTGACACTTAGGGTAAAATGCAGATTTGAACTTGGCTCAAAACGAGACTTCATAGAATGGTTTGAAATGACAAACTATCATCATGAAATAGGTGGACATTTTGAATGGAAAGTGTTGGAAGCATTGAATCACCATGTATTCATTAACTCAACGACGAGGTACATAGGCTTCACAAAGCATTTATAGGCCTGAATTTCATAATAGTGCTCAAAATTGACCATGCAATTTTGAGTGCCAATAATGGCTCTGTCTGGGGATGCATGCCCCTTGTAGGCATGACAAGGATTCAGGTCTCTGGGAGAAGCAGACCACACATCTGACATCAAAACTTTCTCTCTTGAACAGCTTTATTGAAAACAGGGAAAAACTACACTACTACGTACAAGCGATGGCCCCTGGCCATCAAAATTTTAGAACTCCTTACCTCTGTCATAAACCTTATTTTCATTTACATTCTCTTGAGGTAAACTGAAATTCTTATTATCATTTGTTTCACCAATCAGATCAGCATACTGAAACAAATAACTTGGCAAAAATAAAACAACTTCCTTCATTCTCATAGTGCATATAAAATTCAAAGACCATTTCATCTTCATGCTCACTATAAGAAAAAGTATCAGCATGCTCATGACTACACAAACTGAACTAAGAATCAAAATCCAATGATGATTCGCGCATGCTGATTGGAAACACAAAAACTTCATAATCTACATCATTCATTAAGTTGCAAACACCAAAAACTTGCAACTCACCTTGTGTCTCCAGATGCAAAGAGTGTTTGGAATCTGATTGTTTCCTACTTGCAGTCATATCATTCACTAAATCAGATTCATCTTTCATTGAAACCTCTTCACACTCAAACAACTAATTAGTCACCAAAAATGAAAACTCATTCTGAAAGTGTTGATCCAAACTATGTTGATCACTATCATCTTCTTCATAAAACTGAAAGTCAGAATACACCTTGAACTTATCTTTACACGAAGAAAATTTATAATCGGATTGACAATACTCACTGTTTTCCACTTCACTACATGAAACATCAAAACAATGTTCAACAAGATCAACATGAAAAGAATTTGAAACATCATTAACCTTTCCTTCATTTACATAATCGGCATTCAAAAAATCATCATGTGCAAAGACATTTGAGGAACTGTCACCTACACCTCCAATATCCAATAAGGATTGTTTGGATTCCACATCTCTTTCTACATCAAATTTTGGGGAATTGATTTGACTGAATGAGAAAGTATTATGAAGATCCTTAGAAATACTTACATGCTTTTCAAACTCATGAGCCAACAATTCTAAGATTTCATCGGAGCTCAAGAAGATTTCCTCACAAATCTTCTCTCGGCTATGGTTATCATCTAGATAACATGAAGAACTTACAACAACAGGATCCTTAGTGTAACAATCTGGAAAATCAGAATTGTTGCAACATTCATTCATATCATAGAAATCAATACCCTTACTATTGTTATGACTTTCTTCAACTTCATATTTATTGTAACAAAATTAATTTTCACTTTCATATCCATCTTGATTATGCTGATTGCAATTAAGCGATTTATTAACATTTGAATCCACCTCTTCACATTCGGAAGATAGATTATCTTGCTCTATGGATTCATTATATTCATTGCTACCTTGGCTTTCAGCAAACTCATTATCATTAGAAGAGATGTCATGAAATTTGTAATCACCACTTTCCATCTCCTCAATGAATTTTTCAATTTGCAAAATTATTTGTAACCTTATAGGTACTGGCCAATCGACTGAATCGGGTACTAGAACATCAAGAAAAACACTAGGTAGGGAAGATTCCTCAGGTCTACAATGAAAAGGCATCTTACTGATTACTAACTTAAGCCTTAAATAATGTTGTTCAACACTTAGACCTTGAGTACTTCCTATTTGAAATCTTATAAGATTGACAATCCTTTTGTAGACCAATCTGTTCAACATAGCAATGTTATTATTCACAATTTTCAAACTCTCAAAATTTGGCAAACTAATCTCAAGTCTGAAATCTGACTCCAGATCTGACTTCATTATAAAAAAAAAATTCTACCTCTTCCTTCTAGTGCTGAAAATCACTGAATAGAGGCAACTTTTTTAAACACTTGACTTCCATGAAAAGAAACATGAAAATCAAAATACCTCAAGTGCTGATGCTGAACTTCAATCTGCTGATTTGGCACAGGTGCAAGACTAAAAATCCTTTACACCATTGATCAAACTTTGTAGAGTTGCCACCTCCTTTCAAGAGGATAAAGAGATCACTGCTATGATCTACTTTTTATATTTCAATTTCTTTATAACAACAGATTTCAAATAGCACTTTAAAACTTATCAAGAATTTAAAAATTCCTTTCCAAGATCTATCAACAGTCTTAGATCTATCCATACAACTAAAAGTCCTTCAAGATTTTGCAATGAAATAAACTAGGAACAATTGGTATAGAGATTTGAGAGTCGCCACTCACACTTTGTGAGAAATAAAACATAATTTGTCACTTGACAAATCTGAACCAGACCTTCAATATAGGAAATACTTGTAGATCATTATTATTTTGAAAAGAAAATATAATTTATAAATGAATTCTTGACTCTAGACTTTCTCAACAGAACTTGCAAACTGAACTGATTGAAGATAGACCTATGACAGTCATAGCACACAATTTTCATCCAGTTTTACAACATACTGATGTCCATGAATAAAGCTTGACTGGGGTGCATGATATTTGAGTAAGAGACCTAGAAAACACATTAGATAACCTACTGCTGCAATTTTTTATGCACTTCTTCTGTTGTATTGAATCTATTATTTTCAAATTCTCAAGATTTGTCTTAAATCTGATTCAATACAGTCCCCAGCAAAGTCGTCATTTTGTTGGTGTTTGAAAACTTTACCCATTTCTAATTACCTTGATGAGAACAAGATGCATCTAGGGGCATCTAACTCCCATTATCAACACATCCATTCAGACACTAGGCCAACTATAAGGCATGACCCTTCTTCTTCTTCAGGCTCTACAAAACCTAGGTGGGTGGAGCTATAGATTCTTTATATGGTACCAGTTGTTAAAGCATACACTAAATCTAATATGAAGCAGATAAAACCCTTATTTCTCCGAATAACTCATGAAATGATATCCATCTATAGTAGCTAAATGCAGATCTAGGAATCTCATGAGCTGAGTGAGGGCATTCTATTATATCTCTTCAACATGAAAGGGGAAAAGCATTTGATTATTGATGTTGATCTCAGCAAGACCCAAATATGAGCAACAAAATCTAGTGATCCTATTTTTGATCAGTGCCTTATCTATTGGGAAATTAAATGATTTATAACCATAAATCTTTTGGAAATCTAAGACACATTACTACATCTAGATCCCTGATCTATCCTTCACCTTGCGAACAGGCATCTACTTCAGATTTGAACCTCATACTCAAATTGTCCCACCATGAAATCTGCAAAACCCTTTGATAAATAGCAAGCAATTACATGGCTCTTTGATCCATATGCAAGACATTTTAACCACATACATTTCAAAATGAGATGCAACCTAATCTATGATCCTTGATCACAAACTAGAAAGATTACAGATCCATAAACAGGAGACAAGACTCAAATTGAATTTGGAAACCCTTTGCTACACTTTATTTTTTTTCCCTGAAATCAAATACATGAAAGACATATAGAAAATAACTCATAGATCACCTAACAAAATAGAACTATCTACATAAAACTTAATTTTCTATTCATATAGAAGAGAAATTGTTGAAGAAATGGAGGTGGAATCATAGTTCTGGATCCAAAAAAGTGGTCTCATAGAATGACTACAAATTCTCTACCAACAATGGTTTCTTAGTAACAAAATACTAGAACCCCTCAAATGAAAAAAAGAAAAAAAGATATAGCAAGGAGATGAATTCTCGAATTGAAATTGAAGATGACAAGTGTCCACTTGAAATTCAATCCTGTGCAACTGAGTAACCTCTTTCTTCTTTCATCCCATCTGATCTAATTTTGTTTCATCATTATCTGCAACTGATTGGAAAATATCTCTGTTCAAATGATGAAATCTTTTTGAATCACCAAAATATCTGATTGCCCCATGAAAAAGCCAGTGAAAATGAGTTTTTACTAAGTAAATTTGAACAAATTTGACCCCAACTACATTTCCATTGCCTTCTACTAATATTCAAGTCATTACCTTGACAAAAAATCAAAACTAAACTTCTTGGTCTGAATATGGTTGCAATTCAGGTACCTGATAGAAAACCTTGTATAGCTCAAAGAAACTGATACCTATGCAAAAACTAACTCCAGAATCAAAAAGTTTGTCTTCTCTCAATTTTGACGATATATAACATTGCCTATCTGGCCTCTCGGAAACCTCCTGAAAGTCATTTTGAAAATGACTCCTCTGCTAGAAACTCATGTCTACACATTTGATTTTTTTAATTTGAAAAATTTAAAAAATTCTAAAGTGAAAACTTTAGAAAAAATACTTCTTGAATGACTGAACGTGCATTTTTTATAAAAATAATAATAAAATATTATTATTTTTTCATTCTTTAATTTCTATTTCTTTTGAATCTGGGGTCAACCTTATGTTGACCAACTGCCAAGTGGCATTATCTGATTGGTTGCTTGAACAATGCAGTGCCACATCATCATTGGGTGGGCCCATGCCACGTGGCAAAATCACACTTTCTCGCATTTTTAAAATCCCTTGCATCTCCATAATGTGAGATTGCACCGACCGTCAGATCGTGACATGTGTCACGATCTGACGCATCCTCTCAAGTTGCTCCTGATAGCCACCTCACCCCCAACTAGGACCCACTTGCCACACATCCTAATTCCACTTTCTTGCATTTTTAAAACTGAGCGCAACTTCATAATGCGAGAATGCAAGCTTCGCACGATCTGACACGTGGCATCATCTCCTGCGATCCGCTCATTAACTCACCATGTCATCATTATTGATATTTCATTTAAAATTTTGCAAACCCTATGTCTTGATGATGTCATCCATAGGTATAGGGCCCCCACCATGAATTGTTGCCTTTAAAAAAGGCCTTTGTCTTAAGACATTCTTCATATTGTTTTAGTTTATATTTAAACACTGAAAAAGGTCAACCCACAACCAATGTGGGATTAAATGCTTTAACGCTTGCTTCTTGTCTGTGTTTTCAATGCATGGGCTCATCACACATCCCTTTGGTGTGAATCACTCCAGCCTTATTTATGTACTTTCCTAATCTACAAAAAATGTAAAATTTTATCTGGCAACAGCCTTCATGGTCAATTTTAAAGAGGCAGCTTTTTTAATGGGCACCTTCTCCTTACCACGATTTTCTCTGTATCATTAGGTGGCCCTTCTCATAGCCGACTGCTATTTTCCATGGCGTTGATTGTAGCTTGCTTGGAATGCTCTCTACATCTGATGCAAACCCCCTTTGTTGGCCGATGCTCTGTCCTTAATGCTACTTGAGACATGATTCTTTGTTTTAAGATAGTGCAAGTGGTTTTTAGTTGCATGGGAGTCTCTTTTAAAATGTATGGTCTCTGTGGCATGGTGTGGCTTCTTTGACTGGTGACACCCCTATTTTTTCTCCTCTGTTGATGGCATCTTTTCTCTTGCAGGCATGGGTTATGGTTTGCAGCAGCTTTAGATTATTCTTGCTGGTGTGGGAGACTTGTCTTGGTGTGAGCTACTTTTAAAAACTCTACCCTGCTCCCCCCTTTTTTTGTTGCATGTGAGCTTTCTTTGTTGATGTGCATGGATCCATGTTTCTCAGTGGCCTCATAACTTGGGGATTTTTTATTTTAATGTGGATTCTTCCCTTCAGAACTTGGTGTCTCTTTCCCTGGGTGTGGGTCTTCTTGTTTGGTCTGAAGACTCCTTCAAATGTGGAAACATTCTCTTTAACTTCCAAAAGTTTGAAAAGCAAAAATTTTTTAGCATTGGAAACTTCTTGTCTTAAAAATGTGGACCCCTTGTATCTCCAGCTTAGTGACGACTGCTATATTTTCTTTTTATGGATTTTTCCTTGTTCTAATGCACCTCCTCTTGTTAAAAACGTGGCTCCCTTTACTTTGGCAGCTGCTTCAACCTGCAGGGCGTCACATTAAAGCTTGCCCCTGTGCATTCCTTTGCCTCTAAGAAACTCCTCCCACTCCTTTAATGCTTTCATCACCAGGTTTGATGATTCAGCATCTTTGTGTACCATTTCCATTATCATTTCCTTCTCTGATATCCAAAACATTACTCGCATTCTCACTTCCACCAATATTGCCAGTGTTGTTACCATATCCTTTAATGGCATCTCCAACCACTTTAATATTTGCAAGCTTTAGCACAACCTCAAATGGAAATTCTGCTCTCTTCTCATCTTATGCAATTATAAGATCAATTTCACCTTCATCAACTTTCCTAACTTTACTATGAATAACCTTCTTTTTATGAGTTAAAAGATCATCCCACTGATAATAATTAGATACTAACATCTAGTAAGTCACAGTTATTTATATCTCCCAAACTATGCACAATCCCACATATCTATCCTATGCAATAGCCATTATTAATATTTGAATCTAATGAAAGTAAACTTTGAATCTCAATCTAATCACTTTTCCAATCAATCTGCCAAGATTAGTTGGACCCCAAAGTGGGTCCAGCTAAAAAAATTTCATTTTCGAATGACTAAAACCTCAAACTAACCCACTGATCATTTCCAATTGATTAGAATTAAATTTGATCACTGACTGATCATTAAAAATCTAATTTATCACCCTTTTCTAGCTATCAAATTTGTGCCAAGAGCTCCTTTGACTGGCTTTAAAAGTTGACCCGAACTGATAATCGAGCTTTGAAATCTGGCACACTAATTCTTTGTTTTGCATACTTTCACCCTGTCATATCTCATCTTATGAAAAATTCAAGGTCAAAAGATATCGACCTCTGAAGTTGCCAACTTAAATTCACCTGCAGATAAACACGTCAAAAAGCAACAAACTGGGTTTGGATTTGGCTCGAAAAACTGGGCAAACAGGCATGTGAGTTAATGAAAACTGGGGGACTGACTCTCTGTCATGAGATGAGTATGAAAATGTGATTTGGGCTCGTGAAGAATCATAGGACGCAAATGGCGAGCATTCAAAGTAAGCTACTTGAAATTACAAATTGGAAACATTGACAAGATAATAATTTTTATGAATGGAATTGACTTGGTAAAGTGTGAAATTATATTCGTCAAGTTCTGAAAACTGGCACACTTGTAGTATTTTTAGTATAGAACATAGAGAGACAAACCATTCGATCTCACCAATCATGGATTAGGAGATATGACATCATGAACAGGGGTTCCAATCAATTTGCAAATGCTGACACCAGTATAACTTTAGAAATTGCATTTGGAATCGCGTTTGAAAACTAATCAAATGGATTCATCATAAGCTAAAAATTGAAACATAGCATCTCTAATGTCTACAATGCAATGCAAAAGGAATTTATCATTTGGGTCGACTGGTCAAAAGTTATTACGGGTCAAACAGGGCTTCCCATAATTAGGAATTAATTGCAAAAGCATGAAAACAGTAACTAACCAACTTTGAGGGATTCAAAACCTAGTCAAACAGACTCAAAATGACTTGAAATCTGAAACATAGGTTCTCAGGTATGGACACTTGGTACTCCCAAAGTGGCAAGTCATGAAACATTTTTGGGTGTGATATATTCAAGGGAAAACACAGCCTCCTGTCGCTATTTGACACTTAGGGTAAAATGCAGATTTGAACTTGGCTCAAAATGAGACTTCACAGAGTGGCTTGAAATGACAAACTATCATCACGAAACAGGTGGACAGGCTGAATGGAAAGTGTTGGAAGCATTGAATCACCATGTATGCATTAACTCAATGACGAGGTACATAGGCTTCACAAAGCATTTATAGGCCTGAATTTCACAATAGTGCTCAAAATTGACCATGCAATTTTTAGCTCCAACACCATATTTATATGGTAATGCACTAAAAGTTCCTATGATAGGAACTTTTTTACTTGCATATAATGATTATACTTTTCTCTTGCCTATGTGACCAATTTCTCAAAAATTTCATAAAATACCCATGATTTTACTAATTTTGTGATACATTTTTGAAAGAGTACCATATTCATGTCCTGCGCTATTGGCTTAACTAATTCATTCACCTTTTTTATTGACTTAGCTCTCTAATTAGAAAATTCTTTTACAGTTTTTTCTTTTTTTAAAATAAGTAGCACAAGTGTGTGTTGAAACCCTTCTAAAGTATCCTTTAGATCCATCATTTTGGTTTCAATATAATTAGGAAAAACTGGAAAAAATAAAATGTTAAGTGATTTAAAAATCTTAATAGTGGGCATAGCATTTGGAGGGGCATTTGGGTCTACCTTCACACATAATTCAGCCATTTTCATGTTCTCAATTTTTTTCACCCACTTTTGATAAGTTGGTTTAACCAATTTCATATGATCATCTAGCTTGCTAATGGCTAAATATAATAATGAGAAAACTTGATGAACCCCGAATGTCCTAGAATTGATTTTCTCATGCAGATGCATCAATGTAGTTTGAATAATAATTTCTTTGTTGAACTTAAAATTTCTCTTACCATTTTCAATTTCCAATTATAAATAAACCACCTCTTTAAATAGACTACTAACATCCTTATCTCACCTAAGTGGAATCTTTTGAACTGGTACTATTGAACTTTCTAGTGTAACTCTGTTTATACTTAATTTCCTTGAAGAACTTATCCTATAAGCACTAGGGGGTTGTTGCCCCACTTTTCATCCTATACACATTTTGCAAAGTGGAAAAGATTTTGTGTTTTAGTTTGGTCTAGGTATATCTTAATCTAGCCTTTCCCCCTTAGGTGAAAAGTTTCTCCATCAGATTTCCCACCTTTTCCTTCTTCTGCATTTCATAATCAGGTGGGTTTTCCTTGATGTCGTGAGTTGATGGGTAGTCTAGAACCTAATTCAACGGAGATTCTTGTGTTTCATAATGATTTTTACAAAATTATTTTCAAGGATGGACTTGTTCATGGCTTATCATGATTTACACATAAAGAAAAATGAAGCTTGTAGAGAATAAAACATTGCCTTCTCCTCGGTGGGTTTTCGACCCGTGAAGGTGATTTTTGATAGAGGTTAACAAATGTGGTTTGCAAATTAAAACAAGAAGAGAATGATTTGTTCTATGGATAAGCTTTAATTTCTTCAAAGTATTCTACCTTGGACAACATCCAAGATTCATCATGGTACTCAGCATCACTTTAAGTGGAAAATTCTAAAATAACTTCTCCATGACGGGCTTTTGACCCATCAAGTCAACTTTCTACTAAAGGCATTTGTAAATAGAAAAAATGAAGAAGTGGGCCCTCTTTCAATCCCCATAGTCCTTTTGTAGTTTTATAAACTTAGAGAAAAGGCTAACTCAAGAGTTAGAAGGTAAACAAAGCTTTAGTGGAAAATTGAAGATCGCCTTCTCCTCGATGGGTTTTCGACTCATGAAGGTGATTTTTTGCATTCATGAAGAAATCAACTTTGTGAGAAAATTGGGTACACAAATTGCAAGTAAGGCACCTTAAGATGACAATGGAAACAATCTAATCATGGTTGGAGAAGTGTAGTGAGCAAGATTTGGCTGAGTGGATATTTCTTTACTAAGTACTTCGTTCTTAATTCTCTGGAACTAGGTAAAAAATGGGAAGGTAAGTATGTAATTAAGGAAAGTTACTATTGGGCCAATAGAAATAGTGAAAAGACATGGAAAAGTCCATTAGAAACTCCCACATTTACTAGTTCAACAGATTTATCCTTTAATTCACTTGTGTGGCACAGATCTTGAAGATTAATAGGAGAATTAGGATTTCTATATAGAGAGAAACATAATAGTTTTTCAAAATACTACTTTTTCTTGAATTGTTATGCTATTGAATTGTACAATATTTTCAAAGCTCTTATACTTACAAATTCTATTCTCTGCACTTTTTTTAATTTCAAGGTTTCAATTCACTTCTATCTCATTCACTTCTATCTCAAATAAGATGGAAACTAGATTTTCTAGGTTTGATGAACTTAATGGGATCAAATCTAAATTACACAGTTTCACAAAAACCTTGCTCCATTTCTTTGACATGCAATATTTCCAAAGGAGGCTGAGGTTAGAGACAATTCATCCTATAACTAAGAAGCTCTGAGGAAGTGGGCTAGTGGAGGTAGCTAGATTTTTGGTGGCAATTCAAGCTCTTGAGTTGATTGTTGAATGTATAAATCACTATAACCTAGATACTAGAAAAATTCTATTGCCTGATCATATAGTTTTAATCTCTATTGATAGGCAAACTATAGTAAATTTCCTTTGGGTTCTAGAGTGGGAAGAGTTTTCTAAGTTAATAGTAGGAGGAGCCATGTCTGAGTTTTACTTAAAGAAAATGGTGTGGAGAAAAAAAATTATGAGGTCTTGGTTCCAAAAGCCATGGAGCACTAAGAGTAAGGTTCCTAAGACTCTATTTAGCACCGATCTCAAGCTTGAGATTGTAGACATTTTGGTTCTCTTACACAAATTGAAAGGTGAGGTAAAAGCACTTAATTTTTTTGAACAATATTTCTTTCTAGTACAAATTATCTATTTAGATACACAATATGTTGATTGGGCCTATGAGGTAAGTGAGAATATCTCTAGAACCCTTAGCACCACAAAGTTTTACAACACATTTTACATGTCTTCTTTCCTTATTTATATGTTAGCTTCTCTACAATTTTGGCTAGGCCTTCGTAGAATAGAGAACTTCCCTGATGATGTAAAAAGCTATGAATTCTATCCATGCTTGCAATGATAGAATAGCTATGCAAAATATGTCAAGGTCAATGACACATTTACAATGAGAATTTGTAGGGAACTTCAAGAATGCCTAGAGAGGAGATTAAACCTAGAGTTAATGGCGGCCATCAATTAGTTTGGTAGATATTTTATCTAGTTCTCATCCTTTTCATATTTGCATCTTGCAACTTTCAACGGATTCCCTTTTACCCAAATACCTAAGTGATCTAATTATGTTGATAGAGATCATGATGCAAGCAATCCAAGTGAACATGTTGAGTGCAAGTTTGAAGAAGAAAGGGTATGAATTCACTATGAAGGTTGGAGCTTACAGTTGTAAGTCTCATTTTGATGGTAAAAATATACTCAAAGCATTCGAGACTAAGTACAATTTAGAAGAATATGAGGTCATGAGACCTATGTTTGATACAAATGGATATGTGAGAGAGGTGTTGAAAATTGGTAGTGTAGTCAAACATGTTACCATTTTCAAAGATTATTGGTTGGACTATAGAGATGAGCTTGAAAGCAAAGATCATACTTTTTCTAGGCTCACAGTGGAGCAAATCAAAACATACATTATCAACTTTGATGTAGAAGGCTCGGAGGATGATGGCCAAGATATGTATAGTAATACATATTTGAATAAGTTAAGGGGGATTCCTATCAGTTCCAAGCCATATGTAGATGTTGACAAGAATTTTGATATCATGATGGCCAGGATCATCAAGAGAATACAGAAATGGTTGAGAGGACAACCAAGAAGAGCTGAAGTAAAAGTGCATCCACTCAACCTTCTCTAGTAGCTATAATACCTACTTCATCTCAAAGTGCTACACTAGGTATGACTATAGCTTCCACTCAAGGATGAACTCAACCTTCAGGTGGAGGGGATCAACCTCTAGAAAAGAATGTCCCCATAACCAAGACCTGTCATGATGGTTCCCTCCTAGTCATTAGGACCCAGATTGGTGCTGAGGAGAAGAAGATGGAGGAACCAAAGGATAGCATGGCCACCTCAATTCCATCCCCCCATGTCACACTAGTTCCATGACTTCATGTTTCTCCAATTCCTTCTCCTCACACTACTCCAGCTGCCTCTCCTTTTCATAGCCCTATTCCATTAGCAAGTGCTACACTTCTACAACCAAGTGGGTCTTCAATACAAATAGTAGAATTAGGAGATGGAAAGAGAGTAGTAGTGAGTCTACTAAGTCAAATGAAGTAGTAAAGAAGACTCTAGAAGTGGATAAAGTTTAGAGTTCCTCTAAGCTCATTTCCCAAGATCCAAAGAATCCTTTCTCTTCAATTACTATGATAGTCACCCCAGCTAAGAGAAATATGTTCAATATAGAATCACTTAGTATAGCCTACAAGGTGATAGGTACTGACTCCTGGTTGGAGGATACTTAGGAGAGAAAAAGGAAAAGGAAAAATGAGAGCACTTCTGCTAAAGATATTGTATCTCTTACTTTCTACTTTGGGTCTATATTGACAAGATTCAAAAAGTAGAAGACCTTTTCCATGCTTGGGAAAAATCTAGAAACAAGTCACCTAACAATGGAGATTTCCAAGCCCAACAAAGGAGGGTAGATTGAGGACATGACGACCAAAGATTTTACTCTACACTCTATGGATCTTAGTGAAGCAAGGTATGAAACCAAAGTTGGCTTATGGAAGTCAACCAATGAGGTGATCAAAGGGAAACTAGAGAGTCTTAAGTTGTCTAAGACTAAGATGAAGGCTAAGATAGAAGAATTAAATAAGTTCATTAGATAGCTAGTCATTCTATTAGTAGCCATCTCTGGAGTATCAGTGACTTAAAATCCTACTGCTACTAAAGTTCAAGCCCTCATCTCTCAACTCCAAGAAGATAGGCATTATGGATAGATTGGTAAAGAATGGATTGAGCAGCTTAGATCAAAAGGAGCTGCAATTGTGGAGCAGATTGGTAATGTTATCTTAAGGTTAGAGATAGAAAAAGATATCATTATATCAAATAGCAATACTCTAGCTGGAGAAAGGGTGAAGTGTGATGATTGCATCTCCCTCTTGAATATGATCATCCAAATTAAGGCCAAGGAAGTGATGGAAGCAAAAATATTACCAAAGGGAGATGAGCCTCTATTTGAGTGGCTTCAAAGCATGCAGTTTAAAACTAAGATGATCCAGTCTACAAAGAAAGGGCTCAAAGAAATAGGGGATAAGGTGAAGAAGACACAATACAAAGGATTTGAACTTATGAGGGGATTACATATAGACTCACAAACTAGTTTCCAAGGAAAAGTACTTATTGGAATCAATGTCATGAAGGAGAACTTTTCTAGATTCCTAGATAGTTTGTCTGATATAAATTTCCATAGTCAAGATAGGGTTACTGAACTACAAGCAATTAGTGGATGCATACACATGGCCAAAGAGGAATTGAAAAATCAATTAAATTCTATGAAGGATTTGGATAGAGAGAATTCTAAATGGCTCTTAAGGTATACCAATATCCATGTGTCTAGGCATGAAGAGCTTATCCCAATCATATTTGCCACCAAAGCCTATAGAGAAAAAGAAGAAAAGGTGAAGAAGTCAAAGTGATTCACATTTTTCCTCCTTTTTTGTTTTATTTTGTAATTATTGTAATACAAAAAATTGGTGCCTTGCCATTTGTCACTTTTGAGAAGATGAACTAATTAAACTTCCATTGTAACGATCATCTCAAAATTGTATATGTATGAGATTAAAAGATTAATGAAAGGTCGGCAAATTTTTGGTGTGAAGTTCTATTTTTTATAGAAAAAATTGAATGGTATTTTATGTCAATTATTTTCTATTCCAGTGGATGTTAGATTTAGTCTTATGTTTTTCTCTCTTTTTTGAGTCGAAATGAGGAAAGAATAGAGTTTCACTTCCCCTATTTTGGAGCAATGAATAAATGTGATAGGTAGTGTTATTGTTCATTCAAAGAGAAATCCCTTTAGCATTTTTGATCTATTAACCATAGTTTAGATTCAAATTAACTTAGTTTAGTATTAGCTATTATTTGGTTAAGCTTTATGAATTCATAAGATGTGTGAATGCATAAGCCTACTTTGATATTCAAAAATTCTTATTTTCCTAAGTTAGATTCTATTTAGGTCTAGCTTGGTTTTCCCTCTTCTGTTCTCAGGTCAAGAACATACCCCCAAATTAGTTTAGGAGGAAAATATAATTCATTGAAAATCTATTCTAGGGAGCTATACCTACTAATTCAGAGAGAAGCCAATTTATCTACAAGTGGATTTTCAATTGTTTGTAGCCAGAGATTGTTCCAAGTTGGGCATTCAAGAGTTATAATTTGAGAGAAAAAATCTATTTACCAATAGGGGCCTAACTACTTCTATTTTGGTTACCTCTTGTTCCAATATATTTGTCTAGATTTGCAAACTAGCAGTCATCTTTGATTTATTTATTTTGGAAATAAAAATATGGATATACTTTATTTGTAATTGCTCATTTTTTAAAATAATTTTCCTTAGCCACATCATGCACATAAGCAACATATTCCTTTAATTTCCTCATTGATTTAGAGAGATTTGTATCTTCTAGTCTTTGCAGGACTATATTACCTAGTATTCTACTATTCTCATCAGCAATCTCTTTCCTAGAAGTAGAAGTAGATAAATACCAAGTAGCCAAAGCAAGAAGATCCTCACTATAGTACATTCCTCTAGTAGGTTTATCTAGATTTTCTTGATATTAGGTCTCTTTAACCTAATTTATTTCATAATTGATTTAAATTTTGTAGCAATAGGACCCATGATTCCTTCATGATTTTTCTCCCTCTTCTAGGGTAATAGTCTCAAATCTATTCATCATCTCTCTTTGAAATTCTTGTATGATCTCTTCAACATCATTTCTAGGCCTTTTTGGCTTCTTTTCTTCTATTTTTTTTAATGACATTTTGACCTATAATATTGCCAATATAATTTCTTGAAGGCCATTGATTTGATCAATTCACCATCCTTAGCAAATTTTTGACATGCCTTTTCTCTCACATCTTTTGGAAAATTCCATTGATTTCTTTGGTTGTGATGCTAGAAACAGGTGCTCTATGAACTTGAAGAAGTCCTTCTATTAATAACTCCTCTAGTATATAAATAAAATCTTCCTCCTCATCTTCCTCATCAACAATATCTACTTCCCATAGTTGATCCACATGTTGAGTTGGCATTACACTCCTTGAGACTCCTTTTTATTCAGGTATAAGATTGTGGTTCCTACCTCATGATGAAGTTGGAGAATGTCGCCTAGGAGACTATGGAGAAGGATTATTTCTCACTTGATCTTCTTATTTTTGACTCTCTAGGATCATTGGTCCTATTGATCTTTTAACAAATATTTTTTATTGGTATACTTGCAAACCACATTCAATCCTTGTCCTTTTCCTAGGCTTGTCACCCTAAGGATCTAGCTCCTTTCACATCCTCATCAATCCATTTTCCCTATTCTATAATCATATTACATGTTTTTAATAGTAAATATACACCTTCTACATCCTCCACAAATGTTACTTTGGCCTTCTAGGCTCTACCAAGTTTCTCATTCATGGTATCATACACACCTAATGAATTCTTGAGCATTATTCTCAATCTTTGAGCCCAATTTTTGGCATCAAGGAGTGGATCAAATCTTGGATCCTCTTTATGAATTTCATCTAAAAAATCTTTGAAATAATTCCAACATTTCTTCTTCCTTCTCTAGGATTTCGTATCTTCATCATTCCTAATTATATCTTCTAGAAAATTGAATTCATGCTCACCATTTGGTATCATCTTAATCCTTCTCATTAGCATACAATAAAACCCTTCTATATCATTTAGCCTCTTGGAACTAACCTCAAAATTGTAGAGCCTAAGAAATTGAACTATTTCCTTCTATCATTTTTTTATAATTATAAAGTGATGAAAAACTCTTAGGTTTGGGAAAAATATTCTCTTATTAGACTTTGCAAGAAAATTAGTATCCTAGAGCATGCCAATTTTCCTCACAACCTCAAGAAATCCAATTATCAATGGGACATGTCTAGGCATTACAAAAGGTCTCCCTAGGAATTCATAAATTTTTATGATAGTTATGTGTGAGTATAAATATATATGATCACCCCATTTATGACACAACTTTGAAACAACATTACATTCTATTGGCCTTAAGAATGTAAACAAGAAAAATAGAAAATCTCTAACAAATGTAAATTTTCTCCTTCTATGAATAAATCCAAATGTATTCTCAAACCATATCAAACTAGGTTCATTCCAATAAAAAGATATGGTTTTTGACCATAATTAGACTAGAAAAACTTCATCATCCCTCTCAAACTCCATATACATATGTTTGGAAAAATAATCATTGTTATAGAAAAGGATCATATGCATAAGAAATGAGTACCATCTAAATTTTTTTGTCTCTCCTCTATTTAGAGCTGTCAACCCTTCAGTAATTCTAGCCTTTAGGTATTGAATAAAATCATAGATAATTGCAACCCCATACTTCTAAATAAAAATAGAACATCCACATTGTTTCCTTGCTAGTTTTTTCTTATTCTCTAATCCTAATACTTGGTATAAAGTTGTGTGTGTGTGTGTATTCATCAAGGTATATATTAGCCATATTTTCCCTCCTACTAAAACCTTTATTTTTTCTTGTCAAGCATGGCCAACAATCATATTTTCAAATATTCAAATGACACATGATAAGGATATATTTAAAAACTTGGGATACATTTTATATTCTAAGTCTTCAAGTTGCATCATGTTATAAATACCTTGATAGACCCACATCTTCTTAGCCATATGGTCTAAAGAGATCGATGGACATCACTTTGTCACCATCTAAAGTTGCACAAAAAATTATCATAATGACATAGTGACAAGATGTCGCATGTCCAAGTGGGGCTTCTTATTTCTAGTCATGTGTAGTAGTTAATGAATATTGGGAACCATAGTTTGGAGATAAATCAACAATTGTCATTTTGTTGCTATAAAAAGTTGCTAGATCTTTAGTCATAGTGACATAATGATAGTGTACCACATGTCCTACTAGACCCTTCTTCTTTGTGGCTAGTGGAGTTTTATGAAGGAGTAATAGCTATCACATTTTTATTCAATACCTTTTGAAGTGGTCTAGTCTCTTGATGTACACTTCTCCACCATTGATCTAGAGATGATCAACAATTTTCATTTTGTCACTATGAGAAGATGCAAGACCTTAGCCATATTGACATAAAAATAGCTTGACATATGGAGGTGGAAAGACTGGCCTATGCAAGGAGTTGTCAAAGTTTTCTACCATAAATGAAGCTCCAGATGTTAGGTTCCTATTCATTGTAGGTATAAACATAGAAAGAAAGGATTTTGTCTTGGTCATCCAATCTTCCAAGATCAATGTTTGTCTCTTTGTCACTATAGAAATTTGTATGATGAATATAGATAGAAAGGTAGTGATGATGTGAAATGTGTCTCAGTAGGCCCATCATGGTTCATAAGCTGTTGTACTTTCTCTACTATCAAAGTAAAGAAGATCAAAGGTTGTCATTTTGTTGCTATGAAAAACTAATAGATCTTTAGTGATAGCAACATAATGACATGTTGACATATTTCCTAGTGGGTCTATGTGGTGAATAAGCTATAGCAGTTAAGTCCACATGGTTCATAGGGTCACTAACATTTAATATTATCCTATAAAAATACAATGATAATGCAAAGGCTTAGAAACATGTAGTTGCAAGGTCGCAATAGTTAGTGAAAAATGTTAAGGACAACCTTCAAAGTAGCAATAAAAGTTAGTTTAATTGAGTTCATGATTTTGAAAGGAAAGATAATTAGTTAGGATAAAAGGTGGCAAAGCCACGACTCAAGTAAAGATGTGGGTCAACATAATTTTGAATGTTGGTGAGGTGGAAAAATGTTTTAATACGATTGGACCACATGGAATCCTAAGGATTTTCTCCAGTTGATCAATGAAATGGATGACTTGGTATGCTAATAGAAAGAAAAAAAAACTCTTAAATTAAAAGTTTGATCTTCGTGATCATCCACAACCACTCTTCAATGTTCCCCATGCTTGATAAATGTAATGGGACACTACATTGCCATCCAATTATCCATCTACCTAGTCAAAATTATAATGGTCATCATTTCTATCTTCTCAAGGTTCTATTTGGTGAATGATATGATCTTCCTATATTTGGATGTGTATCATGATCAGATCTTTCCTAGATTTAAAGTGATTGTTCTTAGCAAAGTTAAATGCAGTTGTTGTGCTTTGTCTTAGGATAGAAGCTATCTAAGTTATGCTTGAACTATAAAAGAAAGTATTGTAACCCTTCTTAGGGTTAGTCCTTTTTCATTAAATTCTATAGTATTATTATTATATACTCTACTACTATAATTTTCTTTTTTCTATAATGAATGTAATCCTCTACTTTACATCATTCTCCTATCAATATTAGTATACAATCTTCTTCCCTCTATTGGTGTTTTGTTTTTCATTATTCAATATATATAATAGTATCTACTCTTGCCTTTGGATGTTATAGAGTGAACTTCCCTTCCTTGTGGAATTTCATTTAGTTTTTGATCTATATGTAACTATTGGATTAAGACAAAGGTTTTTTCAATGTATTTTGAGGGTATATTAATGAATAGTGCATTGTTAGGTAGAGATATGACTAAGAAAACTATTTTGGTGTATCAACCCCTTTAGATTAGATTAGGTAGTTTTCTTTCATGAATTCCTTCTCCCTTTTCCTCTCAAGAGTAGTTAGGTGCACCCTTATAGTAAGCAAGGTGGCCTTCTCCGAAGACTTAATCTCACAGTTCAATTCTCATAGCTTGGATATTATTTCCATGTTTCACAAGGTTGCCTTAGGTAAAAACTTTAGGCAAGGGTGCAAGCTTTTGTGACTACATTTTTTAGCACACCTAGTGGAACTCTCATATTAAAGCATTTTAAGTTCATTGGTGTCAAAGAAGAACTTCAAATTGATGCTAAGAAGATAGTGTTGCTCTTAGTATTTTTAGGCCTTCAAGAGGCTCATTTTACAAGTACTTAGTGGCTCTACATTCTGCTTTCTAGACCAAAGTTGTTATGATTCATGCCCAAAGCTCATACAAGAGCATCTTCTAGAGGTAATTATTTAATACACTAAGCTTTCATTTTCAAACCCTAGGAGAAAGAGAAATAGATTATCTCTATCACTAGTTTTGAGTGTAGTAGTAACAAATACACTTGCAAGATCTCTTTCTAGTTGTCCTATTGATAGATTGTAGCCTAGGTTGTCATCCCTTCATTTAAAAAGGTCACTGTTCCATATGGCATAGCTTATAGCACATGCATTTTCCACTTTTAATTGTGGGAGGCCTCTCCTTTTGACTCAAAGATATGATATCCTAGTGTGAACTCTCAAAAGTATACCTAATTTCACTAGTGAAACTTACATCTCTCCTATAGAACATATTCAAGAGATTTCAAATGTTTGTAATATACATGGTATTACAGAGGATGATTTTTTTATTAGGATTATATCTTTTTCCTTAAAGGGAAAAGCATTGTAATGGTATAGAGTTTTGCCTCATAATGATTACTAATTAAGATGGGTTAAGAGTAGGACTTTGAAAGCATTTTGAGGACAAAATTTATCACCTATCACTTTTAGAGCAGCTAAAAACTATTAAAGGAGCCCCCCATGAATATATGACTAATTTCAATTATATATTTCAAAATAGATGGGATAGAATACCCACTACAATCAAGCCTTCCCTTAGTAATGCTTTCTTAAATTACCTTATAGCTTTTAATAGTGACATAACTAGCATAGTACAAACTATGGGAGGGGATACTTTACCCGATGCTCATGAGATTGCCATAAAGGAAAAAAATATCTTGATACAAGGAGGGAAGCTAGCTCCAAGGCTGCAATTGCCTTTCTTTCCTGATGTCCCTAATCATCAGCCTACTATGGCCCCTATCTCTACTACATCTACAAGTCATCCCCTTGCTATTGTCCCTTCATCCTCTACATCTTCAAATGGAATAGATGAAATTAAAGATATGATGTAGTCTATGATGGACAATATAGAAAAGAAGTTGCAAGGTCAAAAGAAGAAGATAGAGGATAACTTTGTAGAGATACAAAAGATGAGTAACAAGGTGGTGACCTTACATATACAACAAGCTCAAAAAAATAAGCCTCCACCACTTTAGTATCAACATTCCATACATAATAGGCCTCCAAATCAAAATCGAGGTCATGTTCCATATAAGTAGAATAGACCTATTGGCAAGACCCCTACTTCAAATACAAACCTAAATAGGGCTTTAGTCTCTCAGAATAATCTTACTCAAGATTATGACTTTTTCTCTTCTTGTAACTATTTCTATGGATATTATATGTGTCAGAGGGTAGAGTCTTACTTAGCATTGACTACACAAGAGAAAGCAATAGAAAAATAATGTAATTTTAGTCAACCTAATAGTACTTCTCTTCTACAATAGTAGGATGATTGTTCTTTCATGAACCATCAAACAAAGGGGCATTGTCATGGTAATCATGATGTCATATCTCACATTATGACAAGCAAGAGAAGAGTTGTTGGAGATGTTATCCCCTTACCAATTCAAGTTTCAACTTCAAATGTTTCTCCTTATGTGTTAGTGATGAATTCACAATCCAATGTTGTTCCTCAATAGAGGCAAGATATGACCAACAAGAAGTCTACTAAACCTCATACTTTTCAAATTCATCCTCCTATCCATGCAACCCCCAAGGCTTCAGTTAAAGAAGCTAATATTCCTTTCAATATGGTGGATCAATTGAAAAAGACTAATGTTAATATATCTATATGGGATGTTGTTGCTGCTATACCATCATAGAAGAAGCTATTGTAGCAAGAATTAGAAAGCATGGAGGTGAAAGATCAACCACCTAGAGAGGAGAATGCAAACATCTTGGTGTAGGCAATAAAAGGAGGAGAAATAAGTGATAAAATCTGGCCTCCTCCCTTTTATTTTTCCTTGATCATAGGAGATAAACTAGTCCATAATTGTATGATAGATTCAGGGGCTAGAAGTTATGTAATGCCTAGAAGTGTAGCTAGCCTTATTAGTATTAAGTATGAAAAAATGGTTAGGGATGTCCTTCAGTTGGATGGTGGTTTTTTCAAGACTATAAGGATCCTAAAAAATGTGGAGATGGCATTGCATGCTTACCTTGGTTGTATTGTAACCCTAGACATATCAGTAGTTGAGGTTGAACCTTATTTTTCCATTTGTCTTTCTAGAGATTTCACTGCACAAATAGGAGGTTATATTTCATTGTATTGGTCCTATATGTTCTTTAGGACAAGATATGGGTCAAAAGCTTCCTTAAGAGTAGAGTCTCTAGTCCTTAATCACATAGAGACTTATACTCCAATCCTTATTAACATGAATTGTACAATTAGGGAGAAGGATGAAGGAACACATCTCATGAGCCTACCACTTCTTTTGCAGAGGTGCCTAACTATCTTTTGGATGTGTTGGTGTTTTAAACTACAAAGTAGAGAAATACTTGATACCAAGATAGTGAATAACAATTTTGTCTAAGGATTATCTATTTCCTATACTCAACTAAGAGGTCTTCATATCTAGACCCAACTTCAACAAAATCATAAAGATTTTCTACTCTTTAGGCTTTGCAAAACCAAGGCAGGTGTACCTAAGGGATAAAAGATTAAAAACTTGACACTATCTTTACATTTCATTCATTCAATGACATACTATTACAATACTCATCCCTATAGTAGATTTTTGGTCACAATTCTTCTCAGATATACAAGTAATTCTGGGTAACAAAAGCTAACTAAAACACAGAGATTATATGCAAACAAGTATTTGACCAGCTATGATACTCTTCATACATTTAAATTAAAATTGATTTTGATTTTAAGATTTTTTTTGATGCTTATCCATGATCTCTTCATATAAAAACTAAAATAATTGATCAGTGCCTCATCCATTGGGATTTAGAGTCTATCCAACTATTTGACCTAATTGATTGCATTACAATCAATATTATCAGTAATTTTCCCTAAAACTCATTCTTATGCATATCCTTCTTACTGCTTGGAAATCCTATCATATCATTGAAGCATTTACTTAATTCATTGAATTAAAATAAATAATGAATTGATATACAACATATCCTAGTTTCATTAAATTGAACAATCTTTTCTCATACAACCTCAAGATAACTAGTCAATAACAGTGGAGACAAAACTCGAAGAAAATAGATATGGTGGTGATTCATTTTTGTATTAATTCTCTTTGAAAATTAATTAACATTGGTATAGCACTCAAAAAAACTTAATACTAGAAAATATAATCCTTCAAAGCTAATGTATCTTCAAATTTGTAGAGATAATACATCATAAAGTTTTGACATCAAGGAAAACTGGACCGAATTAAACTAGCAAAAACTAAAATTACAAAATAGTTCAAGCCTTTCTCTAGTCTTGGAATCTAACTTATATAGTGTGAGATGCAACAAGCTTCAGGCTTAGAGAGTATTGATACTTGTTCTTAAGATGGAAAGATATTTATAAAAGTTACTATCATAAAAGACAAAAATTGGCGTATCAAAAACATTTGTATTATGAACATTCCTTTTCTGGGGACCACTTTTATTCTAGCTTCTTTGTTACTAAAGAACTTTGTGATTGGGACTGATCATGATGTTTGTAATGGAACTATTTTTGATACTTGAAAACTGAGCTTAACTTGTGCTTCTCCATCCAAGTCATCATGTACTAACAAATTGACAATCACAGTCAATTCTCCTATTGTCATCTCATTAGTTTGGATCTCTGTGCTTGTTACTATAGTTGATTGTTCATCATTTTCTTCTTCTACTTTAAGTGATGTATCATTTGTTTGTAACCCTTCTTGGTCCACCTCATCTTCATTAGTTTCACTGATAACTAACTATTTTGAATGCACAAAATCTTCCATCCATTTTTAAAAAATTGTTTCATCTAGCCAATCAAAACTCAATACCTCACCTTGCTTTTTCAAGAAAAAATCTCCTAACTTATTTATTTCAACATATTCTTCCCTAATAGAATTATATAATAGTCAAACTTTAACAATTTCTTCATTTTTTGCTACCCATTATACATACCCCTTTTCATTTATGACCCCAATAATTCTAAGGCATAATAAATCATCTAATTCCTTGGCCCATTCCTCCTTATCTTTTAATTTTCCTATTTTCTGAATGCATGGAGGAAAAGTTCAAACTTTTTAGCAATATATTTTGAGGAACAAATTATTATTCTCTCTTGCACTACAACTCTCTTATCATCAAAATTAGATAGATCATTAGTCATGTCAAAAGTTTTTTCTATCTATTCACAAGACTGACTAATGACTGAAACACACAAAAGGGTGACATACTTAGCCCTGCAACCCCATTTACTCATAATGGGCTTCAAATCATCTTCACCACCTTTTATTTCATTCTGCATGTCCATTATTTTTACCAATTGTTCATAAAATGTTGAGCATTCAATCTTATCTACCAAATACAAGATTCTTTTTTTGATCTTGTCCTCATATAGGTCATTCAACTCCACATGTAATGCCCAAAATTTTTTCTTCTCTTCTTCAAAATCCTTAGCTATATTAAATTCTAGTCTCTATTGGGTATCTAATAGCTCTACAAGGGGATCTAATTTAAAGGGCTCAACTGGAGGACAAGGATAGGCAATCCCAGGCTGGCTGGATTCTCTAACTTTTCTCTTTCCAATTTGCTTATCCATTTGGGCCACCTAAGCTTCCAATTGGTGTATCTTATTCCCTCTTTCCTCATATGCTTTTAGCATCTCTTTAAATTTAGCATTGAGCTCCAAGAAATTTTTTTTTGTCCTTTAATACAAAAAAAACTCCAAAGTTCACCATTTCTTTGGTCATTCTAGATACTTTTTCACTATCCACCTCCTCTACTCTATAGACCATGAGGTTTCCTATATTTGTAGCACCCAAAACTTCTTGTATCCTAGTCTTATCCCTTTTTTCAATAGACCATATCATCAATACTTGATAATCATCACTATATTTCAATCCTTTATGTGCCTACAAGACCTCCTTCTCAATTTTAAACTAAGTATCCTTTGCTTTCCTCATAGCATCAAAGATCATTGCATTGGCAATGTCCCATTCAGGTAAAATCAAAATTCCTAAATCCTTTAATAGTTTTCTTCCCCCTTGAGCAGTTGTGTTTGTAAGCTCTCCATAAAATTAGCTTTGACTTCATCTTCAATTTTAGAGTCCCTTTTGTTAGATTTCTCTACTTTGATTAGTTTACACTATTTCTCCTCCATAAGAATTGAGAAAATTCATTAGACTTTACAAAACTCTCATTGTCAATAAACTTTTTAGAAGCCTATGTTATCACAAGATCTATTTCCTTAACTCTATAACCTCCCACAATGAGATATAGCATAGGCATAGGAGGTTCTTTAGGTACTCCTTCAATATCTATAGTTGTAACCACAATATCCCTCTCCCCTCCAATTTGCCTCATCTGTTCTCTCAAGGATACTTCACCATCTATCTTGAGTGGGGTCTGGGTAGGTGAGTACTCTTAAAAATTGGAAGATGATCCCTACTCAAATTTTGTTTCTTAGGAGCATGTGTATTAGGTGGGCTTTTAAACCTTGGTCTTTTATATGGAGGAACAAGTTGTACACTCCTCGCCACTAAGTGTTAGAAATAATAGTCCACCAAGATAATTGGGGAAGGGGGGTGAATCAGTTATCCAACTATTAAAACATTTATCTTCTTTAAAAAAACTTAAGCATTCAACTAAAGTAAATAGAAACCATATAAATATGCACATAGACAATTACACCATATATGTTGACTAGGGAAACCCTTGATCAAAGGTAAAACTTTGGTGGGAATGATGCCCACAAGATGATGTACTAATATAAATATTCCTTGTTAGAGGATGGACCCTATTAGCAATATATTAACATATTGAGTATAGTGAGTCCCTATTAGGAGACTTTGAATCTCTATTAGAAGATTCCAACCCTATTAGGAGTTGTAGTACAATGTATGCAAGAAGAGCCCACTGCTCAAACATGTAATTTCAACTACAAGAAGAGCTCACTACTCAAATAAGTAATCTACTGGTATCTTCTTCTTTTCTCTATCCTATCAGCCAAACCAATTACTATTAGACCTTGTAGACCAGTTCATGAACCTTGGATCCAAATACCACGCCTTAGATCACTTAGCAAAACACTGGCAATGAAGTTTCCTTCATTTCTATACTACTCTACTCAACTTTGCATTCTACACTCTCTACTACTTTTCAAACTCTACAATTTGAAACTTTGTTATACACACATTTCATGATAAAGGAAAATGTCCTTTCTTTATACTAAGTACATAAAAAAATTCCCCGAGTCGGTTGTTAGTCCTTCTCAATTAATTATTATAGGACCACACTAAGAACACATTACACTTAGTGATAACCTTAATCTTCCACCTTGCAACTTGAATAAATTTCCATACACAAAATATTATGACAAGCAATCTTAGCCATGTCATCCTCAATATTTCTTCTTCATGTCCTCAGCCTTGATCCTCAAGATATCAACTCTTCTAAGAGATATACCAAGTTTACTAGAACATGCCTCTATAAACTCTATCTCAAAATAGACACCACCAAAATTTACACAACTTCTTCTAGACTTATCCTTTCTACTTCTAGCATTAACTATGTAAACCAAATACTCTAAAGCATCTCCCATAACATCGTGTGGTTATCATGCTCAACTAGCCATCTGTACCAACTTAATCTTTCTATTGTTCTTTTGTCAGATACCATAGAAAACATCAAACATGCTATGTTGACATCAACAATAAACTCAGTCATGAATGTAACATATCATTATATCATTAGTAGTCATTCTTCCAACCAACTTATAATAATCTTGCCAATCTTCCAACAATCTACCCCTTTGGCATTGATGGAAACATAGATGAAAAACATCTAGTTCCAAGAATACCAACAAAAGACAAACAATCTTCAAATCCTCTTCATCAATCATACTCCCCTATTGATATACCTCAATGTGCTCTATACCAAACTATTACTACAAAAATTGTTCTTATGTCAAACATCTTCTTAGCATAATGAGAAAGGTTTCTATAACCAATATCTATGCATCAAACTCTATGACAATTAATGCTTACTTAGCTTGAGTGTCAAAAGACACTTTTCAAAACAACATCAACAAGAGTCCTAGATGACTTTGTAAATCACAAATACTCCCCCATTTAGGAAGCATCAGCATCCAATCTAGACAAACAATGATGCTTTTTTATCCTGGATTGAAGCAATCTTGCATCTTCTTACTTTGATGTAGGAAGGGGCATAACCCCAAACATACCTCACAAATACTCAAAAGTCTCTTTGGGAAGAGGCTTAGTGAATATATCTACAATCTGCTCTTTTGTGCTCACATACTCCAATCTAATTTCTTTTTCTACAACTTTTTCTCTCAACATATGATACTTAATATAAATGTGTTTAGTCTTCAAATGTAATATTAGATTCTTAGATATATTTATCATGCTTGTGTTGCCACAATGTATAACAATAGGTTCACTAATATTTGCAGCTACAACATACTCAACTTCTACTATACTTTGAGATGTACAATCCTACTTCTTGTTTAACCAAGAAACCAATCTTTCTCCAAGAAAGAAAGCTCCTCCACTAGTAATCTTTATGTTATCAATATTGCCTATCCAATCTACATTAGTATAGGCATTTAGAGTAAAATGATTAGATCTATCATACCATAATGCATACTCAGATGTTTCATTCATATATCTAAATATAATTTTCACTGCTACATAACATGCTTCTTTGGAATTGGCCTAGAATCTTCCAACAATTCCAATTGCAAATGCTATATTTTTCCTTGTGTGAGTCATGTTGGTGTTTGAAAACATTACCCATTTCCAATTACCCTGATGAGAACAAAACACATCTAGGGGTAGCTAACTCCCATTTTCAACATGCCCATTCAGACACCAGGCCAACTATAAGGCATGACCCTTCTGCACTTTAGGCTCTGCAAAATCTAGGCGAGTGGACCTATAGATTCTTTATATGGTACCAATTATCAAAGCATACACTGAATCTAATATGAAGAAGATGAAACCCTTATTTCTCCTAATAGCTCATGAAATAACATCAATCTACATTAGCTAAATGCAGATCTAGGAATCTTAGAAGCTGAGTGAGGGTTCAACTTTTATAGCTCTTCAACATAAAAAGGGAAAAGCATTTGATTGTTGATGTTGATGTTCAACAAATCCTCAAAAATGCAGCAAAACCTAATGATCCTATCTCTAATCAGTGCCTAATCCATTGGGAAATTCCATGAATTGAAAACATACATTTGTGACATCAGGACATATTCTGTATACCTGGACATCAGATCTATCTAATCACCTTGTGATTCAGACATCAATGTTCATTTAGATCTCATTCTTACAAAATATCCTTCTCAAGTAACTTGCAACCTTGTTAAACTCAAGCATTTACTTGGCATCTATTCAAGATACATAGGGTTTTCTCCCAGGTTTCCAACTTGCAACCGATTTCAGGTGAGGAAGTTTAGAATTTATTTTTGGCAAGGAAATGACTTGAATATGCATAAAAGATGGTAAAAATGAAGTTGGGGTTGAATTGGTTACATTAAAATAAGTAAAAACTCACAATTTCACCAGAATTGCATAAGGTTTCAGATATTTTAGATGCATAAATGGATTTCATCATTTGAGCAGAGATATTTAGAAATTAGTTACAGAATAATAATGAAATCAAATCAGATCAAAATGGTAGAGAGAAGAGAGAGGCTTTTAGTTGCAAAAGATTGAATTCCCAATGGATAGATGTCAGTTATTGAGAAACTAGTTGGTTCTAGTCTTTTGGTGAAAAATAGCACATTACTTTGATACCAAGGTTTTGGATCCAGTTCTAGTTGCATTCCCATGACTGTGACACCATTTTCCTTCAACAAATTTCTCTCATGTGAACAACAAGTGTAAAGATAACACAGATAGTTCTAAGATGTTAGGTTGTTTCATGTTTTGATTTCATGCACCTAAATGTATATTTTCAAAGAAAATGAATACATATGAGAAATAGTTTCACTAGCTTCATTCTATTTCTTGTCTCCTGTCTTAGCAATTTGTAAGTCTTATGTGGTTTTGGAACAAAAATTTGAGACCTATTTGCATCCCTTTCAGGTTGTATGTTTGATGTATTTTGCTGTTGGACCAAAGGGCCAAGTAAATGCTTGATATGTTTAACAAGGTTGTTGGTTACTTGAGAAGGATATTTTGTAAGAATGAGATTTAAATAAACATTGATGTCTGAATCACAAGGTGATTAGATAGATCTGATGTCTAGGTATACAGAATATGTCTTGATGTCACAGATGTATGTTTTCAATTCATGGAATTGCCCAATGGATTAGGCATTGATTAGAGATAGGATCATTAGGTTTTGCTGCATTTTTGAGGATTCGTTGAACATCAACATCAATAATCAAATGCTTTTCCCTTTTCATGTTGAAGAGCTATAGAAGTTGAACCCTCACTTAGCTTCTAAGATTCCTAGATCTGCATTTAGCTATTGTAGATTGATGTTATTTCATGAGCTATCAGGAGAAATAAGGGTTTTATTTTCTTCATATTAGATTCAATGTATGCTTTGATAACTGGTACCATATAAAGAATCTGTAGGTCCACCTGCCTAATTTTTGCAGAGCCTAAAGAAGAAGAAGGGTCATGCCTTATAGTTGGCCTGGTGTCTAAATGGGCATGTTGAAAATGGGAGTTAGCTACCCCTAGATGTGTTTTGTTCTCATCAGGGTAATTCAAAATAGGTAACATTTTCAAACACCAACAAGTCAGATATTGCAAACCTCTAATCACAGATCTATACTTTTTTTTCTCAACAATAGGTGTCTCATCCTTTGTAGATAACTTGTGTCTAGTTACCATAGGTATTCCAATATGTTTACATTCTTCTAAACCAATCTTTTTTAGTAAATCCTTCAAGTACTTAGTTTGAGAAATAAAGATTCATTCTTTATTCTATACATTCTACAATCCTAAGAAATATTTCATCTCTCCTGTCATACTCATTTCAAATTCTTTCTTCATTTCTTTTGCAAACTTTTCACTTTCTTCATCATTACCTCCACATATAATGTCATTAACAAATATTACCAAAATCATCAAACCATCATTAGTTTCTTTCCAATATAGATTACTATCTACCATACCTTTTCTATGTCCAAGATTTTTGAAATGCTTGTCCAACCTCACATATTAGGTTATGGGTGCTTGCTTCAATCCATACAATGCTTTCCTCAATCAGCATACTATGTCCTTATCATCTATCAAAGGTCATCCTTCAAGCTACTCAATGTATACCTCTTCTTCAAGTTCTCAATTCAAAAATGTTGACTTGACATCCATCTGATATACTTTGAATTTATTTTGTGCTACATAGGCTAAGAATAATCTTATTTCTTATATTCTAGCCATTAGAGCATATGCCTCCTCATAATCTATTCCTTCTTGTTATGAGTAACCTATACATACCAATCTTTCTTTGTTCTTTACAATGTCTCCTTGCCCAGTCATCTTATTCTTGAATACCCATTTAATTCCTATCACAGCCTTGTCTATTGGTCTAGGGACTGATTCCCCTATCTCATTCATTACTACCTGATCCAATTCCTCTCTAATAGTTTGTTTCCAATAGTCATGTCACTAGTACATTTGAAGTCATTTTTTGACCATTATTGGTCAAAATTTTGACCAAATTTGACCAACCCATTGGTCATAATTATTCTGGTGAAAATTTTAATGAAAATCTAGTTGGTCAAAATTTGGTCAAAAAATTTCAAAGTTGCTGGCACAATTTCTGCCAAGCATTGGTCAAAATTTTGACCAATGCTAGTTAAAAACTACCAGGCATTGGTCAAAATTTTGGCCAATGCTTGGTAGAAAACCCCCAAGAATTGGTCAAAATTTTGAATAATGCTTGGTCAAATTTTTTAAAGAGAAATTAGCAGTTATGAGATGATCAATCAAGAGGAAATAGTTGAGAGCTTAGAGTGACACAATTTTTAGATGATCATATGAAATGAAGTGGGCATGCAAGTAGAAAGAAACTAGAAAGACATTATGTATAAATGAAGGCATGAAATGGATGGTTTTGAAGCACTCAACATTTAGTATCATTATTCAAGATCAAATGGGTGTGTGGGATTATACACACATTGAATAATAAAGGAGTGAATTGAACCCTTCCTGAGGCTCACACTTGTTGAGGTCCACTTCAGAAATGGCCTTTCCTTTGAAATTATTGTCTAAAACCTTTATCTCATTAGAAATGTTTTAGACAAAAATTTCACAGGAAGGGCCATTTCTGAAGTGGACCTCAACAAGTGTGAACCTCAGGAAGGGTTCAATTCCCTCCTTTATTGTTCACTATGCATATAATCCCACACACCCATTTGATCTCATATGATGATACTAAATGTTGAGTGTTTGTGCTAAGTGCTCCAAAACCATCCATTTCATGCCTTTAGCAATACACAATGTTTCTTGTTTCTTTCTACTTGCACGCCCATTTCATTTCATATGATCATCTGAAAAATTGTGTCACTCTAAGCTCTCAATTTGTTTCCTCTTGATTGATCATCTCATAACTATCGATTCCTCTAACATAATCAATTTTTTCTTGACATGTCACCTACTAATATAGTGATTAAAAGTAAATACTATGATTTATCTCAATCCTAGTTTCAGTATTGGCTATGGTATTGTTATTATTCTAATCAATTTTGTTGAAGATTATATCTCTCAAAATAATGGCATTTACTAGACAACCTATTCATCATGTGTTTGAGAGACAATAGCCTTCACATAAATTTAAGTCTCTTCTTATCATCTCTAGAGAAAAATATAAGACAACTCGAGACTTGAAAAAAATGAGTGTAAGCTAGAACCATACCCAGTGTTCTCATCATGAACAAAATAGATCAAGTAACCATCGTCCTCCTCTAGATCTAACCTAGAATCCCTAGGTATAAATATTGCCTCAGAACCAAATCTTTTAGGTTCAAAGTCAAAAACCCCTAGTACATTGCCTCCAACTTCAATATGAAACTTTCTTGCCTAAAGTTCTACTTGAAGATCAAACTTTACGAGTCCCTTGACCTTAGCTACTAAATCTAGTGTAGTACCATATACATACCACTATTTTCTGCATGCATTTTCAATCATAAAGTAGAATTAGATATTTCCCAATCAACCTTTATCCAAGGAAATAATATCAACCAAAAATGGAGACAAATTTGGAGATATATAAGACTCCTGAGAGATATCTTAGCTTGTTTTTAGAGTGATTGACCAGCCTATGTAGGATAATCATAAAATTGACAATAGGAATATGAACTTATCCACTACTAGTTGTAAAAGAGAAAAATGTAAGAGGAAAAAGAATAGTGCCACATTTCTTAAGTGGTTGTATTTCCTCACCATTTCTTTAATGTGCCATAAGCATTTTTTTTCTATAGGACTTAAATGAAGTCATTTGCAAAAAGATGAGGAAGGGTGGGCATGCCTACAATCACAACCAACCTCATCATCACCTCTATGTATCATAGTTTCATAAGTCATACTAATTGCTTCTAATACATGATCAAAAAAACACTAGAACTATATTTGCCACAAATGATGGAGACTTCAAGTGGCAAACGTTGGAGATTTCCAGTAAAAAGCTACAATTGCAGACAAAAAATGATAAATGAATGAAGGAATGAAGATTTTTAATGACATCCATGAGACTAATCAATCTAATGGACCATGGATCAAAGCCTAAATGATTACACATATTAAGTTGACAAAGGATGTGACATGTAATGGCTTAAGACCAATTCCATTCTTTTATGACTAAGATGTTGCAAATATCTAAAAATGCATATAAGAGAACACATTAGGGCATTGGGAGGAATATGCATAATTTTCCCTATCTAAGATGGTTGAAAATGCATCGGCCAATGATCATTGTCACCATGATGGTGAAGGCTTGGTATTGGTGTCCCAGGAGAAATTTTGGCTTCTATGGCAAACTGAATTGTCCTAGCTACCTCCATAGCCGCTTCTAATGATTTGGTGTCTGTAATCCCATATTGCCCAACATATTTGGCCCTTCTTCCTAAAAAATTGAATATTTATGTTAAAATGTTCCAAAACTTTATGGGTGATTTCCAAAGTTAGCTGTAGTTTGTCAAAAATGTTGTTAAAATCTCAAAGATGAATCACTTCTTTTTTCATCTTATATTATCCTATAAAATTCTAATGTCTAGCTAATAGCCATGGCAACATATATGTAAGTCAATTGTACTCACAACACTTGCAAAGCATATAAAATATTTTGATATCACAAACATCTTCCTTTATTGATTAGGATGGAAAAGAAAATCTTGTGATGCAATGTTCTTCTTGATGTACAATTTATTCATTCATCTAACATAAAACTCCATTTTCATATAAAAATTGCAAAAATGATTAAAACCCAAAACCATAACTAAATGGATGCTTAAAATAAAAAAGAAACAAACCTTGCTACAATTGTCCTCATGCCATATCTTTTGAACATTTCTAGTCATATAGCTCCACCAACTATACCATCCAAGAGATGAACCCTTTGCACACCACCTTGCATATTCACAATTGTTTATAAGTATATATAAAGTAACAAAAATAATTGCAAGCTTCTATATAACTATACAAAAATTAACAATTGTTACACAAAATCCTCTTGTTTAGCTATTGCCTATTATGAATTGGCCCAAAACATGGGTATCTTCCTTCTCACAAACCAATTACAAATTTCAACTAAGAAAAGAAAACATTTATGAAATTAATTTATGGCATGGCCAGCTAAACTGAAATTAGGCTCAACAATCAATAGAACTAGACCCTCCCAGCATTCATTCATTTGAAGCAATATACTATATTCGACAAAATATCACAAAATAATAAAAAGGAGCAGGCCAAACTGATGAAATCATTATAGATAGTGTGGAATGGCAATATTGTGTCAATAGTTCAATTTAATATTGCTACTGAATAGATTTCTACCTAAGTAATCTAGAGAGAACACAGATGAACAAAACATAAGTATAATGATTGATTGTATTCAAGATAATATATTATAGGCTTGAGATTATTCAAAAATATTTCGGCTCACACAACCTTTCATGTCTTGAAAGTTGCAACTTGTGAGCTTGCAAATCACTCATTTATCAGCAAATTGGTAAAGATTAACTTAAGAGCCCACAAACAACCTATTTCAAATACACATGCCAAGGAATATTAACCATTTACTATATGGGAAGATGTTTTTTGGCAATGAAAAATCACTTGAAGTTCTTTCCTATAATTAAATATGAGTCCCCAATTATTCATCATCTTGTTGACCAGGTTGAACTTCCATGGTTGATTTTATTTTGCTCAATGAAAGATGTTAGCAAAAAGCTAATATGCACAAGCTCTCAAAGTCAAATAAAAATTGTCACATACATACTAGCATAGATATCTTGAATGCATCTATCTAAAACACAAAAACATACCCACATACATTTATTTTTTCAAATAAAGTTTATAGCCCTAATCCCATTAATAGTTAAGACAATGATTAATTACTATCTCAAGGTCCTTGCCTATGGATATAAATCATAGCTACCCAATTCCTTGATAGCTAAGGGTAATTTCTCTGCATCTGTCACCTGTGAACAACAAAATTCAACAAAAAAATGAATTTGTAGATAAGAAGTACTATAAACCTCTTAAATAAATTTTGTGAATGCAACAATAAACCTCAAGGACTATGTAAAAGAGGTCTAAGCTCAATGTCTACCCCAACTACCTTAATATTTATAGCCTATATCTCATTATGCTTTGCCCAAATAATCTTCCCACCACTGTCCATACTAACATTTGGCTCCTTACGACCAATTTTGATCATGATTGTTCCTTCATCATAACCAATAGCAACCCTACGGAAAGCAAGATTAATCAACTTAAAGAAAGCATAAGAAATGGAAATTATAATAGATAGTTAAAAATAAATAAATAAATATTTGTTCTATTTTAAAAAGGTAAAAAGGTAAATTTATATTTTATAAAATAATGAGTATTTTTTTAAGTAAATAAAAAATTGAAATTTTTTTTTATCTAGGCTATAATAAGAATTGATTTAAAGGAAAAAAATAACAATTTCACTTTTTTCTCAATAAACTAGCCGGATAGACCTCGTGATTCAACTATTACTATTAATCTAAGTTTGTAAATATGTGAAAATACATGACCATAAAACATTAAGAGATGAAATAAAAAAATGTTTTGCCAATATTAGTTTGATTGATGGGTCTTGTAATTAGTCATACAGAATGTTTTGTCTTTAGCTTGTTGAACAAATGTAGAGTGTAGATATTTGGATAGTGACATGAAGGAAAATAGAAGAAGTGTTAAAAAAGTAATACATCCTCACCGGTTTGACCCTTTTGCATAGCCAATGGCCATACATGTTCTAGCCCATAATTCAATGTATTTTCTAGCTTGCAAAGGAATACTTCAATAGTTAATCATAGTTGTCAACACATAATAACTTCAACCATCACATCTAAATATTGATAAATGTTCATTAGGTACAATAATGATAATCCTTGCAAAAGTTAATCAGCGTATTCTTTGCTTTCATAAACAAAAATACAAGTCCCATAATAGTATGTCCCTTATGAAACCCATATACAAGAGACCATACAAGTACACCATATATAGGAGACTATATATTTATGATTTTATCCAATATTATCAATAATGGACTAAAAATAACAAGTATACACCATTGGATGTGCTAAAAATGCCAAATGCAAGTGGCATTATCATCTAGAAATAGATTGTGTGTTTACAAAATCTAGTGAAAACAACAATTCAATAAACTTGCTTGTATGTTGTTGAATGCCAAATGCGTATAGTACCATCTTTAGAACCAATGATAATGATAGTAAGTTTAGAATGAAAGAAAAATGCTAATACATTATGGGTATGTCTGTCAAGAGTCTGGATATAACTTTTTTGTCTAGTAATCTCACACCTGATACAAGTACACCAAAGAAAATGAGCAGGGACTATTATTCAAAAAGATCCATACAAAAAGTAACAAATTTCAACTAGGAAGGAATTTGTAAAGAGCACCTTGGCTCTATGATCATCTAAACCTAAAATTAGATACGATCTATCACCTCCTATAAAGTAATGAACACAATTTACACCATTTGTATGGACTTCAAGGGTAAAATTTGGTTCTTATAGTGAACCAAGACTCTAGATTTGGATGATAAATTCAAGTTAGGAAAATTAGTTCAAATAAACATGATATCTAGTAAATAATTCCAATTTTGACATACAAGAGGTACAAAGAAACTTGTCAAATCAAGCCCAATTTATAAATTTTTTAACTGGTAAGAGAACATTGATTCCCACATTTATAGTGTGATCCAGTGACGCACTCATAAATGCATTTATTTCCTTGGGATTAAAGGCAACTTGCATCACATAATGTGAATGACCTTCAAATATTTGTGTGCATTGCCAACCTTTATCCTAGTCCCAAAGCTTGATTAGCATGTCATCTGATGATGATAGAACATAGGGTAGGGTTGGATGAACTATTACACACCTAATATAATCAGTGTGTGCTTCAAATACTTTTACCTTCTACATGGTGTTATAATTGTAGACACAAATCATCATGTCATTTGGACCAGCCACAACCAATGGCTTTCAGGTTATAAACTTGGCAAAGTGTACTACACATAAAATAAACTCCCATATAAGAAATCTATCATTTTACTTATTCACTCCTCCATATCAATAAAACAAAGATAAAATGCATGACAAAACTAGTCTTTGTTTGAAGCCTTTAAAGAATTTTGCCTAGTTTGCCATATTTGGCCTAATTGAGGGCTATTGTCCCTAAAGCCTTAATTTGATCGAAGTTTTCTAAGAGCCCTAGAAATGGAGTAAGACCCTAGAGAAGTGGAGTCCACTTGGAGAGACAAAGGTCAGCATTGGGTAAAGGCTGGTAACCTTGCTTGGCATCTTGCAGTGGGTTGGGTGCTACTAGGCACTTAAGAATATTTTGGTGGATTAAGGTAATAGACTCTGCATCAGTTGATGCAAGATATGAGCACATATTTTGGGCAGCTTATAAGTTACACTACATCAACTTGGTGATGCAAGCAAGTGGCATCCAAATAAAGTGGGTGAAAGAAATAGTGTGCATTATTCAAGCACATCATTCTTTTCTTTGGAGCATTATGATTTTAGGATATGCAGATGATGAATTGATTAGACTTTAAACCCTTCCAAATAAAAGTGGCAGAAAAGATGACTTATTGGGATGAGAAGATGAGAGGTAGATGGATTTGGGATTTTTGATTCCTTGGTATGTTAGTTTGAGCTTGACTTGGTTTCAAGAATACTATAATATTCCTTACTTAACAAGGCTAAACACGTGAAGGTGGAAACTCATCTAGCCTCACCCCCTCCCCCTAACATCAATCTAAATTCCCCATTAACATCTAATTACATACTTCATTCATTTCATTCATCCATTTATGAACTATAACATTCAATCAATACAATCACATAAAATTCATTAATATGGTATAAAATTCATTAATACGCAATAGTAATCAAGACTTTATATTATATTATTAGAAGATTTTACAAAAAAATTTCCTTGTTTAACTACAAACATTTGGGGGGAAAAGAATAGGGCAAAGAAAACCCTCGATATAGCCTGGGACCAAAGTCCTATATAAATTATAGATGCCCTTTATAAGGGTCTTTAAGAAGGCATGCCTCTATCATGTTCAAAATCTACAATGCAAAAAAACAACTACAATTTTTTTAAAAAAATTTAACTATTATTATATTATTATAATCTTTTGTTCATTATTATTAATAAAAAGATTATTCAAAAACTAAGTTTCATATACTTGATTATGTAGCTCCTTAAGTTGTATAAATTGATGTGCATGTCCTATGCACTGCATTAATGATCTCATCCAATAGTAAATTATTATTATTATTATAATATTTTAATTATTTAAGCAATAATTAATATTGTATGACTAAGCCCACCTATGTCTCACAATCCTTACCACTTCCATCTACAATCCTTAAATGTATACATATAATAATCTAATAAATAAGATATGTCGATAATATATGAACTTTTCTGGCTAAATTGAAGATGGGAATTTTTATCCCATCTTCAATTTAGCTAGAAAAGTTCATATATTATCGACATATCTTATTTATTAGATTATTATATGTATACATTTATAAATTTATAGATGGAAGTGGTAAGGATTGTGAGACATGGGTGGGCTTAGTCATACAATATTAATTATTTCTTAAAGAATTAAAATATAATAATAAAATATAATAATAATAATAATAATAATAATTTACTATTGGATGAGATTATAAATGCAGTACATAGGACACACACATCAATTTGTACAGCTTAAGGAGCTACATAATCAAGTATATGAAACTTAGCTTTTAAATAATCTTTTTATTAATAACAATGACCAAAAGATAATAATAATATAATAATAGTTAAATAAATAAAAAAATTTATAGTTGTGTTTTTGCACTGTAGATTTTGGGCATGAAAACCTCCTTTTACACAAGGGGAGGATTTCTGATAGAAGAACCTCCAAAAAAAAATACAAGGTTGGATCAAAATCCATCTCAGTCGGATTCTCTTCCCAACATATTGGGGATTACAAATAACACTGGAGGTAAATGTTGTAATCCTTGAATAACTTGCAATAAAAAAACAATATTCCATGGCAATAAAAAGAAGGGGGCTAAGGGATTAATAGGTCTTACCCTCCTAAAAAAAATATCCAACAAGTCACCTATTCTCAAAATAGGAATTCGTAAAACTATTTAGCACCTTACACTTCCCACAGAAGAGGACAAACAAATTGGCTTCAAGCATGGCTATAAAGTAGTGGTTGCCTGCCACAATACAAATTCCAGTGGCCAAAGAAATATAGAATATTTTGGTGCATTGGTTCACACAAAGGTAAATAGGCCTAAGCAATAATAACTAAAATTGAGAACTTCATGAGAAATAATCTATTTGATGTTAATTTCAAAAAATGATAACAATGTGCATGACATTTCACTGCATCCTTCTACTCCTGGCATAGATCCTACTCATGATTATGAAGGCTAATAGGCACATCGTGACTATCTTTGGCATAAAGGTGACATCATCTACCACATTTTGTTTAGCCCCAATCTTAACATGCTCAATGCTAACATCACACTTGACTCCATTAACATGATGTTCTCCATACTCAAAAATTATCATATAAAGGTTACACCAATTACAATTTAAGATGTCAAATTTTATTAATAATTACATAATTAATTTTCAATAAAAATTGAATACGTACCTCTATCACTATGATGCACATTAGGGCCTTCATCATGTGTAGGATATGTGGCTTCATAATCATGAGTAGGATCTATGCCAAGAGTAGAAGGATGCAACGATGGCACTCAAAGTACCAAGGAGGTGTATCACACTCATGAGAAGAAGACTACAATCCATTATTCTCTCAACTTCCAAAAAGTTGCAATCACACTTGATTTGTTTGCAAGTGAATACATTTTATCAATATAGATAAATAGTGGCAAATTACAACTAGCTAAAGCATTAGAGATAACCTACACAAATAAGGGGAATATATTCACAATATAAATTTCAAAATAGTGATAAATATCTAAAGCCTTTCAAAGATGTTACCAGCCAATTGTATCATCTAATATGATACTTATCTTTGACCAGCACACCGCCAAAATTATAAACGTTATGCTATAATAAATTCTTGTTCATTAATAGATTTTTTGTGGAAGAAGATTGTGGAAAATTTTACATTAAACTAAGAATGCAAGCCAGCTCTTACCTGACATCTATAGTCTTGAAAGATTTGTATCATAATTTGACAATATGTTTTTGATCCATTGAAAATAATTTTTAAGTTAAAATACAATATGTTTCACAAGCCAGTAATAGGTTGGCATGAGGAAATGTTGTGGGAATTTGTACATTGAATTGACATTGATTTATTTTCATGATTGCAATCTATAGCCAAATAAATATAAAAGCATTTCATCCCCAAAAAATTACAGCAAGGGCTTCAGAAACTTTCTTTAGAAGTGTCTGGCACCATTTTGGCTCAAGCTGAAACAAAAGCTCCAGATCTAGATCCTTGAGAGTTGTAGTCCCATCAATTTTAACTTTGTCTGTTGATGAACCTAGAGATGAGCCTTTTAGATCGAACTGCCAATGTATGCGAAGCTCTTAACATAACATATTTCCCATAACTATAAGTTGAACTTGTTACAAATTTCTAAATCCAATTTTTAAGAATCTGTGATAATTTTTCCTTCATAATCATTATGGATTCATAATGGCAAAGGAGTCCCATAAATAACATCTAGATTCTAGAAACAAAAACATCTCAACATGATAGATCATATTACCTTTGCTTATACATTAATGGCATTAATATTAAATATACAAGTGTGGCTCCTCATATTTAATTTTGAAAATAAGGTCTAGTTACCAAAAATTGACATATTATGTCAACGATTAAATGGAAAATAGAGTAAGAAGGTATAGAAAATACCTTTTGTCCTCCTACTACTCTAATACTATGTAGACCAAAAAAATTAGTGATCAATGTGCTTTCATAAGTATGAACATGATTATAGTAATTTGGCATTAACTATATTGAGAAAATCAAAATAAATAGAATAAATGCATCATGTGAATTATGAATAGCAAAGGAAATGAATATGGGTGATAGGGAAGAGAATTCAATAATAAAGGCTCTTAACTTTAGTTACAATCATGATATGGGTGATGCACAACTACCTCATGGATTCATGTTCCATCCCACTAATGAAGAGCTCATAACACATTATTTCATTAGAAAGGTTTTAGACAGTAATTTCATAGGAAGGGCCATTGGTGAAGTGGACCTCAACAAGTGTGAGCCTCATGGATGGTTAAATTTCCTTCTTTATTATTCACTATGCGTATAATCAGTTAATAAGTGTGAGCATCATGGGTTTGATCTCCATTTTTCCTCCCCACTACCAATAGCCACAAAGTATCTTCCATGAGCTTTTTCCATTGGTCCCCTTTGACCATGGTTTCCTCAAGCTAATCCTAACTTCTAGTGAGTTCTCTTAATAGTGCCATGACTTTAGTAGCACAATCTTGAGAATCCCCCATTTTATTGGCAGAATGGCATCTCCTTCTAGTGTATACTTTTGAGCACCTTGTGCATCCACGACCCAACAGGCTAGCAACTAGCTCTAATTCCACTGTAATATCCTACATTGAGTAGTGTTGGAACAATGTTTTTCATTAAATGTATAGCAAGGGCTAAACAAAAATCTTTGAAGATCTAGAAATCAAACTTACCATGGTCCATAGGCCTATAGTTTTAAGAAAGGATGTTTGAATATCAAGATCCAAACTCCAAGCTCATGACAAGTTTGCCTAGCAAAAACTTTATTAAGGCCCTTTAATGGTTATGTTGTGCACACTCACTAAAATACTCTAGTTATTGTAAAATAAGTTTGATCGGCCAAAATTGAACATGTGGAAATTAATGTAATCAACCAAAATGTTGCATCTGAATGCAACACAAACCTAGGCTACATATAAGCAAGTAGCGAGCATTAGATTTCAATTAAATTGATAATCTACTCAACATATAGTATTGAGAATCCTTTTTGCAAGAGGTAATTGCTCAAAGGGAGTCCTGATATAATACCCAAATTGTAGTGTAGATTGTCAAGTAAATGACATGCCCAAAAGCTAGAGTTTGGAACAGATTTTCCTTGCAACACCATTTTAATGTTGACAAGCACAAGTAAAACTAGAGCATATAACCAGCTCAAACATGATAGGTAGTCCCCAAAAATATTTGCCCCTGACTATTTTCTCTTCATAGATGCTAATCATGAGTAGCAACTAACAATCTAAGTCCATGCTTCACTTATATGAATCATGTTAACAAATGTTCCAATTTTATCTAAATAATGTTTTGTAAACATGTGCACTAGCAGAATAGTTTGCAAATGCTCTTCTCTTGATATCCACAAAAAATGGTATTAGTTTGAAATATCAATCAACCACTCAATCATTCAAGGTCTTGTGAAAAGTTGTCTACCACCAAAAATCCCATATTAATGCAAAAAAGCATGACAACTAGTCAATTCTAGAAACTAATGACATCCAAATCAACATTATGCACACAAATCTCCCAAAATAAAGCAATAACATATCATTGGATGGTAACTTTACTAATACATACTGAGGTTGATGTTTTCAGTAGTTCAGGGATAACCATTGTTGCATAGCATGAAGTGGGAAGGGTGAAGCTTATTTGAAGAGTAGTATGCGATGAAGGTTCAGAGCCACCATCAAGATTAACTTTCTTCACTTTTTTTAAAAATTTCTCTTCATTGTAAACTTCAACTACATTATTCTATGGGCTTTTCTCTCCCTCCAAAGTCGACAATTTTTAAAGTTCAATTGATTTTTCATTTGATGTTTCCTGCAACACATTATTATTTACATTATTACATTTAGCTAGTTCATCAAGATCTATTGTGACCAACTACTATGTAGGATCCTCATACTTGGTGATATTATTGAAAAACATTACCACTAATAGTAATAAGAGAGAAAATCATGTCAAAAGGAAAACAACTCATATTATTTTAAAGGATAGTAAGACCTATATATAGAAGCTAACTTATGAAACTAGAAAACAAATAACCATCTAGCAGATGAAAGGATCAGAGCCAAACTTATATAGTAGTCATTTATAAGTACAACCATCAATTCAAAGTGATCACCTCAATGAAAACAAAATCATAAAAATAATGAAATCCTCTCATACCATAAATAATCAATTGGCTTCTAGATTAATCTTCTATATCTTCTTGCCAAGTTCATAATTCAAAATTCCCTAAAATGATGAGAAAGAACTTCAAAATAATAAATAAACCACAATCATGGATGGGTAGCATGGAACAAGACAATATTCACGTATGCTTCCCTGCTAAATTCCATAACTCCATTGTTTCTAATCAGATCACAAGAATTGCTACACTTCATTCTTACAAAAGTCCTTCACATATTCTAAATTCCAAGAACAATAAAAGAGAAATCCTCACATATGAAAATACATTGAGGAACTTACTTCACACTATGTGAGTTGTCTTTCAAGTTAACTGAATCTTGCACCAAAACTGTGTATCTTGTTTTTAGGCAAATCACACAAACCCTTGATCCATCAATTGAATGCTACTAGAGAATATTATTTTTGGAATGCCAAGTGTACATGAACATATCTATGAGCAAAAAAATTTTAAAAACCAATGTCATTGCAACCCAAAAATATTTAAATTGACAAAAGATGACAAAATATTGGTACTTCTTTTAGAAACATATATTAGAATAGTCCAACTTCAAATAATAACAATTGTCGGGTGGACATGAAGAAATCATTTGGATTCTAGAATAACAACTTTCCTCTATCAACTAATGGCTTAACACAACCTAGACTTAAAAAATAGCCATTGCAATAGAAGAATTACAAAAACAATTGAAAGCATGACATTAAGATACAATCATGTTAACTCGTTCCACTACTTTGATAAAGATGGATATCATATGAGTTCATTTAGTTTTAAATACATTAAAGTGAAGAATTATTCTTAAGTAGGAATTCAAATATGTAGGACCACCTTGTGTAGGAATTTTGTACACACTTTAAATCCTAGATAATTGTCTAAAACCCTAAATTTGTAAGTATGGGATTTGTTGCAAAATTAAAAAAAGAGGGATTCCTAAACAAAATTGGTCAAATTCTAGTCAGCAAACTAACAATCATCAAAAATTGTATCACCAACCCTAGCCACTAAAGGAACACCCTTGATTTTGTTTCAAATATCATGGGAAAAATTAATGAAAACCTAGGCACAACTTTTAGCTATTTAAAAATCTGCAATTACTACAAAAATTGCCACACAAATTTGAAAATACTAGCACCACAACATTTTTAAAAATCTCACATTTCCCTACCTTAACGAGTTCATAAAATTACATACAAACTCTTTTGGATCTTGAATCTTCACTGGTCTTCACATGAAATTCAACAACACATCACAATCAACCATAATCCCTACAATGATTCACTTTCTCAGATCCTAAAGCTCAACTTAAGATTTGATACCAGATTAAGAAAATAAAAAACAAAAAAATTACTAATATATTCAATTGATAAACTAAGAAACAAAAAATTTCTTATATAGAATTACACTAAGTTAAAAAGTAAATAGAACATAGAGACTTATTTCAGACTAATCTAAACTCCAAAATACTTTATTAAACTCTAAGTTGCACATTAATTGATCATTAAAGAATATGATTATATTCTAATAGTGGTAAGCTGAGAACTCTAAGTCTACACATTAATTGATCATTATACAATATGGTTATACTTTAACAAAGGTAAGTTGACAAAATAGGACACTAAAGATAAATTAGCTAAGAAACTTAGCCTTCCCTATTAGGAAATATACCACCAACAAGAAGTGAATGTGACACCTAAAAATTAGAGTGTTGGCTAGTTCTAGCCAAGCACCACAATATATCATTCAAATTCAATATCAAAGAAGAACTAAAGCTTAAACCAACAATCATAAGACAAAAGAAGAGACTTTGTATGAAAATATGAGTTCAATAAGGAAAAACATCTATGGGAGCAATGCCATGTTGGAAGTATAATTGTCACTATATCTGCAATAGGAATGCAGCTTCCCTAGTTGTATGATGTACATTTTGCAAAGCTCCCTGTAAAATGCTATGATATCTAACAACAATATGTGAAGGCATTGAACTAGGTAGCTACTTATCAAAATGATGGCTTCCATAAACATTAAATATTTATCAGCTCAAGTATATCATAAAAGTATAAGATGATAGCTTCATTTTTAAAAAAAATTCCAAAAAAAAGGGGGCAATAAGATGAGCATTTCCAATCTCATTAAAGTTTTTAAAAGTATATGTACTAAACTTTTAAACTCTAGTTCTCAGAACTATACTTAAGATTTTTTTTCTCTAAGAGACTTAAACATGTAGCTTTTAAATAGTTAACACACATTAAGTATTGCACATGCATATAATCAAGAAAAAATGAAAAAGGAAAAAAAATCACTTTCAAAATATCAAATCAAGGAATGCATGGTCTCTTTACTTCTCAATAAAGAAAATGTAACAAACTTTTCCAACTAGATTATGATATGTTTCAGCAATATCATTTGTCAGGTATATTATTCTTGACATACAACTAGAATTTTATTCTAGCTCAAAAACAGAAAATCATAGAATAGATATAAACCAAGAACATCAAATTTTGTCCAAATTAAATTTTGCAATATTTAATTCACTCTCCATTAAGAGGTAATGCTTACCCAGGACCATTGCTAAAGCGGACCGATTAAGAATGGCCCTTGTAGTGGCTACTCATTTTTCCTAAAGATACTATAATTAGTTGACCGATTAAGAATGGCCCCTATAGTGGTCTACTAATCTTTCCTAAAGATACTATAATTAGTTGGCCAATCAAGAATGGCCCAATAGTGACCTATTCATTTTTCTAAAGATACTAGGAGTATTGCAAAATCTTGAGAACCCAGACTTGGAAAAATTGAAGTTTTTGTGGTGGTTCCATACTATGTAAGAGTATTGCATGGGGAACCAAAATATTTTTTGATTACAAATAATCTAAGCATGACATAATTTTCCTACTCATGTCATGTTTTTTTAAGACTCTACCATACAAGATAGAGTGACAAATTCAACTGAAGTAGAAAGTCTACTATAAATATTGTGTAAGCAATATATATTGAAAGGACATTGTCAATGTAAATTGCAACTTACATCCATAAATATTAAAATTTAGCTTTTTTATTTTCCTTGGCACAAAATAGATTTTTGACCTTATGAGTTATAGATGTTTGAAGACATACTATACAATATAGAGTGATAAATTCAAATGAGAACAAGTGTATTTTACATTATGTGTAAGCAATATTTATTGTAAGGACATTACACATAAATTTATTGACATAAATTGCAACTTGTACGCATACATATTTAATTTACTTTTGCATCATCTATAATCAAAATAATTGAATGAAACAAAAGCTCCAACGAAAACTCCAAACCTCACTCCATTGTTGAAGGATACATAGCACAAAACATATCTAACTTGAGCAATATATATCACACAAAATATCTAACTATTGGCGTCATCATTGCACCTTATAGGTGCATGTACTGGTCATTACAAAATATTAGTATTAAATATTTATTAAATTGAATCAATAAATAATAGATAAGAAAAGCTTGACTTCCTTATCCCTTTGCACACATATACAAAAGAAGTCATCAAATAGGAGTGGGCAAAGATGGGAAGGTATCCACAAATGAAAGAAGTATCAAAGTTTAGCTAGATGGTTTAATTCAATATTGTCAAAGTATCCAGTACTCAGTTAAGTAGCTGATAAATATGTTGGTAGAAGAGGAATTGTTAAGACAAAGCTAGTAAGTTTAAAATAAAGTAAGCCTAATGGTATCAAAAGTGAAAGCAATGAGAAAGAAAAGGAGGAAGGTTCTTTTGACATTGATCTGCTAGATGTAGAAATTGGGAAAGTTTGTACTTGGTGTCCTCCTAAGTCAAGTGGATATCTTCATATTAGACATGCAAAAGCTAGTTTTTTAAACCAATACTTTGCTCAAAGGTATAAAGGGTTCTTGATTATATGCTTTGATGACACAAACCTTGCTAAAGAAAGCAACGAGTTTGTAGAGAACATAGTGAATGACCTTGATATGCTAGGCATTAAAGGAGAAGGACCTACATACACTTCAAATTATTTTCCATAGATAGTAGAGATGGCTGAGAAATTGATATCTGAGGGGAAGGCATATGTGGATGACACACCTTGAGAGCAAATGTAGAAAGAGAGAATTAATGGAATTGAGAACATTAATAGGAATAACTCTGTGGAGAAAAATATGTGTTTTTAGAAAGAAATGATTGCTGCTACTGAGAGGGGGATGCAATGTTGTCTAAGAGGTAAGCTGGATATGCAAGATGTTAACAAAACATTTTGGGATCCTATTTATTATAGATGTAATCATGTTCCCCATCACCGTGTTGGATATAAATACAAGATATATCCAACATATGATTTTGCATGCCCATATGTGGATAGCATTGAAGGTGTGACACATGCTCTCTAGTCAAGTGAGTACCATGATCATAATGCAAAATATTATAGAGACATGGGTTTGCAAAAAGTACATGTATAGGATTTTAGCCATTTGAATTTTGTTTATACTCTCCTGAGCAAGTGAAAACTATAGTGGCTTGTAGATAATGGAAAAGTTGAAGGTTGTGATGATCCTCACTTTCTAACAGTGCAAGGAACATTGCAGAGGGGATTGATAGTAGAGGCCTTAAAGTAATTTATTCTATCACAAGTTTAAATATTGGACTTTTTCTTTGGAACATTTTTTTTCACTTCATTTTCTATAGTTTTCCATACAAATTCTTATAACCTATATTGATTAAAATTATAAATCTAAATTTTCTTTGGCACTTTTTTTTAGGGAGCATCAAAAAATCTAAATCTAATGGAGTGGGACAAACTTTGGATAGTGAATAAAAAAATTATTGACCCTTTCTATCCTAGACACACTATTCTTTTTGAAAATTGTGTTCTTCTATGCTTAACAAATGGGCCTAAAGAACCTTTTGTTAGAATTTTAGCTAGGCATAAAAAGTATGAAGGCACTGGCAAGAAAGCATCTACTTACACAAAACACATTTGGTTGGAGAGTGCTCATGTTGCTCTTGTCTTAGAAGGTGAAGAGGTAACACTGATGGATTGGAGCAATGCCATAATAAAAAATGTTAAGAAGGACTCAAAGGATGTTATTATATGGCTTCATGGCATGCTCCATCTTGAAGGATCAGTCAAAACAACAAAGCTAAAGCTAACTTGGCTACCAAAGATTTCAGAGCTTGTCAACTTGTCACTTGTTGAAGTTGACCATTTGATTGCTAAAAAGAAGGTATATTTTTCACTGACTCAAAGCCTTTATGGTCAATAATGGATGAATTTACATATGTTTCTATAAATTGTGTTCTTATTTTACATTGATGTCCAAATATTACTCTCATTGCAAGCTATTGATATAGCTTTCAACAGTCTATTCAAACAAAGATATCCAATTTGGCTCTGTGTCACATACACACTAGCAGGGGAGCTCTCATAACTATCATTTGGTGTTAGTAAATGATCAGGCTAATTTAAACTTGTAGAACACAATGACAATCCTAAGGGGCCGGGGATTAGGAATGTGCTTGAAAATTTATACCAATTTAGTTTTGTTGTATTATTATTTTTAAATATCTCATTGCACAAAATATAACGTGGAAACCCAACTTGGAAAAAACCATAAACACAAAGGCTGCTAGGACCTACTGTCCTCATCCTGCCATCTCAATGAGCTTCAATTACAATTTTAAGGGCTCCAACCCTTAGGAACAACAATCCCCTTCTCAAAGAAACAACTCTATCAATCTATGTATTATTTCAACCAAACAGAACCACAATTCAAAACTTCACTAGAGAATTAATTTATAATAAAAAATTTGAATGTCATTAATATATTTATGTACCAATTTTCATTCAGAATTGATAATTCACAATCTATATTTCTAAACAATATAAATTGATAAATATATCATTGCCTTGCAAACTAATTGTGTACATAGAGCCTGGAAATTATTTTAGACTAAAATTAACTTACTAGAACAATGTTTTAGCATTCCTTTCTATTCTTTGTATCTTCAAAATCAAATATCACTAAGCATTAGACTTGTATTGTTTTATAGAAATTCAATACCATAAAGTGATCCTTGTCAATCTATCTCTGTGCTCCAGTAACTTCCAAACTTTGAGATTTCAATCACATTCTAATTCTCCAATTGTATCTTACAATTTATTTGGGGCATATTGACTCTTACAATGAAAAGATGAGGTTTACATCATACCCTAACTAAGATTAATGATATGGATACAATCAAGCCTCAATACTAAATCAAATGAGTTTTATTATTCAGGTATCTATTAAATGGATGAAGTTAATATTGTGTCTTAAGATTTGCTTGGAGTGTAGTGATGTTGTGTAGTGAAAGGACACAATTTAGATTATACCCTTACTAAAATTAATATTATAGACTCAATCAACCCTTAGACTAACCAATGAATTTTGATTATTATTAAGTGGATGGAGTTGAAATTGCACCTTGAAAGAATTTGTAGTCCAAAGGAGTATCGATCCTTGATAATAAGTTGAAGAAGACCAATTATTTAAGTTTTTTTTTAATGAATTAGACATGGCCCAACATGGAAACTATTATATCCTTGACACAATATTGAAGAGGGTTGGTTATTTGGGGCCCTATAAAAGATATGAAGGGAATTTCATAGAGAAGTTTAGATCAAGACAATGTTTAAAACAAATTTGATTACATGAATACCCCTTAGTCCTTCATATTAGTGTAAGGGGTTTTTATTATTATTTTACTTGTAAAAGGGAAAGTTCGAGATGGGTTAGACATTTGATTATCCATCAATTGCTAAATAAATAGGGCTAGGATTGTGTATTAGTATAATTATTCAAGAACTTGTTAGAGAGATGATGTTGGGATCATCTAAAAGAATTGATTATTTGTACACTTGTCAAGATTATACCTCTAAGAAAATTAGTGGTATGGACACCCTTCATTTATTAGACCTAATTCAAAGAAGTTTGGTTATTCATGCAACCATTAGAGGGACAGGTTATGATCTTTAGTGGCTTGGAGACCATAAGTTCCTCACACTAAGCCAAAGAATTTTGATTATTCTTATAATTATTGAAAAGAAGAGGTTGAGATATACCCTAAAAGGAATTTGAAAATATAGATGCCCATTATTCCTTATAAATAAGTGGGGGATGTTGAGATAGCATCTTATGTGTGCTCTTGTAAAAGTAAGATGTTGAGATTGAACCTTGAGAGAATTTGGTGGTGTGAAGGCCTTTAGACATTGACACGAGTTGAAGAAGTTTGATTTTGTTCACATACCTATTAAGGGGATGAGAATGAAAGATATCTGAAAAGAGTTCAATGTCTATTGCAGATCTCCACTCTAATGTCCTTCACTTGGTTTTGTAAGTCTTGTACATAGCTAATGGCATCTCCAACAATCGATGCCTTGTCCATCTACAAAAGAAAAAATAGAACCCCCGTTTAGAACAAACAAATAGAGAGCTTCACATAGAATCTTTAAGAAATAGAAGAAAAAGAAACTAGGTAAGAAAAGAAAACCCTAATTTGGAATATGGTCTTGGTGATTTTGGGAACAAGAGTGCTCAAACAATTATTCTTGAAATTATCTATTTGCATTATTAATTCTCAATAAGAAGAACTTTTATAATAAACAATAGGTTTGGCATCGTCTAAATACCTTGGAAACATATTTTTGATCATTTTTTTGCCATAGCTCTTTTATTAAGTTGAAACCAAACTTTGAATAAATCTCTCTTTTTGAAGTGGTGTCTTGTTGTCCAAATGGGTTATGCTCAAGTTGCCAAAGATATTCAAACATGGTTATGATCAAAGAAAAAATATTAAAAGAAAAGGCCCAGTTAGATACTCATATTGGTGTTATCAATGTTGTTTAGGTCATCTTTAATTTGTGTGATCAATCCTCTGATCTCTGGCATGTCCAACTTTCCAACCATTGCCTTGAGATTAAGCATTCGATAGACCAAATATGAAGCCCATGTTTGGCATAACAATGTAGAGTGTGCACAACAATGAAATAGGGCATGACCCTTTTTATATTCAAAAAAATATGAAGCCCGTGTTGGTTAAAATTTTGACCAACATGAGCATGGATTTTTTTTTAAAACATATTTTTCCTTGCCTATTCCGTCCAATTTGACCCTATTATAATAGATGGTCAAAAATGTTGATCTTAAAACGGGGTCAAATGTACTAGTGCATTTACATGCTTCATCTACATTCTTTGGCTTTACTTGAGATATCAACCATAGTTCTTCATTCACTCTACCTCTTTTCTTCACATCTTTGTCTTTGCTTTCAATGATCTATTCAGATAGGTGATTCTTTATCATGTTCTTTCCTTAAGTAGGAGTTGTTATCTCAACTCTTGGCTCTACTAAAGGTTTTGAGCTTTGTTCCTACCTTTGATCTCCTTCATTCTACAAATCATTGTTAGTTTCAAGAAATACCTCATCATTCCTTGGCTTAGTAACAATATCATCATCTGAGTTGTAATCAACTATTCTCTCTTGTACTATGAACTTCTCATCAATTCTCACATTTGCACTTTCCATAATAGTCTTAGCTCTTTGATTATAGAATCTATAAGCCTTGATTTTCAATGAATAACCAATAAACATACCTTCATCACTTCTAGCATCAAACTTACCAATTCCATCATCTCTCTTTATGTAACACTTACTTCCAAATATTCTAAAATACTTAACTATAGGTGAGTGACCAAACCATAGTTCATAAGATGTCTTGTTTGTGTCTTTCCTAACTTGCATTTTTTTCATAGTGTAGACTGCTATATTCATAGCTTCTCTCCAAATTTTTTTGGATACATCATTCTCTACTAACATAGCTTTTATAGCTTTTGTAATAAACTTGTTACTTCTTTCTGCAACACTATTCTATTCAAGGGTTCTTGGAGCTGATATCTATCTTTTAATTCTATTTTCTTCACAAAACATGTTAAACTCATTTTAAGTAAATTCTCCTCCTTTATCTATTCTCAAACATTTAATCTTTACACCAAATTTATTCTCAACTCTAATCTTGAATATCTTAAACTTGTCAAATGCCTCAGATTTCTCTTTAAGAAATGCAACCAATATCATCCTAGAAAAATCATCAACTAGAATCAAAAAATACCTTTCACCATATAATTCTTTATTCTTTTGTAGGACAACTGAGATTTGTGTATACAATCTCCAACTACATTCTATTGGAAGTTATGTTTTTTCAAAACACACTCCTTGCAGATTGTATTAGTAGGCTTTACAATCTTTGGCAAATCTCTAACAATAAATACTCTACTAGTCTTCATAATACTATCAAAGCTTATATGACAACATCTCTTATGCCATAACCAACTATCATCTACCTTTACAACCAAACATGTCATTTTAGAGGATTCAACTGAAATACATTACCTCTAGATATGTTTCCTATTCCAATTACCTTTCTATCCTTATCTCTAATCATACATGTCTTTTCTGTGAAATGCAATTGATAACCTTTTTCTACTAGTTGTCCAACACTCAAAATATTTTCCTTTGAACTATCAACAAAGTACACATCCTTAGTATTAGTTTTACCATCAAGAGTTATAGATCCAATACCTTTTACTTGGCATGTTGCATTATTTCCAATTTTGACAATTCCTCCATCCTTACTTTTGACATCAACAAACTTGTTCATATCACCAGTGAATAACCATTGTCCATTATCCAATTATATTTTTTTTCAATGTATGATACTATCCTCAAAATTATTGTTACCATCAAGAGTTATAGATCAATACCTTTTACTTTGCATGATGCATTGTTTCCAACTTTGACAATTCCTCCATCCTAACTTTTGAAGTCAACAAACTTGTTCATATCACTAGTCATATCATGTGAACAAACACTATTAATTATCCAATTAGATTTATTTTCAACCTGTGATACCAAAGCTACCTTCTCTAGACTTTCTTCTTTAATTGCCACAAATCTAATTTCATCATCACTAGCACTTAATGCTTCTTCATTAGAATTTTTGTCCTTATTTGCATGCAAACATTCTTTATCTTTTCTCGGCTTATGATTTTCCTTATACTTTTTCTCTCTTTTAGGACACTTAGATGCATGATGACCATATTCTTCACAAGTCCAACATTTAAAGATTTTCTTACCTTCTTTTCCTCTTCTTACCAGAAGGGCTACTACTTCATCAATCTTTCTATCTTCTTTAGATTTGCTCTTGCTAGCAAAATCTCCTATAGCACTTGTGCTCCTTGATAAATTAGGTCAAATGTTCAAGGCATAGAAAGTTGTCTCTATTATAGTCAATTCTCTAGACTGTCTAAGTTCATTATGAACTACTTCAAGTCTTCCAAGAAATGTCTCCTTTGTAAAATATTTGGTACATCATATCAACAACTGTATCATTTAAACTGCTAACTTAAATGGTGGTGTTAGAGTATTCAATATCTTCCATATAACCTCATCATCTTCTTTGGTTCCTCCTTTAGATTTAATACCTACAATAATTTCTAATATCCTACCTATATATGTTCTTATAGATTCATCTTCCATCATCTTAGTATCTTGAAATGCACAAATCAAACTTTGTAGCCTCAACTTCTTAGAATGTGCATCAACTTCAAAACTATTTTCCAAAGCTTTCCAAATAAAATGTGAAGTAGCAAGTGATTTTACCTAATTTTACTCAATTTTAGGAAGTGTTATCATTAGTGCTTCTCTAGCCATCATGTCACACATGAAAAGATCTCTTTCTACTTTGGAGAAACTTTTCAAATCCTTTTCTTTAATGATTGACTTCTCTAATTTTTTCAAGATCCAATATCTTGAACCCATACACAACAAATATGTCTTCATCTTTTCCTTTCACCTATCATAATTTGTTCCATCAAACTCTAGACTATCTTTCCTAAACATGCTTGCCATGGATCTCCCAAAGTTGTTAAACTTTTTCTTCAAAGACTTGAAGCTCTATTACCAATTGTTGGAAATAATAGTCCACCAATTTAACCATTCAACCAAATTAAAAAACAACCATACAAAGATGCACATAGACAATTAAACTAGGTATGGTGACTAGGGAAACCCTTGATGAGAGGGAAAATCCTGGTAGGAATGATGTCTACAAGATGATGTACTAATATCAATGTTCCTTTTTAGAGGATGGCCCCTATTAGGAGTTTGTTACAAAATTTAGTATAATGAATCCCTATTAGGAGACTTTGAATCCCTATTAGAATATTTCTACCCTATTAGGAGTTGTGGTACAATATATGCAAGAAGTACCCAAACATGCAATTTCAACTACAAGAAGAGCTCACTACTCAAACAAGTAATCTACTAGTATCTTCTTTTTTCCTCTATCCTTTCCTCTATTCTATCAACTAGACCAATCACTGTCAAACCTTGTAGACCAAGTAATGAACCTCAAATCCAAATACTAAACCTTGGATCACTCAGAAAAACCTTAGCAATGAATTTTCTTCACTTTCGCACTACTCTACTCAAAATTGCATTCTGTACTCTCTGCTGCTTTCCAAAGTTTACAATTCACATCTTCAATATCCACACATTTCATGATAAATAAAAATGTCCTTCCTTTATACTAAGTCCATAAAATAATTCCCTGAGTTGATTGTTAGTCCTTCTCAACTAAGTATTATAAGACCATACTAAGAACATGTTACACTTAGTGATAATCTTAATCTTCCACCTTGCAACTTGAATAACTTTCCATAAATGCAATATTATGACATGTGAGCTTTTAGCCATGTCATCCTCAAAATGTCTTCTTTATGTCCCCAACCTTGATCCTCAAGATATCAACTCTACTAAGAGATATAAAAAGTTTACCAAAACATGCCTCTGTAAACTCTATCTTAGAACAAACATCACCAAAACTTACATAACTTCTTCTAGACTTATCCTTTTTGCTTCTAAAATTAACTACATATACCAAATACTTGAAAGTATCTCCCATAACCTTAGGTGGTTGTCATGCTCAACTTGTCATATATACCAACTTAATCTTTCCACTATTCTTCTATCATAGACTATAGAAAACATTAAGCATGCTATTGTGACATCAATGAAAAACTCAATCATGAATGTAACATATCATCATATCATCAGCATTCAAGCTTCCAACCAATCTTCCAATAATCTTGCCAATCTTCTAACACTAAGTACTTGGCTCTTTACTACAATGTATATTTCCTTGGGTTCAAAATCATCTTACTTGCCAACCTCCTCTCCACCTCAATGGCCTTGTTTGGGTATGCTTGTGTCAGGATTTCTTTCTTTTCATTCAAATATTGCATAATCCTAGCAAAATTATCCATCAACATATCTTCTTTCATACCCTAATATTGTCTATCAGCTAGGTGATCATAATCTAGGTCAAAAGCATTTATGAAATCGAGGACCTTGTTTTATACTTTCTATTTTTCCTTCCTAAGCTCCTACTCTTGTAATAAAAATTTATTTCTAACTATTTCCTCTAGAAAGTATACCATCTTCTTATGAGCTTTAGACTTTGTTCTTTCTCTGAACTAGTCATAAAATCCCTCTAAATCTATAATGGGCATGGGACTAAGTCATTTGATATTTTTCTAAAAATTTCTCCAAGTTCCTCCATCCCTTCTTGACAAAAACAAAGTTATAAATAATAGAAATTTGGGGAAAGAAAGTACATTTAGATTTACCCAATAATTCTCTCTCTTTAATTGATCCAATATGCCATCAAAGTTCAACAATTACTACTTTTAAAGGCAGTTGATAAGGTAGCACATGTGGTTTTCCCAAAAAACCATAAACTCTAAAAATAGTAGACACTACCTATGGGATAATGTCTCCCCAATTATGACTCACCATCAACCCTTTAGCATGATGTTTTGGTCTAATCAACTCTAATAGAGGTTGTCATATTCTAGGGCTATCCCCTATTAACAACATTCTAAGCCTAAAAGAAAAATATCTATCAAACCTGACAAAATTGACATCAGTCACCTCTCATGTCATATTTGCACTCCATAGTTGGACAAGGAGCTTTTCTCCATCTCTCTCCAATTCCAACTTCATTTCCTTAGAGAAAAAGGTAACTCCCTTGTATAAGCATATATACATTAGCATGGAGTACTACTAGAAGGGCTTATCAACTTTAGCCTTTACAATTCCTATTAATCTAGTATGAATTTCTTCTACCAAATGAGTAGTAAATTCAAAAATTGAACTCATACCATATTGAAAGGTCTGATCTATAATGAAGACAATGGAGCCTTGAATATGGTCTTTCTCATCCATGCCAAAGATTTTACAAAGAGAGAAATATAATGCCTATGCTCTAGTGTTGAAATATTTTTTCAACAAAGGCTCTGGATTGTTTTGTATAACCAAGGGCAATGTTCCAATTTTTCCAAAATGCTCCTACAATGGTCCTCCTTCTAGATATATTCTTTATGAATCATACCTAGCCTAGAGGTCATCCATGTCTATCTTTTCATGGACTACATGGTTAGGGTTTAAATTAAAAAATTCTCTGATCAGTTTTGGTGGAACCATAAAGAGATTGTCACTAGCATGATTCTTTACAATTCTAGTAATTGGATCATATTTTTTTGACATTACTACCAACAAATCATCATCAAGGAAAACACATGGGTTGATTAATTTACATATATCAAATTCTCATACATTGTTCAAGGAGTATCTAACCTTTTCTCTACAAACCATTTTTGGAAGAGCCCTAATCCCCCAATAGACACTTCAACATTCCTCAACCAATTTGCTTTATCATAAAATCCCTCACTGACCAATAACCAAGGGCTTTTTGGAATAAACTTTTTCCCCTAGCTACCTCATTCATGGACTATGGCATTTTCTTTGGGAAATCATCATGCATGGCTCTCTTCAAATAATCTACTTTCCCTAAAAAATCCCTTCATGGAGGCATTTTGAAAATTATCCTACTACAAATATAAATTTTCAATTTTCTAGAAGCTCAAAAGACACCCAATTTTCTTTCTTTTGCTCCTCTGAAAATTACTTAGCAATATATCAAAACCCTTGGAAAACTTCACCTTTAACTCTGAAATTTTTTTCTCTGTGAGAATTTTGCTACTTTACTACTTAATAATGGAAAATTAGAATTTTACTACAACATTAAGCTCACACAAAATAACATTGATTAGAATTAATGCTTCAACGGTCATATTTTATGTCACATCATGAAATTTGAAACCCCACCATAGATCTTCCAAAATTGGACAATTTAGCTTGAAACCCAAATATTTGTTTAACCCTTTTTGGAAATGGCCATGCATCAACATGGTGCTTCCCCACATTTGCTAAAATTTGAGCAATTTCATATTGTGGTAAAGTGTTGATCATCAATCTTTACAAGATCAATGATCATTAAAAACCTTATAACTTTATAAGTCCTCTTTTAATATCATGGCCCCACTGATATAGTTACCCTCTAGCTCAAGGACCATGTAAACCACTCAAAAAATTAGTATGAACTATTTTAGTATATGTTCTAACTCAACATGACTAGGCAACCCTTTGAGTGGCTGGCCCCACTTATCCACATAGAAATCAAGCAGTTCCCCACCTTTGTTAAACATCAAAAACTTTTATAAAGTGGTAAAGAATTCTTCATTGACCTTCAAATGATTGACGGTCCCATACAAATCACCTTTTTCACAATCTAGTCAGCAGAAGCAACCAATGAAATGGCTTGAATTTCCCAATGTGTCCTGACAACCATCTAGCAATTATAAACCTTTTCTAACAAACCCAGCTTCTGTGGTACATTAAGGAACTATTGTTAGCAAGGGCTAAGTATCATATAGTCACTTCCCCACATTTGCTAAAGGTCAAGCAAGTTTGTAATGAGGGAAAACACTCATCATCGATCTTTCTAATATCGATAGTTTGCAAAGGTAAACCCTATTGTGGTTGAAACACTTAGAAGAATACCAAGAAATTAATAGAGGGTTAAAACCATGGTTAAAACAAAGGTTTACAAAAAGATACATTTTTTTTAGAAAAGTAATATAAAATAAAAATGGGAAAAGGTAAATAAAAAACCCTAAAGCAAAAACTTCCTATGCAAAAATTTTAAAACAATACTTTCCTAAGTCTTTGAAAACTAGGGTGAAATTGTAAGGGTTTAATGAAATTTCATTTAATTTTATCTAGGTTTTTTAATACATTTGATCTTCAAACAAAAATTCATTGGTTGTTTCACTATGAAATGTAATAAAACTATGCAAGGTGAAAAATGAAACCAACAAGATGAGTGGCCCAATTCTTATCAATTTGATCTAGAACATAAGGCCCTAGAGATGCACCTTGGAACATATTGCATATCAAAAAAGGATGCTCCTATTCCTAGTCTCATAAAGACATAAGAGGACATTGATGGGTTATTGAGCATGTTCTTTGATGGCTTAAGAAATAGAAATGGTTTAGGGCTTGGTGTCATGCTCATCTTTCCTGAGTTGGAGAGATATTATTTTTCTTATAGGTTCCAATTTAGTTGTACTAATGATGTAGTAGAGTATGAAGCTCTGATCTAAGGTCTCAAACTTGCACAAAAGAGAGGAACCAAGGCTCTAAGGGTATTTGGGGATAGTGAGTTGGTTGTTAATCAAGTAAGAAACTTGAATATTACCAAGAACAATCTTCTCAAAGCATATAAATACAGAGTGTGGGATCTACTTGAAGGTTTTCAAGCTTTCAACATCCAAAGTGTTCTTAGGAGAGAAAATAAACATGCTAATAGACTTGTATCAATTAGTGCTCATTATGATCTATCAGATCATGTTGAAGATGATAGAGAACAACATATCAGATTGATTGTAAGACCTTTTATCCCTAACAATTGCACAAATTGCCAAGTCCTTGATTTTGATGTACAAATTGTTAATTTTCTCCAAAGTGAAGCAAAATTCTCTAAGAGGAACCAATCTAGGCTATAAGATCAATATGGTATTCAAATCATGAACCTCAATTCAAACAAGTTACCTAAATGCATAATCACTTTGGAAAGTATCTTCAATCCTGATGATCAAGCAAGGAGCAAAGGTTCAAACTTGACTACAAATAAAGATGATCACATGCCAGTTGTTGTTGTTGATGGGAGAACTCTTAATGTGGGAAAGGTATGCTCTAAAGTTGAACAAGAAAATTTTGTTCATTTATGTCAAGAATTCAATATTTATTTGCATGGACATATGATGATTTAAAGGATTTTGACCCAAGTTTATTTCAACATACCATATATTTAAATGACAATGCCAAACTTGTTAGACAAAAATGGAGACTAGTCAACCCTAATATTGAGCCATTAATAAGAAAGGAGTTATCCAAGATAATAGAAGCCAACATAATTTTTCCTATTAAGCATTCTTCTTGGGTAGCCAACCTTGTTCCTATTAGGAAGCAAAGTGGAGAGATTAGACTATGTGTGAATTTAGGAACCTTAATATGGCCTCTCTTAGAGATCACCAACTACTCCCTTCCATGGAAGAAATCTTGTCCAAAGTGAGTGGTTTAGAGAGATTTTCTTTATTAGATGGGTTTTCAGGTTATAACCAAGTGTTAGTCAAAGAGTTTGATAGACTACTCTCACTACTAAATAGGGCACCTATGCATGCCTATTGCAAGATGCCTTTTGGACTAACTAATTTAGGTGCTACTTTTCAAAAGGCAATGGAGATGGCCTTCAAGAATATGATTGAGAAGTTTGTATTGATTTACCTTGATGACATAACAATCTACTCCAACAATGTGGTAGATCACTTTGGTTATCTAAGGAAAGTGTTTATCAAATGCAGGGAGTATGGTGTGTCACTAAATCCAATCATGTGTGTGTTTTCAAATAGTCAAGGGAAGTTGCTTGGACACATTGTGTCTAAAGAGGATTTGACTATTGATTTAGAGACATCAAAGGAAATTTTTTCTCTCCTACTTCCTACTCATAAGAAAGGGTTGCAAAGAGTCCTTGGTAGAATCAACTTTGTAAGAAGTTTTATCCCTAATCTTGCTACCATTATTAAGTCCCTTATAGCTATGGTAAAAAATAATATGGTCTTCAGATGGACAAAGGAAGGGAGAGCTAGTTTTGAAGATATTAAATCAGCAATAGCATTAGCTCCTACCCTTATCAATCCCAATTTTGATAAGAATTTCATTCTCTATACCCTTGGAGGTGAGTCAAGTGTATCAATTGTCTTGTCATAGTTGAATGATGCAAATGAAGAATAGACTATAGCTCTTTTTAGTGAAGGGATATAGGATTATGAAGATAAATACATTTATGTGGAGAGATAAGTCCTCTTTATTATAAGGGCCTTAAAGAAATTCAAGCATCTTTTATCTCACAAAAAGATCCAACTCCTAGTTCCTTATGTAAGTGTGAAGGACTTTCTTTTAAATAAGAATGTAAATGAGAAGAGGGTTGGCTAGGTCACTAAGCTCATGGATTATAACATAGAAACCAAGATCACCAAGCTAGTTAGAGGTAAAGGATGATTTCACCTTAGAAGCCAACCAAGGTAGTTGCTCTAGTTATAGGAAATGCAGAATTAGTAGGGGATAAAAACTTTAACAATTGGATGCATAACATGAAAACCTTCTTGTTGGGAGAAGGATATCCACAAGGATTAGGCAAAGCCAAAAGAAGGAAATTCAAATTGTAGTCTATCCCTTTTTCCCTAATGGGTGGGATTATTTTCAAGAAGGATCTCAATGGAGCATTATTAAGATGTATCAACCTTGATTAGATAGATAGGATGATTAAAGAATTTCATGATGACTCTAATGGTGGCCACTTCTTAGCTAGAACAACAACCATGAAGATCATGAGAGCTAGATATTATTGGCCAACTCTATTCAATGATTGTTGTAAATAATAAGAAAATGTAGAACTGTGCTTTCTTTTTAGACAAACAAAGATTAGCATCTCTTCCCTTGCATCTAATTTAGGTTGATCAACCATTTTCCCAATGGGTTCTAGATTTTATTAGTCTAATAAATCCACCTTCTAGCTCTGGTCATAAGTGGATCTTGGCTGCAAAAAATTCTTTTACAAGCTAGATAGAAGTAGTAGCTTTGAGGGATGCCACAGAGACTTTGATGGTTGAGTTCCTTGATGGAATTATTACTACATTTCATGCTCCTTCAATAATAATATTAGACAATGCTAAATCCTATTTTGGGACCCCTATTTGTTCTTGGGCAGTTGATCATGGAATATATTTGAGTACCTCCTCAAATTACTATCCCCAAGGTAACAGATTGGATGAGTCCTCCAATAAGAACCTTATCAGAATCATGAAGAGGACCATTGAGGACACTCAAAGGTGTTGGCATTCAAAGTTGAAGACTACCCTCTAGGTTGACAAAATTACACCTAAGAGAGTAGTAGGGAATTCACTTTCATGATAGTATATGAAAGGGAAGCTAGGCTTCCTATTTCATTAGAGTTCCCCTCTCTTGAATTAGCTCATCGGTTGGAGTCAATTGAGGATGATGCCATGATAGTCAAAATGGTAGAGTTAATGGGGTTGGAAGTAAAGAGGAAACAAGGTATGTAAACACTTTAAATTCATCAATAATAGGTCAAAAAGAGCTTTGACAGGAAAGCTAAAGCTATGATTTTTAGAGAGGGAGACCTTATTCTTAAGTGGGATGCAGATCAATCTAAACCAAGAAGGCACTCCAAATTTGATGTCATCTAGAGTGGACCTTATTTTATCACTAGTTGTAAGTAGGCCAATTCTTTCCAACTATCTAGGCCTAAGGGTGATGTCCTACCAATTCTAATCAATGGAATTTACCTCAAACCCTACTTCTAGAAAGGGTTAGGGTTTTTTGTATATATTAGGTTCATTTCTAATTTTTCAAGAAGTGATAAGAATAGGTTATCTCTCTATAAGATAATGAAATTTAGTGATTTTCTAGTTGTAGAGAAGATAGAGGTAGAGTTATGGTTTCACAAAGAATAGGTTTCATTTTATGACTTCATAGCCCAATGGATACTGAAGGTCACTAGTCATATGCTTAGCAAAAAAGCATCCCCGCTAAGTCACTAGAATTGTTACCCATATTTTTCCTCCCAAAATCTTGAATTTTACCTATCAAGCATGGCCAATAGTCATATTTTCAAATATTCACATGAGACGTGAAAAGGATATATTTAAAATATTGGGTTGTATTTTATATCCTAAGTCTTCAGTTTGCTTCACATTATTAATACCTCAATAGGCCCACATATTCTTAGTCATTTGATCTAAATAGATCAAAAAACATCACTTTGTCACCATCTAAAGTTGCACAAAAAAAACTCATAATGACATAGCAACAAGATGACGCATGTCTGGGTGGGGCCTCTTATTTCTAGTCATGTGTAATGGTCAATGAATATTGGGAATCATAGATTAGGTATAGATTAATGATTGTTGTTATGTCACTATAAAATTTGCAAGACCTTTAGTCATAGCAACATAATGACAACATTCCATGCATCTTGGTGGGCCCTTCTTCTTTGTGGCTGGCGGAGTTTTCAAACAAGGTAACAACTATCAAATTTGTATTCATTACCTTTTGAAATGGGTGTTAACCATTGATTTGGAGATGATCAACAATTATCATTTTGTCACTATGAAAAGATGCAAGACCTTTAACCATATAGTTATAATGATAGCTCAATATGTGGAGGTGGTGGGACCAACCTATGCAAGGAGTTTCCAAAGCTTTCTACTATAAATGAAACTCTAGCTATCAAGTTCCTTTTCGCTACAGGTATAAACATAGAAAGAAAGGGTCTTGTCCTTGTTTTCTAATCTTCCATGATCAAAGGTTGTCCCTTTTTTGCTATGAAAAATTTCAAAATGAATATACATAGCAAGGTAATGATGATGTGACACATGTCTTAGCAAACCCATCATTGTTCATAAGGTGTTGTACTTTCTCCACTATCAGATTGAAGTAGATCAAAGGTTGTCATTATGTTGCTATAAAAAATTAATAGATCTTTAGTCATAATGACATAATAATAGGTTGGCATATGTCCCAGTAGGCTCAGGTGGTGAATAATTTGTAGGGATTAAGTCCCCATGGTTCACAAGATTATTGACATTTGATGTTAGCCAAGAAAACCACAATGACAATGCAAACGGTTAGAATCATGCAGTCGCTAGGTCATAATAGTTAGTGAAAATGTTAAGGACAAGTTGTGAAGTAGTGATACTATTAGTTTTTATTGAGTTCATGATTTTGAAAGGTAAGACAGTTAGTCATGATAAAAGGTGGAAAAGATATGACTAAGGTAAAGATGTGGGTCAACATAAGTTTGAATGCTAGCAAGGTGGCAAAATGTTTTAATATGGTTGGACCACATGGCAAAGCCTGAGGATTGATTCTAGCTGACCGATGATATGGATGACTTGGCATTGTGATAGCAAGAAAGAAACAACTCCTAAATGGAAAATTTGATAATCTTGATCCTCCACAACCACTCTTCAATGTTCCCCATGAGTGATAAATGTAATGAGACACTCAATTGCTGCCTGATTATCCATCTACCCAATCATAATGATAATGGCCACTTTTTCTATCTTCTTAAGGTCTTTTTTGGTGAATGATATGATCTTCCTACATCAGGATCTATACCATGATTAGATCTTTCCTAGATTTTTAATGATCATTCTTTGCAATCTTAAATGTAGCTATTTTTCTTTTCCTTAAGGTAGAAGCTATCAAATTTATGCTTGAACTATAAAAGTAGTTTTTGTAACCCTTCTTAGGGTCATTCATTTTTTCTCTAATTCTATAGAAATAGTATTCTATATTCTACTACTATAATTTCCTTTTGTCTATAATGAATGTAATCCTCTACTTTACCTCATTCTCCCATCAATATTAGTGCAAAATCTTCTTGCCTTTGTTGGTGCTTTTTTTTCATTCTTCAATTTGCATAATAGTATCTACTCTTGCTTTTGGATGTTATAGAGTGAAAATTCCTCTCTTGTGACATTTCATTTGGTTTCTAATCTGTATGTAACTGTTGGATTAAGATAAACGTTGAATCAATGTATTTTGAGGGTATATTGATGAATAGTGCATTATTAGACAAAGATATGACTGAACAAATTATTTGGATGTATCACTCCCTTTAGATTAGATTAGGTAGTTTTCTTTCATGTATTCCTTCTCCCTTTTCCTCTCAAGAGTAGTTAGGTGCACCTTGATAGTAAGGAAGTTGGCCTTCTCTAGAGACGCAATCTCATAGTTCAAGTCTCATAGCTTGGAGTTTGTATCTATGTATTACAAGCTTGCCTTTAGGTAAAAACCTTTGGCAAGGGTCCAAGATTTTTTGACAATAGTATCATCATAGTGATCCACATTACCCTTAGTGAATGATAGAGTTGCACATGTGATTTGAATTTCATTCACAAGTTTTAAGAATTGGGTAAATAAATTTTACACTAGAGCTATCCTTGCTTTAACAAAAGCTTCTTCAAATAACCTAAAATCAACTTCATCTATCACATCTAGGGAAGAGTAGAGGTTGAAGGCCTTTATGATGGACTTGACATCAATTTTTAGTAAAATTTCTCTATCCAAATCCCTAACTATTTGTGTGATAGGATCATATTTTACTACTAACTCTAATAAAAGGTCCACATCTAAGAAAATAGTAGGGACTACTAGCTTCTTGAGATCATACTTCCATATATTGTAAAAGGGACTCCCTATATTGTCTTGGCCATACCATCTCCTACACATCTAAACCCTTAATTGGCATGGTCACATCATGAATATGTCCATATTTATCCTTCAAACTTGGTTGTACTTCATTTTTCAATATTTTTAACTCTTCTAAGATAAATCAACCTTCCTTGGTTAAGGATAATTGATTGGTAAAATCATCTTGTAGATGTCTTTTCTCATAATTGAATTTAGTAGAGTGTTTCTTTGGGGGCATATTTGTATAAATAAAGAGCTAAGAGGCCTACAATTTTATTTTTATCTAATGGGCCAAAACTTGGATTTTTATGACAATTATAACTTAAACTTCACCAAGAAGACCTCTACAAGTTGCAAAAATGTTATGAAAATAACCTATGGAAGTTTACAAGTATGGCTCTATTACTTGGATTTTGTTGAGGAAATCTTCTCTAGACTTTTCTTTGAATTTTTCTTCTATAGGTGAACACAATTATTTCTAGGATTTTGAATGCATTAAGATGGAAATGAAAGGGTGATATGGCATTTTTAAATTCTTTAGAGTAGCATTAATTCCTTAATTTGTGCAACATAACTCTAACTTTCAATGAGAATATTTTCCCTCTGTCATAGTACAACTTTGAACCTACATCGTTGATCTTTATTTTTCCTGCATCTGAAAGCTACTACCTCTATTTAACCCACATCGATGATCCCTATTAGAATTTGGGACTCATTGTTCAGCCAATGAGAAATAAGAAGAGATAACTTGTAGACAACTTTGAAATTTCAATGTCTTTGGGAAGAAAAGCCACATTTCATCATCTCATGTTTTTGTTAGACAAATGTTAGGTCTCACAAAAACATATAGTTTTTCAATCTTCATCCAAGATTTTTAATCAGCATCAATTCTTTGTCAATGAGTGATTAAGTTACGACTATCAATTTAAAACATATACATAATCTTCTCTTTAAGTGGCTTGAACTCCCCTTATTTTTGTGAATACACATGGCAACATCTCATATTTTTGTATTCAAGGAGAGAGAACCTCACAAAAACATGAGATCCATTGATCTCATTTCCATTAAGCTTATGCATCACCACCTTCATCGAAGCCCACTAATATATTCCACATGGAGTAATATATTCCATCTAGAGGTTTGGAAATTTTTTTAGTGATTATAGAAAAGGCTAAGGTTGGAGGGATCTTGCTTCAATATAAAAGGACCTAAAACCTCTAATGACAATTCTTCACTTAGCGGCTTTGAATGAGGATCAGGACCAACTTGTTTGGGAGAAAACTTTGGATGGTACCTATTCAATGGCCTTGGGATACCAAGCCATAATGAGGTAGGATTCGAGATGAGACTGGAAAAAATCTTATTTCCTTGGTCTTATCCCTAAAATCAATATTTTATTTTGGCTTTTACTCTAGAATAGGATCTTGACAATAGACAACTTGAGTAAAAGGGGTCTTCCTATTCCTAATATATGTGTCCTTTGCAAAAACTAGGCTAAGATTTTGGATTACCTATTTATACATTTCTTCTTCATTAGAGAGGTTTTTTCTTTTTTAGTCAAGCTTTTGGGTTGAGCTGGTGTGCTCTTAACTCAACTATTGAATTCTTCAAGTAGTGGGATAACTCATGGGAGGGATCTAGGCTTCAAACTATAAGTAAATGGGCCTTGCCTCATTTTGGATGAGGTATTTGGAAGGAACACAATAAATATATCTTTAGGGATGCTAGCCTTCATTCTAGAATTATGTCTGGTAAAATTCAAAATGCCCTCATGGAAAATTATATGGTTATTAAAGGATCTAACCCTTTTGTAGGTGAAACAAGAAGCAGTATTAATACTTAGAAAAGAAGCAATGAGTATCACTAGTATTTACCCCTCAAATATTTTCAAAAATAAAACTTTGATGGAGTGGCCAAAGGTAACCCAAGAGCGGTGAGATGTAAAGGGGTGATCAAAAATAGTCACGGGTATGGAATAGTGATGGTTACTTTTCCCCTGGGATACCAAAAAAATCATTATGTAGAGGCTTGTGGATCCCTTCAAACAACTAAATTGTCTAAAGAGGTAGGGGTCAAATGCCTATGGTTGGAGGGGGATTCAAATAATATTATTAAATTCCTATGGGGAGAACACCCTCCATCATAGCGTATTAAGAATATGATGGAGGAAATGAAAAATATCTCACTTTCCTTCAAAAGGGTCTTTGTGTCACATGTTTATCATTAGGGAAACACTGTGGCTAATTGGGTGGCTAATGAGGCAATAAGGAGGGACATGTCACATAGATGGTCTAGTGGAGAGGGATTTCTACAAGCCATTAAAAGTATAATTGAGCTAGAGAGAATCTGGGGGAGGACAGAAAACATTAAGTGTAATTATGGTAGTTAATACTGTCAATCAAACTTGAAAAGTGATGAAAGCTTGACATGGGTAGATTTAGAGGCATCATAATTGGGGGGGGATTTTTGGCACATTTTATGGGTGATTTTATGGGAATTTGTTAATTAATATTACTATTTATTTAACAAGGTTGATGGAAAGTATAGGTTTGCTGAGAAAAACTAGTGTTTGGCTGACGGTGCTTGGAGAACATAGTTTTTTTTTTCTTTCTGTAACATAATAGTTGGGCAGAGACATCATAGAGAGCTAGAGGGAGAAGTAGTGAAGTGGAAGATGTGATCAAAGGTGTGGGAGAAGTTGAGGGAAGACAACATCTTGTCCTTCATTGAAAAACTTCATGGTTGGGATCCAAAGATAACTGATCTAATGGCTAGCTCATGGAGAAAAGGGAAGGTGAAGATTGATGGGATCAACTTATAGGCCAATTATGGGGTCATCATCAAAGGTCATTAACTCCCCGAATTAGGGCATAAAATTCTATAGGGATAAGAAAATATCCTTGAATGTAGTGAAAGACTTTGCAAAGGACATGAAGGAGATGAAGGATCTAGTGAAGACTAGTGCCTACTATGAGCTCGTGTCTATTAAGAAACTGTGAAGTTTTGTCCTAAGTGTGATTATATCCTACACTACACTTGACATAAGGTTTGACATGATTTGAATCCACCATTTCATTATTCTAAACCATTTTAAGTATGGAACAAAACATTTCCATCCCCTTCTACCTATTTTTCTTTGCAAATAAGAGTATTATGGATTATAGAAAGCATATGCTAATCTAGCCTTACATGAGGGTTTTTTATTACACATATATGAGAATTTTAAAGATAAAACTTATAGAAGGGCTATTTCCCAGAAGGAAAATTCTTCTGAAAAGATAGAGAGCTCTTACCTCCCTTCAAATATAGAGGATAGTGTTGGTCTACACTTAGATGATGAAGAGGAGGTGGCTTAAAGCATGAAGGATATGGATAGGAAGAAGAAAAAGAAGCCAAGGAAAAAAATGGAGAGAAAGATAAAGTAGGAAGAAAACTTGGAGGAGGATTATAATTATGAGGAAGAGTGGATGGACATAGCTAAGGAGGGAAATGTGAAAGAGGAGGGCACCAATAAGGCTCAGGTAAGTAGGAAGGATGATAGCTTGGTCAAAAGGAAAATAGGTGGTGAGAAGGATACTAAAAACACACTTGGTAAGGATAAGGAGAGCACTATCAAAGCTTTAGAAGAGAGAAAAGAGGAAGAGGGCTTGGCTAATACCACTGTTATTCTTGATTCCAAGGGAAGAAATACTACATGGAGGAACTTTCATGCTAGTACTATGAAAATGGGTCTAGTTAGAGAACATATCCACTTGGAGGTTTTGGAGAGAAGGGATGGCAAAATTTAGTTGGAAGAGCTCATTGACCTGGCTTTGGTGATTCTTAGCGACAATGCATGAGAAATGGGGATGAACCTCCTTAAGAATACCTGCAATAGTTTGGCAGACAATTTCTAGTCTATTAAATGGATCTTCCATGAAATTGAAGAGATTAAGTTTAGGATATAGGGACAGGAAAGGCTAGAAGGAGGGGATAGGAATGTTAGAATTATCAAGTTGGATGTAATGATTTATGAGATTGAAAAAAGAGTGGAAAGGATGGAGAGCTCTCTCCATAGGTCAGATAACTAGAGCCTTATTATAATAAAAGGTCTTAATGATAACATCATCCAAATGCATGTGATGATGGAGGAAATTAAAAAGGGAAGGAGGAAAAGGAAAAAGAGGAAACTAGGGTGGCTAATGAGGATGATTCTTTGTAGGGTGAGAATCCAAGCAAAAGAAGGAGAGTGGAAAAGAGGAAGAGAAAAGAGGAGGTCTCTCTAGATGATAGCCAATCAAAGATCAACAAGGTTAAGACCATGGGAGAGTTAGAGCTCAAGAAAGTAGAGATGGCTAAAGATTTGGTGCCTTGATTGTTGCTTGTAGTTTTTTGTCTATACCATGGCTTTTGGCATTTTTTTTTTTTTTTTTTTAATGCATGATGGCTGAGATTGGTCTGTTATTTTTTCTATTGCTTGGTTGCTAGACCTAAATTTTTAGTAGTATTTTGTAGTTAACTAGTGGGATTCAAGAAGTGCTATACAAACCCTATTTTAATTAATCAAAAAAAATTTAATGTCCTTGCTAACTCCTCTGGTCTCACTAAGCACTTCCTTCACACCAAACCTAAACACACATCAAGATCTCATATTTTTTTATGATTTTCCATAGGTCTCCTAAAAATGAAATTTTTGTCTAATCTCCTTTGTGGGTTCTATCTTTAAAAACATTCTTCCAACCTTGGGAACATATGGCATCATCCTATGTTTTTGCATGAATTTTCATAGATCTTCCAAAAATACGATACTCATTCAATTTTCTCCTTTCAAAATTGTGTACTAGACCCACCATGTTGTATCTAAGCTAGAGTCATGTAGACCAATGAATAAAGGAATAACTTTGATGACTCACTAGGTCCCACCATAATCATTTAAGCTTAAGTCCCTAATACATGGAAAGATCTTTTATTCTCACATTTGATGAGAGAGAACATCCCAAAGATACAAGTCATTCAATATTCCTTCAATTATGAATCATAGCTTCAAAATTTAGGATTGATGTATGACATATGTATGCATCTCATGTTTTCACATTAGTTTCCATTAGCTTTTCAAAAATATGATAGTAGTTGGATCTTGGCTTCACCTCATCTACATATGCAAAGGCTCAAAATAGTTACACTTATGAAAAATTTGTAGACCATGGGCTAAAAAAAAGTAGGTATTGTGAATGCCTAGGAATAGAGGGGAACTCACTATATGACACAATGACCCTTATTTAAGTGATGTTATTACTAGGGGATATTCATGGGATTGACACATGACATTTAAAAAATTAGGTAAAAGGGTAAATCATTTTCATGACATAAGGACCCTATTTTAAGTTACTTAAAAATTTACTTTGAAATATGAAATTTGAAGGGTTTTTATCCTTCAATTAGGTTTTTCATCTTTTTTAAGGTAATTTTCTTAGATAGTCATACACAAAAAAACCTTAGTGCTAACTAGACAAAGGAAAAACACTACTACCATAGAAAAATTAGAACATTTTAAAAATAGTGCTAACAAAATTAGTTCTATAAAAGTATGTAATGAGGCACCACTCAATAGACCAATTCATTAGTGGCAAGGATGTTGGAGTGATAACTAGGGACATAATAAAAATTCTCTCCAACATGGAACCCAAAGATATAGGAGAGGTTCTCAAAGATCAAGAATGGAGAAAGGTCGTAGAGGAAGAAATTGATCAAATAGTGAAACATGACACATAGACCTTTCATACAAAATGCATATTCTAAAAATAAGATGAATAAAGATTGAGAGGTAGTAATAAATAAGGGTATACTTATTTGCAAAGGCTATGCACAAGAGGAATACATAGACTATGGAGAAATATTTTTATGAGTAGCTAGATTGGAAGGAGTCATGATACTCCTAGTATTTGTAGCATACAATAACTTCGAAGTATATCACATGGATGTAAAGTATGCATTCCTAAATAGAGTTTTAGAAGAGGAAGTATACATTGAGCAACTCAAGGGATTTTTAAGTGAACAAGGTAAGAACCAAGTGTGTAGATTGAGAAAAGACCTATATGGACTAAAACATGCACCATGAGCATGGTATGGGAGATTGCACTTAAACTTGATAAAAATTGGGTTTCTAAGAACTACTAACAACTGCAATCTATACATAAAGAAAAAAACATAAATAAGTTTTATGATTGCAGAGATATTTGTGGATGATATAATTTTAAGGGGATAAGAAGCTAATTGTTGATTTTTTTGAAGCCATAAAGGAGTTTAAAATGTCTATGATTGAAGAAATAAATTTCTTAATTAGACTTAAAGTGTCCTAGTCAAAAGGAGGGATCTTCCTAAGATAGATAAAATATGTAAAGGAAATAATAAGGAATTTTAGTATGTAGGAAGAAAAATTAGTAGGAACCCCAATAGTGATCATTTTCAAACTTAGAAAGAAAGATGAAAGCCCTAAATTAAATGAGACACTTAACTAATCCATGAATTGTAAACTACATTATGACATGCATAGAAAATCAAACATAGCACAAGTATTTGCGTTCATGGCCAAATTTTTGGAAACCCAAAGAAATCATAAATTATAGTTGTGAAGAGGATCTTTAGGTATCTAAAGGGTAGTGAAGAGTATGGCCTATGTTATCCTTGCTAATGTAAATTTGATCTTAGCATCTTCACTAATGTTGATTGGGTTGGGATCATAAATGATAGAAAGAGCCAAATGTTGGTACATTCTTTCTTGGAGGAAGATTTATTGCTTAGACCAACAAGAAGTAGAATTGTATATCAAAGTCAATGGTTAAAGGGGAATATGTATCTACAATAATGAATTCCACTCAAATTTGTTATTTAAGAAAAAATGGAGGAACTAGTAGTTATCAACTATGATAACATGAGTGCAATCAATATATCTAAAAACCCAATTATACACTCAAAGATAAATCACATATCCATCAAGTACCATTTTTTATGGGAACAAGTGCAAGAAAAAGTGGTCAGGTTGGAATATTTACCAACCAAGAAGCAATTAGTTTATATATTTACAAAGTCTCTTTAGAAGGAAACTTTAGATTATTTAAGAGAAAGGTTATGAGTCTTACCCCTATCAAAATTGAACTAGAAAAGATAGGCAAGCATCAATCCATGATAAATAAATGAAGAAATCTAAATGTGGATTGATAAGATAAAGGGACTACTCCATAGGGGGAGTAGTCAAGAGACCAAAAACCATGAAAAGATGGTCTCATTTGGGATTTCTTTCATAGGGGGAGAATTTGTGAGGATTATAAGTAGAATAACAATGGAGAAGTATAGGAATAAATGAAGTTTAATAGAAATGTGTGAAGAGTACATGATAAAAATATCAGAAGAGAAGTATAATGGTCAAAGTATGTAGATGCACTCTCATAGGAGGAGATAGTGAAAGAAGGAAAGAAATGCACTAAAATAGAGAGTGCTAAAATAACTAATTGTTGTCATCAATTTAAATGGGGGATATTTTTGGCCCAAGTGTCTTGAAGACTAACTAGTAGACAAACTAATGAACTTATTTATTTAAGGTGTTTTCATTAATGTCAACATATAAAAAGGAAGGAAGATCAGTGGAGAGGAACATCTAGAAAAGAACATTAATTTGCAACTCTAGTTTATGGGGATGATCAAAGAAGAGAATATGTGTGGTGGTGAAAAGAGGATAGAGAATAGCTAGGGCCAAGGGAACACCTTGCTATACAAACCACCTTGTAGAGTAAACACAATGAAGAAAATGAAAAGAGAAAAAAACCAAAGAGAGAAGAACAAAACACTTCTATTGATTTATCAAATTATCAACATACATGCCGACCTGTAAGTCCTTCTTGGTTATGGCCAGATGCAAACTACAACTTCAAGATCCATGGTCTAGCTTCAAATTCACACTTTCAGGAATATATACTCTAAACTTTTCAAAACCCTCTCCCTTTTCCTTCTAACCTAAGCCTAAGCACCCTATTTATACTTGCCAAAATGTCTTATAGTAGATTCCAAAACATTACATTAGAGAAAGAGCAAACATAAAAATGGTCAACATGCATCCCTAGACAAGATCCTATCATTAAATTCATGACCTAAATTAAATACAATAGTCAGCTCCCACGAAGAATGAAAACATAGATGACTTAGTCAAAGAAGGAATCGAGCATTAAAAATAATAATTGGTTCACTTAGACTATGAAGGAACACTCAGCCAACACTGGACAACTTGGCCAACACTAGAAAACTTGACCAACCCTAGACAAATCAGCAACACTAGAACTCAACAACAACTGGCTAAATGAATGAAAATGAGTAGGATTGCAAGGAAACCTAGGATGCTCTTGCATCATATGGGCCCAATAGAGGTAATGATAAAGGTGATCCACTTAGACAGAGTATGCTAAATGAATTATATGTAAGTAGAAGGATACAAAATAAAAGGGAAAATAGAGAGGCCAATGAGTTGGATTGGTCAAGTTAGCTACATAAGCATAGAGAAAGAAGCCCATGACTACCAAGTCATGTAGAGGGTAAGAGTGCACTCAACATAAGATTTAATGGTGATAGAGGAATAGATCAAGCAATAGTTAAGAGAATTCAAATTTGAATTATTTACAATAAGAGAAAGTCATCAAAGACACATTACACCTATGAATCCTATACAAATATGCTACATATAACAAAATAAAAAATAGTAGCACAATAGGTAGTTGAGCTAGTAGTAGGGGTGAGAATTCAAATTTTGGAGTGAAGCTAAAAGAAAGTATAAAAGGAGGTAGAGTTGAAAGAGGAAAGGTTAGATTGTCAAGTGATTGGCCAAAGATCTAAAAGAGTAGATTTAAGTGGAATCTCAAGGAGTGAAGGAGAGTGATGACATAAAAGTCACCTCCTAAGAGTTGTCATGTTGAGGAGAATTTAGAAAGCATAAAAAGTACAAGGTTGTCATATTGTTGCTTCACTTTTCACCATATACCAATTTTGCAAAGTGGAGATTAGCTTGTATTGTTTTTAGTTTAGTCGAGTCAATTGACCCTTTTCCTTCCTCAAGTAATAAGTATCTCCATCAAATTTTCATCTTTCCCTTCTCTCACATTGTATGGTTGAGTGGGTTTTGTTTATCATCATGAGTCTTTGGGGTAGTTTAGGACCTTGCTTGATGGAGATTCTTAAATTATTTTACTTCAGATGAACTTACTCACAAGTCATTTTTCTCTAAACTTATAGAAAGTTGGACTGGCATAAAATCTTGTTTCATCTTCTTCTTGGTAGGTTTCGCACCTCGAAGGTGAAACCCCGTCGAGATTTCCAAATGCAATTCTCAAGCTTAAATGAAGAGAAGAAAATTATGCTATGGATAGATCATTCAAGCGTTTCCATGCTTTTGCTATAGGAACCTTTCAAAATTCACTAAAATGATTAAAAAGGGCAACATCAAAAAACTCTGAAATAGCTTCTCCTCAGCAGGTTTCGAACCAAGAAGTCAGTTTTCTAACAAGGTGTTTGTAAAAGAATAGAGTGAGCCTGTAGGTCCTACCTTTCATATGCAAAGTTAGTTTTATATTTTCCAAAGGCTTAAGGTAAAGTGATTAGGGTAGAGAAGGTAAAACAAAGGGCATCGGCGGAAAACTCAAAAAGAACTTCTCCTTAGTGGGTTTTGAACCAAGAAGTCAATTTTTTGAATCTAGTGGAAGATCACTCTTGCAAGCATGGTCATTTGACAAATCGGTTACAAGAGGCTAAAAAAAGTTAAGGGAAGCATGTTGATCACTTTGAGGGAGGTATTCTATTCAAATTCTAGCCGAGTGAAATTTTACTCATGGAGTACTCCATTCTTAATTCTCTATAGCTTGATGGAAAATGGGAAAGTAAGCTATAATAAAGGAAAATAACTGTTGGACCAATGGAAATAGTGAAAAGACAAGAAAGAATCTGTTGTAACCTCCACATTTACTAATCTAACACATTTATCATTTATTTCATTTGTGTGGCATAGATTTTAAAGATTAATGGGGTGATTGGAGTTTCTAAATAGAGATGAACATAATGGATTTTCAAACTACTGCTTACTCATTTGAACTATTATGTTGTTAAGTTAATTATTGATTCTAAAATCCCCACAGTTACAAAGTTCTACTCTCTATCTTATTTCAAGTTTTAAGATTTCCAATTATCTCTACCTTAATTAAAATGGCAACAAGATTTACTAGATTTGATGGATTGGGCGGAATCAAGTCTACATGGCAGAATATCACAGACACTTCACTCTATTTCTTTGACATGAAAGATTTCCAAAGAAGGTTGAGGGTAGAACCAGTCCATCCCATAATGAAGAAACTCTAAAGAAGTTGGCTAGAAGAAGTAGCAAGATTTCCCATTGCAGTACAAGCCCTGGAGCTAATTATTGAATGTATCAATCACTATAACCTAGATACGAAGAAAATTTTACTGCTTGATCAAATGGTATTAATCTCAATTGATAGGCAAGCAGTAGTCAATTGCCTACAAATTCCAAAAAGAGAGGAGTTCTCTGAATTAACAATTGGAGGAGCTATGTCCAAATTCTCTCTAAAGAAGATGTTGTGGTGAAAGGAGATCATGAGTTCTTGGTTCCAAAAGCCAAGAGGAGCTAAAAGCAAAGTTCCTAAAACCCTTTTTGGCACTGATCTCAAGCCCAAGATCATGGATATTCTAGTTTTTTTGCATTGATTGAAAGGTGAGGTCGAAGCCCTTAACTTTGTAGAAAAATACTTCTTTTTAGTGTAAATTATCTACTTAGATACACAATATGTTGACTGGGTGTATGAGGTAAGTGAGCATCTTTCTAGGGCTCTCAGTGCAGCCAAGTTCTACAATTCATTTTATATGTCTTCTTTCTTGATATATATGTTGGCTTCCCTACAATTATGGCTAGGCCTTCCTAGAATAGAGAATTTTCCAAATGATGTAAAGAGTTATGAATTTTACCCATGCTTGTAGTTACAGAATAGTTATGCAAAGTATATTAGAGTTAATGATATATTTACAATGAGGCTTTGTAGGGAACTCCAAGGGTGTTCGAAGAGGAGATTTAGCCCATAACCGATGGTGGACATCAGTCAGTTGGGTAGTCATTTCATCCAATTCTCATCTTTTTCATATTTGCATCTTGTAGCTTTCAATGGATTTCCCTTGAAGCTGCCCAGATATCTAGATGACATGATCATGCTCATTGAGATCATGAGACAAGCAATCTAGGTGAATGTGTTGAGCGCCAGTTTGAAGAAAAAGGGATACAATTTTCCCATAAAAGTTGGGGCATACAGTTGTGAGTCCCGATCAGATGCCAAAAACATGCTCAAGGCATTCAAGAACAAATTCAAATTGGAAGAATATGAAGTTTTGAGGCCTATGTTTGACCCAAATGGGTATGCTAAAGATGTGCTTCAAATTGGAAGCATGATTAAGCATGTTACTACTATGGAAGATTAATGGGTGGATTGTAAAAATGATTTGGAAAGCTGAGATCGACCTTTTGCAAGATTGACAATAGAAAAAATAAAGACATACGGCATTAACTTAGAGGTGGAAGGGCTAGAGGCTGATGGGAAAAATATATATAGTAATACATATTTGACCAAATTGAGAAATACTCCAATCATTTTTAAGCCATATGTTGATGTGGAGGAAGACCTTGATGTTATGATGGCCCAAATTCTCAAAAGAACCAAAAAATGGGTTGAGTGGATAGCAAAAAAGGGCCAGAGTAGGAGAAAGACTACTCAAGCTTCTCCAGCTGCTGCTACTCCTGCATCTTCTCGAAGTGCCACACCTAGTGTTACAACTTTGGCTACTCAAGGACCTGCTCAATCTGTAGGAGGAGGTGATCAACCCCCAGCGAAGAGCATCTCAATAGATCCAACTTTCCAAGGCAGTCTACCATTTATTGGAGCCCCAGCTAGCATTGAAGAAAAGAGGACTAAAGAGCTGAAAGATGGTGTTACTACTCTAGTTTCACCTCCTCATGTGGCTGCTACTCCATCTCCTCATCATAGCCCTACTCCATCTACAAGCGCTCCCCTTTTGAAGCTGATTAGTTCCCCTATTCAGATAGTAGAGGTTGGGGATGAATAGAGTAGTAGCAGTGAATCCACTGAATCTAACAAAATTGCAAGGAAAACTCAAGAGCAAGAGAAAGTCTCGAGTTCTTCTAGGCTTCTATTTCAAGATCCTAAGAACCCTTTTCAGTGTCGGTGACTCTGGTGAGGAAGAAGATGTTTAGGATAGAGTCACTTGGGGCTACTTCTAAAGTGCTCAGCACAGAGTCCTAGCTAGAAGATACCTTATAAAGGAAGAGAAAGAGGAAAGAGGAGAGTATCCATGTAAAGGATACTATGTCTCAAGTAGTTTGTTTTGGATCTGCAGTAGTGAAAGCTAAGAAGCATAAGACTTTTTCAATACTTGGGCAAGATCCAGAAAGAGGACACTTAACAATGGAGGTAGCAAAGCCAAACAAAGCAGGGAGAATTAAGGACATGACTCCTGATGATTTCACTCTGCATTCGATTCATCTTAGAAAGGCTAGGCATGATAGAAAGGTGGGCCTATGGAGATCAAGTAACAAAGTGATAGAAGAACAATTAGAGAACCTCAAATTGTCAAAAATCAGAATGAAGGCCAAGATTGAAGAATTGAAAAAATTTATCAGGCAATTGCTTGTTCCATTGGCAACCATTACTGGTGTGCTTGCTACTGAGAACCTTGCTACAAAAGAAGTGCAAGCCTTCATCTCACAGCTTCAAAAGGATAGGCATTTTGGCTAGATCAAAAAAGAATGGATTGAGAAACTCAATGCAAATGGAGCTATTCTGATTGATCAAATTGGAAATGTTATCCTTCAATTAGAAATTGAGAAGGATAATATCACTTCTAATCACAACACTTTGGCCATAGAAAAGGCAAGGTGTGAGGAATGTATTTCTCTCCTGAATATGGTCACCCAAATGAAGGAAAAAGAGGCAATTGTAGTGAATATTTTGAAGAAGGGAACTGAACCTATGTTCAAATGGCTTCAAAACATGCAATTTAAGTAGGAGATGATTCAAGAGGCTAAAGAAGGACTCAAAGAAATGAGGGAAAAGGTGAAGAAGATCCAAGATAGAGCGTTTAAACTCATGTGAGGATTACATACTAACCTAAAAAATAGTTGGCAAGGGAAAGCTCTCATTGGGGTAGAAGTAATGAAAAATAACTTCTCCACATACTTGAGTAATCTATCCGAAATGACTTCAAGTAGTCAAGACAGAGTGGTAGAGTTGCAGATGCTTGGTGGATATGCGCATGTGGCTGCTAGAGAATTGACAAGTCAACTAAATGCAGTGAAGGAGTTGGCTCAAAAGTATTTGAAGTGGCTTTTAAGATTCACTAATGTACATGTGCCTAGTCACGAGGAAATGATTCCAATTATAGTAGTTGCTAAGGCATATAGAGAAAAAATTGAAAAGGGAAAGAAGTCTAAGTGATTTAGTTGACACTCCCTTTTCATTCTCTAATGTAAATTTTGCAAATTTTATAAATTTTGTATTATGAAAAACTGGCATGTTGCCATTTGTCATCCTCAGAAGATGAACCAATTTAAATTCCTATTGTAATGGTCATCTCTCAACTCTATATGAATGAAGTTGGATGATTGATGAAAGGTCAGAAAAATTTTGGTGTGAAGTACTTTTTGTTGTAGAGTCAATTAAATGGTATTTTATGTCAATCATTTTTTGTTCTAGTAAGTATTGTGTTTAGTCCATGTTTCCTTTTTGTTTTATAGAGAATTAAGGAAGAACAGAGCTTCTTTCCCCTATTTTCAAGATCATGACTAGATGTGATAAGTATTGTTATGATTCATTCAGCCAAAAGATTTTTTTAACATTCCCAATTTATTAGTTATAGTTTAGATTTGAATTTCATCTTATTCTAGCCTTATGCAAATAGATTTATGGATTCATAAGATGTGTGGGTATGTGAATCTGTCTCAATATTGATAAGTTTTTCTTGCCTGAATTAAGTTATAGTTAGGCTTAATTTGGTTTGCCTCGTCTGCTCTCGGGTTAAGAGCATACCTTGCATTTTTTTTAGGAACAAAATATAATTCCTTGAACATCATTCACATAGGGAGTTGTACCTACAATTTAGAGAGAAGCTAGTAATCAGAGAATGGCTTTTCAACTATTGTAAATAGATATTGTTTGTCATTCAGGCATTAAGAGTCATATTTTCATAGGAAACAAGAAAGGAAAAATCTATTTACCTACAGATTTTTGGCGACTCTGCTGGGGAAATGAATAGTCGCTTGACCAGAAAGCCTATGTCATGAGGGAAAATGGTACCACCTCATGAAAACATAATCCCAGTGCTCCAAACTAACCTTGGTTTTCAAGAAAACCAAGAGGACATAATTTCATCCCTTAACACATTTGTTTGGAGGCATAGAAGGAACACTAAACATTATCGGAATGCTAGCCAAGTATTAGAGGAAGAAGAAAGAAGAGTTGAAGCCTTTGAAAGAGCTATTCAAAGGAGAGATATCTAGAGAGTAGAAAGAAAATTAAGATAGTAAGCTTAGGGTTAAACTAGAAGTAGTATGCTGGAACAATTTAGGTTCCTTAGAAGTACCAAGGAATAGGGTGGGCAAGATTCCACCTTTGATAAACATGCAGAGCTCGGCTTTCCTATTTTAGACATTTCAAAGTGGAAAGGTGAAGGTAAAAGTTAGAGTAGACCCCCTTCCCCTATTAGAAATCAAGATGCCAACACTTTGCATTCCACTTGTCAGGTGTTAGCACTTCACAGAGTTACTGCCCCTCCAGTTGTTAATTTTCCACCATATACTACTAGAACAATCATGGCTACTCCATGGGTCGTGGTAATAGGACTGTTACCACTAAATGCTTACTACCCACTTATGGCTAGCTCAAGGAAGAATTTTCCTAAATTCTCAGGTGATGGAAAAGTCACTACAGATGAACACATTAAGGCTTTTTTTGTGGTTACTCATATCTTAGGAGTGGTACATGAAGATGTTGCTATAAGATTGTGCTTAGAAACCTTCATAGATAGTGTAGTAGATTGCTTTTATCATCTACCTAAAAGCTCAATAACTAATTGGGACATGATGAGAACTGAATTTGAGGCTATATTCAAAACTGTAGAAGATGAACACGCCTTGCTAACACAATTGACTTCAATTAAGAAGCAAACAACTATGAGCATGAGGGATTTTGTTGCCAATTTCAATAAGATTAATAGCATAATTCCTACTACTGATAGATCCACACCTAGAAATCTAAAAAATTTCTTTATTAGTGCTATGCCTCCAAATATCAATTATGATATGAGAAGAGCGAGCCCTATTTATCTGGTTAATGCACAGAAGAAAGCTATTGAATGTGAGGATGATTTAATCTCTATGGGAAAATGGAAATGAGAAATTCAAACTAAAGGGAGTTCTAGTAATACCACATCATCAAAGAGATGATTCAAAAGTTGTCTAATGAACTAGCAGTGATGAAAAAACAATTACCCAGATTCAATAACTCTTATCAACGAAATTACCAAAACTCACCAAGAAGAAGCAATGAAAGTAGATTTTTGTAGTTTATAGGTTCACAGCCTAGGTTGCAAATCAAAGCAGTAGTGAAAAAAGGAAATATTTGCATCTTTCATTTGACCACAGATTATGATAGTGAGAATCGTCTAGAGACTATTTTTATGATGCAGTTGTTATCTACTAATGAATTAAATATTGTAGCTCTGTGTTTAGAATCTGATTCTTGTCCAAATGGTGACTCTAGAAATTTATTTTTAGAATACGAATCAAATTTTGAATCAAAAGGTGAGTGTTATGTAACTATTGATGGAACTTCATACATAGTGCTTACCTGTGGACAAAGGTTAAAGAATCAAACCTCTAGCTACACTCACAGGAATGATTTTGGTCCTTCAACAAGAAATGTACATATTGATCAAGGAGCATCTACTTCAAAAATAGGTAAGGACAAGATATCCTTTGATTTCATTCAGTTTTGTGAAGAGTCAAAAATTCAAATTTCCACTATTGATTATTTATAATCACACCCTTCTGAGTTAAAAATACTGGTAGACTGATGTAAAGGAAACTCATCAGATGGTGATTGTAATGTGATGGTTGAAAAAGAAGATGAAACCTTAAAATCTAGTTTGTTTAACCAAGAAGATTCCATAGTCTTAGCAACCTCTCCTGGGTAAAAGCCTAAACCTTTTTATATCTCATTATACATCAATGGGTGTAGACTCAGTAATTGCATAATAGATTCAGGTGCATCAGATAATGTTATGCCATATTTTGTAGCTAAAGCCTTGGGACTAAATCTTACTAAAGTGCATGGTAGATGTTATTCTATGGATGCCAAATAAGTCCCTTTACTTGGACAGATCAAAGATGCTCAAGCAGTCTTAGCTTCACATCTAGAAAATAAACTCCTATTGACTATCTTAGTAGCTGATATTCCAGTAAGCTATGGACTTCTATTAAGTAGAAGTTTTTGTCGAGACTTTGGAGGAGAAATAAAACTAGATTGGTTTCAAGTAGTAATACCTATTGGGAATAAGAAGGTCAAATTGGAATCTAAAGAAAAAGAAAAGTTCACAGTTTTGAAATCAGATGATCCTAAAGCTCAAATTCTATATTAGGAACTGGAATTCAGTAACTATATGTTGTTTACTAAATAAGGTATGAAAATCTAGGTGATAAAATTCCCAATGAAAAAACAAGATATACCAGGTATATGGATGCTTGAATTTGATGGAAGTTGTGCCTCTTCAAGATCTAGAGTAGGTGTGGTATTGATATCCCTAGAAGGAGAACCAGAACCTATGGCTTTTAAACTGGAATTTGGGTATAGAAATAATACTACAGAATATGAAGCCTTATTACTAGGGATAATGTCAGCAAAAGAGAGAGGGATAAATATTTTAAAATCTCAAGGTGATGCTGAGCTAATCGTAAAGCAAGTAAAAGGGTAGTATTCTATTAAAAACCATAAGCTTAAAAATTATAGGAATAGAGTCAGGGATGAGATCGAAGGTCTGGATGCTTTTTCTATTGAAGCAGTTCCAAGGGAGATGAATACCAAAGCTAGCTCCTTAGCAGTTTCCACCTCTTTATTTCTCCCTCATCTAGATTTCAAAGACAAGAAGTACCAAATCAAAATTTTATATCGATCTACCATTCCAAATAACACAGAATCTTGGCAAGTCTTTAGTGATGACAAGAGTTTACAGATGTTTTTAGAGAATGACAAGTCTAGTTTTGAACATGAGTCCAGTGCAGGTGATCATGAAAGCTCTGATCTAATTGAGAAACAAGGTCAAAATGAAGAAGTTTTGCTGAAAGGTAATACCATTCCTCCATATTTTGTGGCTTTAGAAAAAAAATTTAATAGACATGATGCTTACATAAAGCAGAAGAGAGCAGAAGAGGGGCCAACAATGGGTGAATATGGAGTTAATATTGGAGACATTCATAATCCAAAACTAATTAACACTAGGAAGTGTTGTTCACCCAAAGAGAAAGAGGTTGCAAAGAATCTCTTTATGGAATACAAAGATGTTTTTGCTTGGAGCTATGAAGATTTGAAAAGTTATAAAAATGGGAAGGTAAAACATGAGATCCCACTGAAGCTTGATGCAACCCCTTTCTAATAGAAACAAAGGAACTATAATCCTAAAGTCATTGATCCCATCTTTCAAGAAGTAGATAAGATGCTAAAAGCAATAATTATTTATCCCATTCATCATTCCACCTGGATAGCTAACACAGTACCTTTTAGAAAAAAGAATGGGGAAATAAGAATCTGTGTTGATTTCTGCAACTTAAATTAGGCATCCTTGAAAGACAACTTTTCTCTTCCTAATATGGACCAATTATTGCAAACAATGGTGGAATTTGAAATGATGTCTATGCTTGATGGCTTCTCAGGTTATAATTAGATTGAAGTAGAGGAGAAGGACCAACATAAGATGGCATTCACTACCCCTTGGGGTACATTTGTGTATCATAGAATGCCTTTTGGACTTATCAATGCTGGTGCTACATTCCAAAGATGCATGACTAACACATTTTCTGATTTAAAAGACCAAATCATAGTCATACACTTGGATGACCTCACTGTGTTCTCAAGAAAAAGAAAAAACCATATAGGATATTTGAGGAAGGTGTTACAAAGGTGTTGAGAACATGAAATATCTCTCAACCCAAGAAGTCAGTATTCTATGTGACAGAAGGAAAATTCCTTGGCCATATAGTGTCCTAGGAAGGCATTAGAGTCAACCCTAAAAGAGTGGAAGCTATTCAAAGACTAAGCCTACCCTCAAACAAAATAGGGGTTAAATCTTTCTTTGGGCAGGTGAATTTTCTCAGAATATTTGTGCTTGATTTTGTGGAAACTACTAAACATATAGTGGATATGATGATAGGAAATTCAAATTTCAAATGGAATGAGGCGAGGAAGGAAGCTTTTCATAATATAAAAATTGCTATTGCTACTGCTCCAGTACTGTGTCATCCAAATTATAAGTGGGACTTAAACATTTATTCCTATGCTTTTGAATACACGTTGTCAGCTATTCTTATGCAGGAGAATGATGAAAGAGTACAAGCTCCTATTTCTTTTATGAGCATACCTTTAAAGAAACATGAACTCAAATATTCACAAATTGAAAAACATGCTTTCTCAGTGGTTAAGGCTCTTAAACATTTTCAGTTTTATATCTTGCATTCACATTCAATAGTTTTTGTCCCAAATATAGCTGTAAAGAGTGTATTGACATAGTAGGACATAGGTTGCAATGTCAGAGGAGCATGGGTAGAAAAAATACAAGAATATGATATAGAGATTAAACCTACCAATTTGATAAGAGCAAAAGCTATATCCAAGGCAATTGCAAAAAACAAAATCACTAGAAGGTCAGACGAATTAGGCGAAAAACAATTGGTGTTAGCCGTAGGTCTCTACGATCCATGGTTTGAAAACATCTCTTACCTGTTAACATATGGTGAATGTCCAAAGGTCCTAAATGCAAATCAAAGAAGGGATCTAAAACTAAAAGCAGCTAAGTATGTCATCTAGGATGATAAGCTTTACAAAATGGCTATTGATGGTACTTTCCTTAGATGTGTAGATAAACAACAGCAAGAAAGGTTGTTGAAGACATTGCATGATGAAGCTTGTGGAGGACATTTCTCTTCTTCAGTCACAGCATTTAAAATATTAAGGCAGCATTATTACTAGCTTGGGATTTTTAAAGATGCATATGCATGGGTAGAAAAGTGTGAAAAGTGCAAGATGTTCTCTAGATGTCCTTAATTAGCTGCTTTACCTTTAAGACCTATTATCATTGAAGGGCCTTTTCAATGGTGGGGCCTTGATTTTGTTGGTCCTATTAGCCCTACATCTAGTGCTGGTCATCAGTATATAATAACCACAACTGGTTACTTCACTAAATGGGTAGAAGCTAAGGCTACAAAGAAGACGACTTTTGAGGTGGTGTGTGAATTCATAAAAGAAAACATTTTGGTCAGGTTTGGTGTTCCTATTAAGTTAGTGATGGATAATGCATCTTATTTTTCTTCAATCGAGATTAATAATTTTTGTTTTGTGTATGGGATCACCATTGGTCATTCATCTAATTATTTCCCTCAAGGGAATGGACAAGTAGAGTCTAGAAATAAGAATTTAATTAATATTGTTAAGAAGCTAGTCTCAAATAATTAGAAAACTTGGCACAAAAAGATTCATGAGGCACTCTAGGCAGATAAAATGACACCCAAGAGGGCAATTGGTATATCCCCTTTTGAACTAGTTTATGGAATTGACACCAACCTACCACTACCTTTGGATTTAGCCATGAATAAACTTAGAGAAGTAATTGAGGATGATGTCTATAAGGATGGTCTCGAGAAGAGGATCTTATATCTGAGAAAACTCGAAGAAGAAAGGAGAGAGATTGTAGACCACATTACACAGCATTAGATGCAAGTGAAAGAGCTTTTTGATAAAAGAACAAGACCCAAGAAGTTCATGGTAGGAGATATGGTGTTGCTTTGGGACAAAAGAAAGGCCCCGAAAGGAATGCATAAAAATTTTGATGCTCTATGGAAGGGTCCATTCATAATTCAATAGGCATTTGAAAAAAATTCTTTCAAGTTGACATATGAAGATGGCAAAGTATTACCCATGACTTATAATGGTCAGGATCTCAAGCTCTATCAAATTGTAAACTGAAAATAGGTAACCCTTTTATTGTATTATAGTTTCATTTAGTTCTTTTTTGTGTTTTCCTAGTTAGGTTTTCCTTCCGTTTCATCTCATTATTTGTCTTGCCTCATTTTTGTTATGTTGCCACCTTATTTCCTTTGTGAAACTAGAGATTCTAAGTTCCTTTCTTCAGTATACTCTACCCAAGTCCCCAGTTAGAGCCAACTGTTGCCCCACTTTTCACCATGTACCAATTTTGCAAAGTGGAGATTAGCTTGTATTTTTTTATTTTAGTTGAGTCAATTGCCCCTTTTCCTTCCTCAAGTAATAAGTATCTCCATCGAGTTTTCATCTTTCCCTTCTCTTGCATTGTATGGCCGGGTGGGTTTTGTTTATCATCATGAGTCTTTGGGGTAGTTTAGGACCTTGCTTGATGGAGATTCTTAAATTATTTTACTTTAGATGAACTTACTCACAAGTCATTTTTCTCTGAACTTATAGAAAGTTGGACTAGCAAAAAATCTAGTTTCATCTTCTTCTTGGCGGGTTTTGCACCTCGAAGGTGAAACCCCGTCGAGATTACCAAATGTGATTCTCAAGCTTAAATGAAGAGAAGAAAATTATATTATGGATAGATCATTCAAGCGTTGCCATGATTTTGCTACAAGAACCTTTCAAAATTCACTAAGATGATTAAAAAATAGTAAAAAACTCAGAAAAAGCTTCTCCTCAGTGGGTTTCAAACCAAGAAGTCAATTTTCCAAAAAGGTGTTTCTAAAAGAATAAAGTGAGCCTGTGGGTCCCACCTTTCACTTTGAAGTCAGTTTTATATTTTCCAAAGGCTCAAGGTAAAGTGATTAGGGTAGAGAAGGTAAAACAAAGGGCATTGATAGAAAACTTAGAAACAGCTTCTCCTCAGCAAGTTTCGAACCAGGAAGTTAGTTTTTCGAATCCAATAGAAGATCACTCTTGCAAGCATGGTTATTTGATGAATTGATTATAGGATGCTAAAAAAAGGTAAGGGAAGCATGTTGATCACTTTGAGGGAGGTTTTCTATTTAAATTTTGGCCGAACAAAATTTTACTCACGGAGTACTCCATTCTTAATTCTCTGCAACTTGGTGGAAAATAGGAAAGTAAGCCATAATAAAGGAAAATAACCGTTGGGCCAAAGAAAAGAGTGAAAAGACAAGAAAGAATCCATTGTAACCTCCATATTTACTAATCTAATGGATTTATCATTTAAGTCATTTGTGTGGCTCAGATTTTAAAGATCAACGGGTGGATTGGATTTTCTATATAGAGATGAACATAACAAATTTTCAAACTACTACTTACTCATTTGAACTGTTATGCTATTAAGTTGATTATTGATTTCAAAATCCCCATAGTTACAAAGTTCTACTCTCTATCTTATTTCATGTTTTAATATTTCCAATTATCTCTACCTCAATTGAAATGGCAAAAAGATTTGTTGGATTTGATGGATTGGCAATCCAAGTGAATGTGTTGAGTGCTAGTTTGAAGAAAAAGGGATACGAGTTTCCCATAAAAGCTGGGGCATATAATTGTGAGTCTCAATCAGATGCCAAAAACATGCTCAAGGCATTCAAGAACAAGTTCAAATTGGAATAATATGAAGTGTTGAGGCCTATGTTTGACCCAAATGGGTATGCCAAAGATGTGCTTCAAATTGGAAGTGTGATTAAGCATGTTACTACTGTGGAAGATTATTGGGAAAATTGTAAAAACAAGTTGGAAAGCCAAGATCAAACTTTTGCAAGATTGACAATAGAACAAATAAAGACATATGGCATTAAATTAGAGGTGGAAGGGCTAGAGGATGATGGGAAAAATATGTATAGTAATACATATTTGACCAAATTGACAAATACTCCAATCAATTTTGAGCCATATGTTGATGTGGAGGAAGACCTTGATGTTATGGTGGCCCGAATTGTGAAAAGGACCAAAAAATGGATCGAGTGGATAGAAAAAAAGGGCCGAAGTAGGAGCAAGAGTACTCAAGCTTCTCCAGCCACTGTTACTCCCACTTCTTCTCAAAGTGCCACACCTAGTGTTACAACTTCGGCTACTTAAGGACCTGCTCAATCTGCAGGAGGAGGTGATCAACCCCTAGAGAAGAACATCTCAATAGCTCCAACTTGCCAAGGCAGTTATCTACTAGTTATTGGAGCCCAAGCCAACACTGAAAAAAAGAGGACTGAAGAGCCAAAAGATGGTGTTATTGCTCCAATTTCACTTCCTCATGTGGCTACTACTCCATCTACAAGTGCTCCCTTTTTGAAGCCGACTGGTTCCCCCATTTAGATAGTAGAGATCGAGGATGAACAAAGAGTAGCAGCGAATCCACTGAATCTAACGAAGCTACAAGGAAAACTCAAGAGCAAGAGAAAGTCTTGAGTTCTTCTAGGCTTCTATTTCAAGATCCTAAAAACCTTTTTGCTACAACTTTAGTGCTGGTGACTCTGGTGAGGAAGAAGATGTTTAGTATAGAGTCACTTGGGGCTACTTCTAAAGTGATCAACACAGAGTCCTAGATAGAAGATACCTTAGAAAGGAAAAGAAAGAGGAGAGAGGAGAGCATCCCTACAAAGGATACTATGTCTCAAGAAGTTCATTCTAGATCTATAGTAGTGAAAGCTAAGAAGCAGAAGACTTTACCAATACTTGGGCAAGATCTAGAAATAGGACACTTAACAATGGAGGTAGCAAAGTTAAACAAAGTAGGGAGAATTAAGGACATGACTCCCAATGATTTCACTCTGCATTCAATTTATCTTGGAGAGGCTAGGCATGATACAAAGGTGGGCCTATGGAGATCAAGTAATGAAGTGATAGAAGAACAATTGGAGAACCTCAAATTGTCAAAAATTAGAATGAAGGCCAAGATTAAATAATTGAAAAATTTTATCAGGCAATTGGTTATTCCATTAACAACCATTACTGGTGTGCCTACTACTGAGGACCCTACTATAGAAAAAGTGAAAGACTTCATCTCACAGCTTCAAAAGGATAGGAATTTTGGCTAGATTAGAAAAGAATTGATTGAGAAACTCAATGCAGATGGAGCTATTCTGATTGATCAAATTGGAAATGTTATCTTGCAATTGGAAATTGAGAAGGATAATATCACTTCTAATCACAACACTTTGGCCACAGAAAAGGAAAGGTGTGATGAATGTATTTCTCTCCTGAATATGGTCATCCAAATGAAGGAAAAAGAGGTAGTTGAAGAAAATATTTTGAAGAAGGGAACTGAACCTCTATTCGAATGGCTTTAAAACATGTAATTTAAGTAGGAGATGATTCAAGAGGTTGAAGAAGGACTCAAAGAAATGAGGGAAAAGGTGAAGAAGATCCAAGACACTCATGTGAGGATTACATACTGACCCAAAAAATAGTAGGCAAGGGAAAGCTCTCATTGGGCTAGAAGTAATGAAAAATAACTTCTCCACATACTTGAGTAATCTATCTTGAATGACTTCAAGTAGTCAAGACAGAGCGGTAGAGTTGCAGACGCTTGGTGGATACGTGCATGTGGTTGCTAGAGAATTGACAAGTCAGCTAAATGTGGTGAAGGAGTTGGCTCAAGAGCATTTGAAGTGGCTCTTAAGATTCACTAATGTAAATGTGCCTAGTCACAAGGAAATGATTCCAATTATAGTAGCTACTAAGGCATATAGAGAAAAAACTTAAAAGGGAAAGAAGTCTAAGTGATTTAGTTGACACTCCCTTTTCATTCTCTTATGTAAATTTTGCAAATTTTGTAAATTTTGTAATATGATAAATTGGCATCTTGCCATTTGTCATCCTCATAAGATGAACCAATTTAAATTCCTATTGTAATAGTCATCTCTCAACTCTATATGTATGAAGTTGGATGATTAATGAAAGGTCAAAAAAAATTTGGTGTGAAGTACTTTTTGTTGTAGAGTCAATTAAATGGTATTTTATGTCAATCATTTTCTATTCCAGTAAGTATTGTGTTCAGTCCATATTTCCTTTTCATTTTATACAGAATTAAGGAAGAACAGAGCTTCTTTCCCCTATTTTTAAGATCATGAATGGATGTGATAAGTATTGTTATGATTCATTTAGCAAAAATATTTTGTTAACGTTCCTAATTTATCAGTTATAGTTTAGATTTTAATTTCATCTTATTCTAGCCTCATGTGAATAGATTTATGGATTCATAAGATGTATGGGTACGTGAATCTATTTCAGTATTGAGAAGTTTTTCTTGCCTAAATTAAGTTCTAGTTAGGCCTAATTTAGTTTGCCTCTTTTGCTCTTGGGTTAGGAGCACATTGTGCATTAGTTTTAGGAATAAAACATAATTCCTTGAACATCATTCACATAGTGAGCTATACCTACCAATTTAGAGAGAAGCTAGTAATCAGAGAATGACTTTTCAATTGTTGTAAATAGATATTGTTCATCATTTGGGCATTAAGAGTCATATTTTCATAGGAAACAAGAAAGGACAATTTTGTTTACCAACACATATGCAAGAGCAAGGAGATCCAAGTGCACAAGTGATGAACATATGAAGTTGCGAAGCCAAGAGTAGGAAAAGCATAGTTTTAGATAGATCAATAGAGCTAAAGAAGGATCTATTCCACGGTGAGTGCAGTAGTTACTTATTATATCATTCCATGTTGTTTACCTACCTTTATAACAATAAATCACATCGAGGGTGGACCCTAATAGGTTCTTTGTATAAATATCTTAACAGGGTGATACACTAACTTGTGTTCAAAAGTCCTTTAACTAGGTTACTCCTAAATTGGAAATAATTTAGTAGGTCTTATTTAAATCCCTTAACTAGGTGGTACGTAATAATATCTTTGTAAGCTTGTAACAGGAAAAGGCTCTTGATCGAGCACACTTCAAAAGAATGCAACCTCTATAAGGATCAACTCATACACAATGGTTTTTACCCTAACCAATTTTTGATGAGATAAATATTGTGTTATGTATTGTTATTTTTATAATCCTTGTTTTTTCTTAACCTTAACTAGTCAAGTTATAACTAGTACAAACCTATAGAAAATTGTAAAGTACGATTTAGAGTAAGAAGTTGAAACTAGTGAGTATATTGATTCACACCACCCAAGCCCCCCCGCGCCCCCCCCCCCCCCCCCCCCCCCCAACCCTCAATATACTATCCTTTTTTAGGAAAACCACACCCAACTAATAACTCAATTCATTACTTCCAATTTACAACATAAATAATCCATAGTAAAAAAAATACAATTGCATCACATTAACTAGAATCACCATTTTCAAAGATACGTCATATTCCCATTATGTTCATCACACAATATATTATCTCAATATTTTTAATCATAATGAATCACTAATAATTTTATCATGAGACAAACATCAAAAAGTCAATAGAGTGACCATAATATCAATGTGTCTAGAAAATCAACATGCATGGATAACAATGTCATCATAAACTTGAATATGACAATCATAAGTTAAAACCATCCCACCCTAAAATATCAATCCCTTTCAATATGATCTAAATTTATAAAATATAAATATAATTTATCAAACACTAAGTCTATAATATAAATGTTTAAGATTCTATGATGGCTTGAGGTGGGGCCTCACACCACATAATACCCTTTGAATCAACCATCATGATATCACTTAAATATTCAATTATTATTAGGAGGCGAGGCATATTGGAATCAAGTGCATAATACATGAATATTCTTAAGAATACTCGTTATAATGCATGTATTATGATGTCTAAGTAAGTTTGATAACCAAATTTTAGATGAAATTACTACATCCTATGTTTCCAATTTAGTCTACATCATAAACACTAACATAGTAATTTAACATCCCATAAAAAATATGATCATAACATTACTAACATAATGATTCACTTGGCACATTAAACATCACTTTGACCATGAAAACACTTTTTGATCTAATACAATATCCATCTACAATTTCCTAATGATTCTTTCATACCCCAAGAAACCATATGCATATTAAGTACACATGAAGGTAATAATAATTTAGTCAAATTTATCATTTGATTTCCATCTCTATGCTATCAATTTAGAACTCACAAAATAGAACAAATTAACACTTATCTAATATAATTCCCACATGAACTTACATATACACATACATAACTTTTGAGCATCTAATATCTAATTGCATAATGGTCACTTCGCATCATAATACAGATTCAATTACCATTTTCTAATAATTTTACATAAAGATAAACCACTTAAGCTAACTATTCATGATGCATACATAAATTTAGGGAGGGGGTATCATTTTAGTATATAAAACTTTAATGAAATTCACTTGTAACCACGTACATCTCATCAACATATAACCCATATTACAATTTCACAAAATAAATTCCATAGAGATTACTTATAGAGGTGACTATATAGAGGAATTATTTTAGTTACATAACATCTTTCATGACATAATTTACAAATTAATATGGAATCTAATACTCACATGCATTGTCTTAGAAATTACATAAATTAATAAATCCCAATACAAGTAATAACATATTATAACATCATCATCATAAGTATAGGAATTAACATAACAATAGTATCAATTCCATGTCATATAGATTCTAAACATATCAATCTAATGCTAACCAAATAAGAGGAATACTAATGGAAATAAATGAAAATTTATATCACCCTTGATTGGGTTCTCACACTATTTAATTGATATAGATAATGAAAAGATAGAGTCCTAGAAATCCCCTTAATTCAATACATCAATTTTCCACTTAGAGAAATAACATGGGATTCTCATTAATATGGAATCTAATACTCACATGCATTGTCTTAGAAATTACATAAATTAATAAATCCCAATACAAGTAATAATATATTATAACATCATCATCATAAGTATAGGAATTAACATAACAATAGTATCAATTCCATGTCATATAGATTCTAAACATATCAATCTAATGCTAACCAAATAAGAGGAATACTAATGGAAATCCCATTAGTATCACAGATACATATCAATTCCATTAACATACCAATTCCATGATACAAATAATGAAAAGATAGAGTCCTAGAAATATAATGCTAACCAAATAAGAGGAATACTAATGGAAATCCCATTAGTATCACAGATACATATAAATCCCATTAACATATCAATTCCATGATACAGATAATGAAAAGATAGAGTCCTAGAAATCCCCTTAATTCAATACATCAATTTTCCACTTAGAGACATAACATGGGATTCTCATTAATATGGAATCTAATACTCACATGCATTTTCTTAGAAATTACATAAATTACCAATACAAGTAATAACATATTATAACATCATCATCATAAGTATAGGAATTAAAATAACAATAGTATCAATTCCATGTCATATAGATTCTAAACATATCAATCTAATGCTAACCAAATAAGAGGAATACTAATGGAAATAAATGAAAATTTATATCACCCTTGATTGGGTTCTCACATTATTTAATTGATACAGATAATGAAAAGATAGAGTCCTAGAAATCCCCTTAATTCAATACATCAATTTTCCACTTAGAGAAATAACATGGGATTCTCAATAATATCTAAAAGGAAATGTTGGTGTTTGAAAATGTTATCGGTTTCCAATTACCTCGATGAGAAAATGAAACATGTAGGGGAAACTAACTCCCATTTTCAACATATCTTTTTAGACACTGGGCCAACTATAAGGCATGACCCTTCTTCTACTTCAGGCTTTGCAATACCTAGGTAGGTGAACCTTAGATCCAATTAATATGGTACCAGTGCAAAACATATCCCTGGATCTAACAAAGAAGATTATGACCCTTATATATCCTAATAACTCATGTAATAACATAGATCTATAGTAGCAAATTGAAAATCCTATCATATTCACAAGTTGAGTGAGGGCATCACATTTAGGTTCTTCAACATAAAATGTAAAGATGATTTAAATTTTGTTTTGATTTTATGTGGGTGGGGAAAGCAGATGAAAACCAAGTATAGACAACAAACTAATGATCTTGTAGCTGATCAATGCCTGATCCATTAGGCAATTCATGAATCTCCCTCATGCATTTTGGATATCTGATACTTATTCATATATTCAGATATATGATCTATTCATTCACCTTGTAAATAGACATCAATGTTCAATCTAAATCTCATTCTTACCTGATATCCTCCTCAATAAACCTACAACCTTATTGAATCTCTAAAGAATTTACATAATTCCTTGAATTACAAGAAAAATGAAGCAACATACAGCCTTAAGGGATTTCATTTATGATCTAGGCTCTTTGTTCAAAGACCATAAAACATCACAGCTCAACTGAGAAAGGAGACAAGATTTAAACTAAAACTAAACACTTTTTGTTCCTTGTATTGATTTCCTTGAAACAATACATGAAATTAACTCACAAAGAACCTAATAAACTAGACTATACAATGAGAAAATACTATCATACAAGAGAGAAAATGGCAAGAATGAGAAGTTGATGGGATGGGAAGGGGGTATCATAGCCAAAGAAAAATCTTCATGGTTTGGAACTAGCACATCCCAAATCTTCCATTCAAAGTTCATCAATTCCAGGGCCAATTCTACTAAATGCCTTCATTCTAGAGAAACTTTCCAATATTTTCCAACCCTTACAATAGATGAAAGAAAGAAAGCTATAGGAGAAGATGAATTCTCAGATCTAATCTATGCCTAACATGTGTCCACTTAGAATTTCATACCTTGCAACTAAAAAACCTCTCTCTTCTTTCTACCATCTGATCTGATTTTTGTTTTCATCATTACTTTGTTCTTAATTTAAAAATATCTTCTATTCAATGATGAAAACCCTTTTGCTTGCCAAAAAATCTGATATGCATCAAGAATGTTGATAAAACCTTGATTCAACTGACTTGAAAGTAATCAAATTTTCCCTAGACTACATTTTCATGGTCTTTTACCTATATTCAAGTCATTACTTTACCGGCAATCAGTTTTGAACTTTGATACCTGAATGTAGTTGCAAAATAGGAATCTGAGAGAAAACCTCTTATAGCTCAAACAAACTACTTCCTATGTAGAAACTAATTGCATAATCAAAAAATTCAGATTCTCCCAATTCGGATGATATATAATATCACTATATTCACATACCAAGAACCTCCAAAAAGCCATTTCAAAAAATACTCCCCTAACATATGACTCTGATTTGCAATTGAATTTTAAATTTTAAAAAAGGTCTAAAGTCTCAACTTTAGAAATAGGCCTTTTTGAATTTAAAAGATCTAATGTCCATTTTTAGAAAGAATAATAAAAAAAATATTTTTTATTACTTTTCAAATTTCTCTTTACCCCTCAATGGGCCCACTAGGCACCACCTAGGCTGCCAAATGGTAGCCCTTTATTGGCCAGCCTATGCCACATGCTCCCCCTGCAATGTGCCACATACTCACTCCTGGCCCCAACCTTTTTACCACATTAGAATGCATCTCGGGCCCATTGCCATGTGGCACCAAGGAGCATTCACGCATTGCTTATCCTCCACGTAACTTGTTATTGCAGGGAAGTGCTAGCCATAGGATGCGCTACGTGGCACAATCTTGTACCTCTACCTCCACATCAACACAATGTCACTTTGGTCAAAATTATGCCCTATACGACCTTGCTAGCTGTCAACCATGTGCACGCAGGTCCCTTCGCACATGGCCCACCGGCTCACAAAACTGTGTGTCTTTAAGACACAATCCTATTGTGGGCAATAGCATTTAAAAGGATAAACACCTCCCTATGGCACAAATATGGGATAAAAGATCCCTCACCTGCATGTGCTATGTTTGTCTCTATGCTGGTGGCTTTATTTTTTTAAAACTCCTTTATTAAAACATGGATCTCTTCCCTGTATCTTGTGTGGGGTATCCTTTTGAATTCAGTCTACTACTACTGCATTTGAAATGACATCCTCCTAGCCAGTTTTGTGAAAATGTCACTTTCTCTAAATGGTTAGCTCCCATTAAGGCTCACGGGCTTCTCCTCAACCAATCTCCCAACCACGTGGAGATAATATCAGCATCTAAATCAAGATTTTGGACTAAAATTTTCAAACAAATTGGGAATTTTTTCAAATAGATTGGTAGCTTCCCTGTTTGAACATGGTGACTTCTTCAATTATTGCAGCTCTTTTATTGGTTGTGGGCTCTTCTTTTTAAACATGCTAACTTCATTCTTCTTGACATCTTTGCTCCTTTTCTTAAGTGCTCACGCGGATCTCCAATTTTCTTATGTGCTCACTGGTTTGCTACCTTGTCATGTGAGCTATTACCTGCTCCAGCTTTAGCATAGAGGTTCCTTCTTTTTATGGTGAGTTACGCAATGCTCCTTGTGTGAGTTGTTCTATTATAATGTCTTGGATTCTTCATGAGTTGTTGTTATATGCATAATGGACCCTCTTTTACACTAGCTGACTCTTGCTTGGGTTCTTGTTTTTAATGCATTTCCTCCTACTTTAGATGGTGGTCTGAATGGATTGACTAGGACTTTGACTATAGATTCTTTTATTGATGTGGCTGCTTCCTTTTAATCCATATCTTTGTTTGGTGTGTGGAGTTGCCTTGGAGCTAGACGTTCTACCTATTGTGCATGTGAGATTCCCTATTTGTGCATCCATTGCGGTTATGAAGTGTTCCTTGAGGCTACAACTGACTTGGTGTGGGGTGCCATCTACTCCTGGAATGTTGGATTTAGTGCACTACGTTATTTCATTGGCTTAATATCAAAGATGGGGTAGTGACAAGTTTAATTATTAATTTAATTTAGTCTTTAAAACTACCTTATCTCAAAACTCTTGCATGGATTGACATTGGAACAACTTTACATGTTACCATGTTTATCATTTGCACACATTACAAGACCTCTTCTCTTTTGGAAAAATGAATGCATTATTCAAGAAAAATTCTTGTCAGGATAGTTTGTAACCTTGTATAGAAGAAAAGCTATCCTTTTCTTCTCCTTTTCTTGCTTGATGTCATGCTTCATGCTAACCTCTTGAAACACCATCATGGTCTATGGTGGAGTTTTATTTATCAACCAAATATTGCCACATTTTAAATCACTTTAGATGTTGTGGTTTAAAATATGCTTCATCACTTTAAACATGGAGGCATTCACTTCAATTCCATTATTCTCGTGCTTTAAAACACTTTGCCTGATGGAATCAATCGGGCCCTAGCATGTGTCTGACTAAAAAAAATTTCATTTCTAAACAACTAAAATCTCATATTGATCCACTAACTATCTAATACTAACTGGAATCAAATTCAACTATTGATTGATCAATTTGAAACTCATTTTACATAATTTGCAAATTGCCACTTTTGCATTAGGAGGTACTTTGACTAGCCTTAAAAACTAAGCCAAACACTTGACTAGGCCCTAAGATTGAACACATTGATTCTTTGCTCTGCATTCTTTCACCCTATCAAATCTCATCTCATGATGAATTTGAGGTCATCAAATATTCACTATCAAAGTTGACCTTTTAGAACTTCCTGCAAGAAAACACGTCAAAAAGCAATAAACTAGGTTTAGATTTGGCTTTGAAAACTGGGCAAATTGACACTTGGGAAGATGAAAACTAGGGCATTGATTTATTATTATGAGGAGAATATGGATCTGCAATTTGGGCTCATGAAAAATAACTAGGCGAAAATGGGAAGTAATCAAAGTAGGCTACTTGGATTTGCAGATTGGAAATAATGACAGAAAAGCAATTTTTTGCAAATGAAATAGACCTAGAAAAGTGTGCAAATGGATTCATCATGATTTGAAACTTAGCATGCTTAAAGTATTTTTAGAAGATAACACAATGGTACAATCCATTTGATCTAGGCAATCACAACTCTCAAGTTACGATGTCATGAACAGGGGTACCAAACAATTTGCATTTGTTGACACTAGTAAAAAGATAGAAATTACGTTTGGAATCATGTTTGAAAATTGATCAAATAGATTCTTCATAAGCTAGAACTTGAAACACAAAAATTCTCTAACATCTATAATGTAATGCAAAAAGAATTTCATCATTTGGGTCAACTAGTCAAAAGTTATAGCACGTCAAACAGGGCTTCCTAGAATTATGTGCAATGTGCATTAGCATGAAAATAGTAAACTACCAACTTTGAGGGATTCAAAACCTAGTCAAACAGACTTGAAATCTGAAACATAGGCTCTTAGGTATGGACACTAGATACTCCCAAAGTGGCAAATTATGAAACATTTTTGGTGCGAGATATTCAATTGCAAACACAACCTCCTGTCATTGTTTGACACTTAGTGAAAATGCAAATTTGGAATTTACTCAAAACGAGACTTCACGAAATGGCTCAAAATCTCAATTTAACTTCATGGAACACTTAGACAGGCTGAATGAAAGGTGTTAGAAACATTGAACACCTCTTGGGGCTCAAAGGTACAGTCAGGTACAAACTCATTAAAAAGCGTTTATAAGGCTCAATTTCAATGGCAATCACAATCAGGGCTATAATTTTGACTTAATTCTAATTTTTTTATACTATAAAAAATTAGACCAATAGGGAAGACATCACTTATCTCTTGAATGAAACACCTCATCTTGCATACTTGACCTTTTTAACCCTCTAAAAGGGTAACATTCATAAGTTAGGGCTTTATTAAATGCATAAGGGAATGGATCATACATCCTCCCCCTGCCACAATTTCAAATGTATACCTCATTCTAGGTTCTTTCATATTCTTCATAATCTTACTGGTTAGAAATTTAAGTTATTTAAAAAATCTTGGGTGATATATAATATGATAGAATGAGTTACCTCCAACAATCTTAGTGTAGCAATAATACCTTTCACATAGCACCTCAATTTCCAAGAAGTCACACATTTTTATTTATTTATTCAATCTCTCAAAGTTTTGCAACATAGTTTCTTGAAAGTGTATATGACACATGGGCTTTCCTTAGGTACAAACATAATGAATTTTAAAATCAAACCCTAATCCAGATAAAGATAAATCTAATTCTTGAAATTTCATTACATAATAATTTATTGTTCCAACCATTGAATAAGTGTATTATTAAACAATCTCCTTTTCTCTACAATAATATCATTCCTATTTAGATGATTGCATGTGATTGACTATTCAAGACATAGGAAATGGTGATTACATGGGGATATCCTCTATTAATGCCCTAATCAAAGGGCAGAAACATGTTTTCCCATGCTCTTCCCTTAGCACAAGTTTCAAGGAACCCTTCTTGGTTATGGACATTTTAAAAATTTACATTACACCACACTTTACCATCATTTTTCTTTATAAAAAAATGCCTTATAAAGTAAACTTAAATCCAAGGGTAAAAAGATTAACAATTTCACAACTAAAAGAAAATTCACAAGTGGCCACTGTAGAAACCCTTAATCAAAATTAGAAGACATGTCCCTAAGGAAAATTGGGACCATTAGAATGAAACATAATCTAGTAGTCCAATTTTACATTATACATTGTTGGAAATATCAAGAAAATTAAATAAGTTCTCAACAAGGAACAACAACAATCATCCACATTACTAAACAATTTTTACAATACAACACAAAGTAGTCACACTATAGTTGTTTGAAGGGGGAAGAGAAAAATTGTGGTCTTTTGACTATGCTTAGAATTTAAAGATAGTCTTTAGAGGTATGGTGTGTTCCAAGTTTCATCTCTCAACAAATATACTTGATGAGTCTCCAATAGATAATTGAAATGTAATTTATATTCTAATGTAGTGTTGGCATGATGTAAAATTCTAAATACCCAATTTTTTTTTAAGATGTTAAATTTGAAATCTATGATCGATGAGGTTGGGTGGTTCAATCTAATGCATTCTACACTTGATATATCCCTACCATAAAAAATTTTAGAACCTTATGAGTAAATTTGCCTCTTCATTTTCAATGTATTTGTTTTACAAGGTTGTTGAGTTCTTCAATCTAAAGGGCCAACCTTGCTAAGCTGTAAAATGTTCCCAATTCATGGTCAAGTGCTTAAATTGCATTCTTGTAATCTCACTATCAATTAGTCTACTTCCTAACCTTTTTAGGTCTTCAAGTGCCCATATTATCCTAATTTCTTTGTTTACCAATTAACATGTTTGTGAATACTTATACTGTAATCCTAAATTCTACTTTCTTAGTTCAATTCTTACCACCATACACATGTTGAAATATGAACTATTAGATCTACTAAGATTCATAAGTTCACTCACACTAAAGAGTCCTTGATTAATAAAAATTAATCCTAATACATATGGTTGATGAAATATTTAATCTAGCAATTATGCAAGTTATTCTAAGGTGTAATTTTATCACTGTATTATCCCATTATTGGTTCTCACAATGTGTTATGGGTACAAAAGTCACTTTAATAATAAGTTTTGAATCTCTTGGGAGTTATTTGATCTCTAACCATTCCTACCCTAAATTTGAGGGCTATAAGAAATATAACCTTTCTTGATGTTAAAAGCATATAATGTCAATAATCATAGCCATTTATGTTAGTCTCATGATTAAACCTTTAATATTTATGACCATTTGATTTAAAATGATAGATTAAATTTGGCACATCACCATCTTTTGTACTATTTTCCCTTTGTTTACAAACTTTCCATACAAATAGTATTTGTTGAGTTTCATCATAACGCAAAAGTTGTTTCTTAGTAATAATTTCTCTATGATATCTTTTTAAGACTATGGATCAAGGACTCTTACTCTTTAGTAGAATTTGATTACTCCATTCTGCTAGGTATTCATTATTAGCTTATAAATTGATGTACCCTCCAGGTTCATTAATACATCATGAGGGGTCAACTACATCTAGATCTATATGCTTTATTTGAACTTATTTTGGAGAAATTTTATTTCTTGTGTATGCAAAAGCATTAATATATACCCAAATCATGTTGATGTCCCATAGTAATTATTCATCACAAAAAAATCATTTTCATAGCCTAATTAAAAAATATCACTAAATAAGGGTCTCTTATAACCTTTATGTTACCATTTTTTGTCAAATGTACATTCATGGATTTATTTACTCTAATTTTTTCTTAATTTATTTAATTGGTTCTAATATTATTTAATATAAATTCCATACTAAATCCATGATTAAAAAATTTGATAGTTGAATTTAAGGGTAATGTAATATTAACTATTATTTCCATAATGTCACCAAAGTATTTATCATTCTATTATTCTTAAAATTAAGTTCATCCATAATCACATTATTATCCCCTTCTTTTCTTTTCTTTTCTTTTTAAAACTTCACTATACAAATTTTAACTCCCCAATAGTATGAAATGTCCTAGTATAGTCATTCATCATTACTTATTAAAATGATGTTGATCATAACATTTTAAAATTTTCACCTATCCAAAATATAATTCTAAGCTCATAAATTAGATTGATAGTGCTTAGGATAGGTGAAGATAAAATCATTAAATTTGTACCTAAGGCCCTCTTACATAGCAAGGCCAATTAAATTATGATTACCATAACCTAGGGTTTAATTAATACATCAATATTTTTTCCACCAATAAGCTTGACTTGCAACTAAAACATAACTCCCTTTTACCTTTTTAATAAAATCTCCCCTGCTAACTAACATTAGCTATCAAGTTTTTAATAAATTTTCCCTCCCATACACAACTAAATTACTCATTTGAATATATTGTCACTGATCATAACATTTTAAAATTTTCACCTATCCAAATTATAATTCTAAGCTCATAAATTAGATTTATAGTGCTTAGGATAGGTTTACGATGAAAATAAAATCATTAAATTCATACCTAAGGCCCTCTTACATAGCAAGGCCAATTAAATTATGATTACCATAATCTAGGGTTTAATTAATACATCAATATTTTTTCCACCAATTAGGTTGACTTGCAACTAAAACATAACTCCCTTTTACCTTGTTAATAAAATCTCCCCTACTAACTAACATTAGCTATCAAGTTTTTAATAAATTTTCCCTCCCATACACAACTAGATTACTCATTTGAATATATATATATATATATATATATATATATATATATATATATATATATATATATATATATATATATATATATATATATATATATATATATATATATATATATATATATATATATATATATATATATATATATATATATATATATATATATATATATATATATATATATATATATATATAATCTAGCACTTCACAATAGTCACATGCTAAGTTTGAACCACTTTACAAGTGGCACCAACTAATACTCATAAATTACAATATATTGCACAAACCTCAAATCTTATACTATGTTTGAATATTTTATTAAAATACCTTCCTATTTAAGAGTAATTAAACTAACATAATAATCACATTTTAAATCATTTCAAAAATTTTAAGGGTTGATTAATGATGAAAAACCATTATAAAGTCAAGCTCTCACTTTAAGTTTGAAAAGTCTAAGGGTCCAAATTCATTTACTCTTTTTAATTAAACATGTCATAACATCAAACAGTGGCATTGTGGAACTACTATCTTGGGTAAAATCTATCTTCTAAAAATAATGAAAAGCACCCTTTTTATTTCCAAACTCACTAATTTAGTAACTCTTTAGAAGCTACAATATTCGAATTCATTAATCTAATTATTGTATCCAAGAATTCTCATTATTTTCAATAATACACCATTAAGAGGCTTATATTAGGTAATCTTATCTAAGTAAAGCATGTCCATCACTAAACATACCCCACTAATAAATAAATTGCCTAAAATCTAATGTTACCCTCAAACTGCTCAACAAAGTCACTTCTTCTAAAAATACAACAATGATTCAATATAATGTACTTTAAAATAAGTAAATTGCTTCTCCTTTCTTTGTTAAAGCCAATGTACAAAGCTAATTAGGTTTTCTTAACTTGTCCCATAATGATTATCTCATTTAAAATTTAAAATTGCTTCCCCCCACCTCCTCCCATTTTTCATCCTACCCTAATCACACTCGCATATACTTTAAGTACTATTAACACCAAAACCTAAGGATTGATCAATTTGATAAATTTGATTATTGATAACAAATTTCCACAATCCATAATATTCTATTTATGCTTCTTGGTAATATTGTGTGTGATTTTTTAGCATCAATATTTTAGATCATACTCAATGAAGATATATTTAAACAAATCTATATTCTATTTAGAGAGTAAGTAATAGAGGTGCATTTAATCTTGTATTAAAATCTCATAATTAATTATTTACTTCTAACTATTAGAACTTATAATGTTAGTTTTTTTGTCTATATGCATACTTTAAACATCATTGACATATTCTACAATTAGTATTGTGAATCTATGATAAGTAATTATGTGAATTTATTTATAACATAATGTACCCATTAACTAACTCTTGAAATGAGATTGGAATACTAATATAAATTGATATATTTCCAAGTTCTTATTAAACAAAAATTTTAAGTCTGGATCCTAAGTATTGTTAGTAGCATCTTATAAATTAGTATTTTTTTAAAAATGTAAGCTTGTCTTATTCATGGAGTGAAGCTTTATTCAATGCATAGGAGTGATTAAAAAAGCCTTTCATGAATAGGGAGACATAATCAATTCTATCATTTATCAAAGGAGGTTCTAAAATATTTTTCACCTACTTTGTTAAATTAAGTCTTTAACTAATATCTTCCTTAGTACTATTCTAACAATAAATTTGCTTGAATTTTTCCTTTATAAAAACTTTACTAATGGACTGGGCTTTTTTATAACAATGATATAAAATAGAAATTATAAGTGGAAGACACTCTCATTCCTTATACCAAAAAAAGGGGGATTTTACTCTTGCACAATGAAAAACCAAACTTAACAACATTTTTTCTCCCATTTCCAAACTTAGAGATACTTAAATAACCTCATGTTAGGAGAACCACCTATACCAAATAGGTACAAACAACAACAAAACAACACTCACAACTCTCAATTTATCCTTCTATACATAACCACACATAATAACCATAAACTCAATATTTTATCACATAAACTTGCCCATCCCAATACTCACACCATTGCAAAATATCCCAAAAGAGAGATGAAGTTGTGCATCTCATTGAGAGTAATGCCACAAAACTACCAATAGAAAAAATTCCCTCACTAGGTAACATTATCAAAATCCTATCACATAGAAACTCCATAAACCCTTATGACACCCAATAAGGCTATGCTAGCCAAAAAAATCCCTTATACCCCCCATTTGAAAACTGGCACAAGGATCCCATAACCTCATTGTTACATCTATCCCCTCCTTGAGGAAATACTATAAACTCTAATGGAGTCACCTCCCTTAACCCTTGAGGCCACCTCAACCTCCCAAGAATGACATGATCCTTGAAACATCCATAAAAACACAAAATCAATCAAGGAGAATCACAATAACAAGGAAACTCACCACAATTTTTTGCAATACTATAGCTTCTTAAGACAACAAAACACATACAATTACACATTTTAGTTACAATCTTCAAAAAGAATGTAAAATACACAAGGTGAGAGGAAAACCACCCTTAGTCCAAGATAATGCAAGGAAAGTTGTTGAAGAGATACCCTCCCAATCCTCCAAAATTCTCTAACTCCTAAATGGTCTCCAGAGTTGGAGAGTGGTAAATAAATTAGATAACAATGGAGGAAGTCACTTATAGAGATCTACACATATCCCACAACCCTCTTGATAAAAGTGTGAGCTCGCATTGGTCCCTCTTCTCAAACCGTTACAAGTTCTAAGTTTAGCAACAAAAAGGGTGGCTCAAGAAAAGGAAAAAGGCCTTTTGCACAAGAATGGAAGGTTTCCTAACTAGGGTCATGCTTCCAAAAGTTTTTTTTCATCCATCTTGGGAGACCAAATTTTGAAAGACCTCCCAAATCAACTAAGAGTTTTCCTATGGTTCAAATTGACCTTTAATCATAGGTATATCAAGTGGGCTTTCTAAAAGAGACTTAACTCAACCCTAGGTGTGACCCCCCAAAAATCCACCTAAATTTTTCATATGGGTTCCAAGATATTTGACCCATCCGAGGGCTCTCTAACCAAGGGCATCATATAGAAAGTCTAATAGGTTTCTATGGTCAAGGTAGGGTTCATATGTTTTCTACGTGGACATATTAAAAATACACATCAAGTATTTCAAGTGACACCATAACTATGCATCAAAACACACATGGTATTGTCCACCTAGAAATTACACATTTAAAAATATTAAATAATAATTACATTCATGCAACAACACATTTATGAATAAAAAATTGTTACAAATGAGATTTTATCTCTCAATAGACATAAACTGGGCTAGTTATTTCACATAAGTTTGGTTCTCATTTTGCAAATAATTCCCATGGACTTTCCTACAAATCTAAATGCAAATATCAATAGCCCAAGGTAGCACATATGTATACATAAAAATGTACAAGACTGAAAACATCACCTAGCTAAACCATTTAATTCATTACTTACAATTTACAATATAAACGGTCCACATAAAAAAACCATAATTGCATCACATTAACTAGAATTGCCATTGTTAGAGACATGCCATATAATCATTATATTCATCACACATCATATTATCTCAATATGTTTAATCTTAATGAATACCTAACAATTTTATCATGAGATAAATATCAAAATTTAGGTGAATAATCATGACATCAATGTGTTTAGAAGTTCAATATACATGGATAACAATGTCATCATAAGTGAATATGCCAATCATAAAGTAAAATCATCCTACCCTAAACTATCAATCCCTTTCAATATTATCCAAATTCATAAAACATAAATATAGTGTATCAAACACTGAGTCTATAATGAAAATTTATCAAAAGCTATGATGGCTCAAGGTGGGTCCTCACACAACATAATACCCCTTAAATTAATCATCATGAAACCACTTAAATACTCAATTATTAACATGAGATGAGGTATATTAGAATTGGGTGCATAATGCATGCATTATGATGTATACGTAAGTTCAATAACTAATTTTTAGATAAAAGTACTACATCCTATGTTGCTAATTTATTCTAAATCATAAACACTAACATAGTAATTTAACATCCCATAAAAAATATGATCATAACTTTACTAACATAATGACTAACTTGGCATATTGGGCATCATACATATTTTCAACCATGAAAATGCTTCTTGATCTAATACAATCTTCATCTACAATTTCCTAATGGTTCTTTCTTGTCCCAAGAAACTAGATGCATATAAAGTACAAATCAAGGTAAGCATCATTTAGTCAAATTGAGTATTTGATTTCCATCTCTATTTTATCGATTCATAACTTACAAAATGGATAAATTAACACCTATCTAAGGGAATTCTCACATAAACTTACATGTACACACAAATGAATTATGAGCATCTAATATCTAATTTACATCATGGTGACTTCTTATCATAATAGAGATTCAAATGTCATTATAATCCAAAACTTTTACACAATGATTAAAAACTTAGGCTAATTATTCATGATGCATACATAAATGTTGGGGGGTATCATTCTAGAATATAACACTTGAATTGAATCGACTCACATCTCATCAACATCTAACCCATATTATAATTTTGTAAAAAAGAATTCCACACTGATTACTTATAGAGGTGAGTATATAGAGGAATTATTTTAGTTAAATAATATTTTTCATGATATAATTTACAATTTAATATGGAATTCAACACTCTTAGTGCATTGTCATAGAAATAACATAAATTTACAAATTGTAATGTAGGTAATAACATATTATAACATCATCATCATAAGTATAGGTATTAACATAAAAATAATATAAAGTCCCTATCATATAGAGTGTAAAAATATTAATCTAATACTATCCAAAGAGGATTGCTAATGAAAATAAATGACAAGATATATCACCTAGGATTAGGTTTTCACACTTTTGAATCGATATAGAGAATGACAAGCATGAGTCCTTGAAATCCCCTTAATGGAATACATTCATTTTCCACTTGAATAAATATCATAGGAATCTCAATAATGTCCTCAAGGGAAGTTGTCAGTTATCTCTCAAATGAAACACCTCATCTTGTATAATTAATTCTTCTAATCCTCGAAAAAGGGTGCATTCATAAGTTAGGGTTTTATTAAGTACATAAGGGCGAAGATCCAACAACTCATTCACTTTGACCCTCCCTCTCCTCCTTTTTGTTCCCATTTTGTATCTTTTTGCACCTTCTCTTATGCCTTACCCTTTACATTTTTGTAGTTTTGAGGTAGACCTTATGTTTTTTCTTGTTTTATTCAATTATTAGCTAGTTGATTGTGATATTGCTATCAAAATTTAACTATGTGATTTTTTAGTCAAACTCATTAACCCATGTTTCATGAGTAGTGATTCAACATGAATCCATCTCTCATGAGAATAATTGGAACACTTAGAACTCACTGGATCTAGGTGATGCTTACAAGGGTGAAGCACATTGTCAGCATCGCTTAGATCCAATGAGTGCCAAGTGTTCCATTTATTCTCATGAGAGATAGATTAATGTTGAATCACTACTCATAAAATATGGGTCAATGAAATTGACTTAAAAATCACACAGTTAAATCATAATAGCAATATCACAAATTGACTTGCTACGAAAATTATCCCCTAGTTATTAGCTAGTTAATTCCTTTTTTTCTTTTTTCCCAATTTTTATTCTCTTTTGAATATAGTAAATTTTTATTCCTATATGTATATATATATATATATATATATATATATATATATACATATATATATATATATATATATATATATATATATATATATATATATATATATATATATATATATATATATATATATATATATATATATATATATATATATATATATATATATATATATATATCCTCTCTTTTTTCCCCTCATTTTTCATTCTTTTTCTCTTTATTCCCCCCCTTCTCTCCTAATTTTTTTGTAATGTTTATTATTTTCTTTTCTTTTTTTTCCTTGCTTATCTATTTTCCTCTTTGCTTAAGTTATGATTTATTTTGGTTCACACACACAAATTAATTTTCATAGCTTATATTTATTTTTTATTGTTTATATTTATTTTCTATTTATGTACTCAACTTTGTTTGTGTTATTCCATTTGCATATAGTCTTAATATAATTTTTCTTTTTTCTTGTTTATATATTTTTATTTTTATTTCTCTCTCAATGTATGTGTTACATTACCCTAATCTATTCAGTTTATTTGATTCAGTGTTTGAAACTTATCATTTTTTGCATCCTTAAACTCTCTTTCAACCTGATGATGGATAAAGCATTTGATAAGTAAATGGATATATAATTGTAAACGCTCAAAAATGGTTAGCATCTATGATTTCAGCACTTCTTCATACTAATTTGTCTCATTTTCTCATTTTACTAACTTCGATCTTTTGGCCAAAATTGATTATACTTTATCATTTGTATCCTTCTTCACATCAATTTCTTATCATTTTGAAATCATATCAAATCAACTCGAAACCATTTCATATCACTCAAAATCACCCCAAATCAACTCATAACCACTCAGAATCAATCTTAATCAACCTGAAACATATCAAACATCCCAAATCAATCATCATTTATCCAATCCTAGGCATTGTTATGGCTTTTAGTGTCTTGGAAACCTATCAACTTATCAATCTAACCTCAGTGCTGTCGTGGCTCTCAGTGCTAGGTCAAACTATCATTCATGTCATTCAATCTTTGAAATTGTTGAGGCTTTCAATGTCAAATCATGGCATCATCAACCATTTTAATAATATTGACAATGTCTTTTTGATGTTATTATGATCAACCTTATCAATCAATTTCAATCTTGTAGCATTTACAAAGTCGGTTAAATGTTACATATCAACCAATTCATGTCATGTGTCCTTGGCATGTTGTCAATTTCGATCTATCAATCAATTTGACCATGGCTTTAGTCTATCAATCATTATTTTATTTGATATCTATATCATCATCACATTTTCATCAAAGGGTACTATTGTAATCACCTAAAAATGATCATCTAGACTATTAGCCCCCTTTTCAACATTTTGGCTAAATTAATTTAATCATTTACCTAGACCAAATTGCTAACAATCAATTTATTTGATTATAACCTATAGTTTGACTATACTATCCTAAGTTCATTATTTGATTAAAAGAACATGTCCCCTTTTAATTAAATAAAAGACCCCATTCTTCTAACCCACTTAAAGTGCACACATAAAGTCCTTTTTCTATTTTACAATTAAATGAAAAGGCTTGTGAGACTTTTGTCTTATGTGGCGAATCAACTTATATTCTATTGGTTGACTTGTGTGTGCACATGGATCACTCCTATTTTTGAATTCCACCATTGATAATCCACCATCTTCATCTTGATCTCTATCGTCCATACAACTTTAAAAGGGAGAGAGCTTTCCCCCTCAAATCATCGATCTTCATTTTTGAATATTGTTATGCTGCAGATTTTCTAACAGATTTCTTTGGAGCTTTGTGGAGAACTTCTATTTCTTGTCTACATTCTCTCATCCATGGCATCATGACATTCTAGCTTAGCTTAGCTTTCATCTTTACATGTAGCTTAATCTCACATAGCTTAATAATGGTATTATAACACTCTCATACATGTTTTAGCATAGCTCCACTTTGCATCTCATTCTAGCTTAATTTTCATTTGCATTGCATCTTTGAGGAACTCCTTGAGACATTTACATTCTTGCATCTTATCTTTGGAACCTCTCATTGCATGATTTACTAGAAAGAAGAGTATCTCTAAGGCTCATCTGAGAGCTTTCTTATTCTCTCTTGCACTCCATGGATAGGGAGCTCTAAGCCAGCATCCAAGCATTCCAACTCATGGAATCGTTTGGATAGAATGGTTTAGAGTGGGACACTTTCGAGTGTACATTTTTGGCGCCCACCGTGGGGCTTGAATCAAGTTTCTCGCTCCATTTGCTTTTATTTTTCATCTCTAGCTTTTTATAGCAGCATATTGGATTTAATCAAATGCTTTTGTAGAATTATCACTTTGGTTTTAAGGCCAACCCATAAGTAGATTGGTTTGAAGGCTAAAAACTTAGTTGGTTTAAAGATTTGATCATATCTTTTAAACCGCTTGGATTTTGGTTCTGAAATTTTTTTTTCAAGTTCAATATGTGCTCAAAATGTCTCAATCCAACTGTTAGAGAATTTTGACGTGATTTGTGAAAGTTATGAGTTTTTCTTTTTTTTTCATAAAAAACCGCTTTTGATCGCAAATAAGTGAATTTTTCAAAAAAACTTACATTTTCACAAAGTTTTTTTAATTCTAATGGGGGTTATTTCTTTGTGTTTTTAATTTTGAAGTTTTATTAAAGATCAAAAACTTGATTTGACAAATTTGGCCTATTTTGACAAAATCAATCTCTAGAGCGCAAATGAAGAGATTTTTTTAAATTTCTTACATTTTTGGAAAGCTCTCTAATTTTTAATAGGGGTCTCTTCTTTTTATTTTTATTTTTGGATACGAAATCATAGCAAACAAGTCTAATCTTGTTGACTAGGTCAAAATCAAAGAGTAAAAATGAGAGCATTTGTGATTAACTTGCACTTTCTTTGCATGCACTTGGTTGGAAGATAAATTGAATTTTTGAGGCAACTAACCACTTTTTATTGTAGATTTTTATGTTATTTCACACTAACTTTTGGTGCTAACAAATTGTGATTACAGGTTGTCATCCTTATGAAAAAAAAATTGAAACATTACATAAAAAGAACGCATGTCAAAGCTTCAAATGCACAAGGGCTACTAACATTGTTTGCAGGGCTGCCCAAAGCATAAAAACTCAAAATTTCTTGCTTTTTTGTTTTCATGTGTGGCATTGACTAATTGTTCATTTTTCATAGGCACATAAAACTTGTGATTGGAGTCTTTTTGTAATAGGAGAGTATGCTCTTCACCCTTGTGGTGAATCAAAAATCTTGACTTGCCATTTGGTTTCAAAAGCAAGAGGTAACTAAATCTTCTTGGCATTTTTGGGAGAAAACAATTGGAATAGGAGAGTATGCTCTTCACCCTTGTGGTGAACCAAAAATTTTGACTTCTAAAAGTTGATCCACTTTGTGTAGTTAGAATCTTTTAGAGGGCCTGCTCTGGGACAACCTGAGAGGAATGACCCAAGTGGGGACAAGCAAATTACTCGGCTCTTCCAACCCACTATAAACTCAAGGCTATCAAGGACACAAAATCTTAGTATACATAGTGTTTATCTTCACCTAGTGTGATTGCTTATGGGATTTTGACCACAGGGAGATCACTAGGCAAGAATGCTTAAGGTACTCTTGTGATGGTGAGATCGGTTACTCATCGCAAGGTGAGGTGTCCTATAATTGGGAGCAAGAGGAACACTATGAACGGAAGCCCTATCTAAACACCCTAAGTTAGTAACTACCCTTTTTAGCTACTCAACTTCTTGGTGCAAGGATTGATCCTAGTGGACTACTCGGATCACCCCAAGATTTACATTCACCATATGTGTTCCCTTGGTTATGCTTATGGAATTTTCATGACAAAGCCAATATCTCTTATGGAAAACCACTTGGTGTGAGGTGAAGGAGCATCAAGCATGGGCCAAGTTGTTGAGTAATGAACCATTTCCTTTAGGTAGATAGTGCTTGATGTGTTCTCGAATGTGGTATACCTGTAAAAATCTTTTGAGCATACACATGATGATAGTTCTAGAGATTTCTTTTAAGACCTCACATATGCTTGTATCATGCAAGGTTGCTTTGTCCCTTGCTTGATTGTTTGAAGACTACTTCATGTGTCACTATCTTGCTTGGAAAGAAATTATTTTTGAACATCAAACTTGCTATGCTATTAACTATTGTCAAACTTTGTTAACCAAGCCAAAACATCAAATGCAAACATTTTCTTGTGTTCCTTTCTAAGGGGAGTCTCATGATTTGATTTTTATTTTTTATGTCTCTAGTTCTTGAACATGCTTAAAGTGACTCTTTGGTCTTGGTGCTCTTGGTATTTTTTTCTTCATGGTCCATGTCCACTTGCTAGTTATCTTTTTGCTAAAATGGTTGCCTTGATTTCTTAACTAAACTCTTGGGTTGGAGAGTTGTTCACTTGTCACCTTGCTTGCTCTATCTATTTGGCTATTTGGGCATCTTGCCTAGCTATTGACTTGAGTCATTCATGTCGTAAGTTTCTTGGACATATTGTTTGACAAGTCACTTTAATCTCTCTACTATCTTGGCAAGTGAACACTCTACCTCCTATAGTTTCAACATCAAGTTATCTTGTAGGCTCTTTTATGCTTGGCTTTGCATCTAAAACTATGGAATCTAAACCTTGTGCTACCAAAATTCAACTGAATCTAGATGATCATGATATCCTCCATGTCACTAAAGATTTTCAAGATCTATATGCACAATACAAATAACTAAAAGAGACAAACGATCTTTCTTACCTTCATCTCTCTAAGCGCATGACAAAAATGAAGTCTAAATTTGAGAAAAGGTTAGAGGAGAAGATTGCATCATTACATGAATCCTCCTTAAGGTCTTTACATGCATGTGAGTCACCTTCTTTGAGGTCATCCTCTTCTTCTAGGTCTACATGCTCTACTTCAAGACATCAAATGTCTTCATCTTCTAGATCTAAAGACCTTTGTAGAGAACAAGCACTTGAGCCTATGCCAAAATTTCATGATGGACCTATCTTTGATGAAGATAATGATGAAGACATGAATGCATACCATTCACATTAGAAACAACAAAAGGACTCTAGACATAATTTTGATAGAACTTTTTCTCCTTTGTAAGATTCTTATGATGACACTTTGCAAAAAATTCTTGGCAATAAGATCATCATGTTACCTAAGTCTAGCTCATATGGAAACCCATTCTTGGATATCTATTGTACTTATCATCAACATAATGAGCATAGTACTTCAGATTGCATTGAGCTAAAACATAAAATCCAAGATCTTATTGATAAGGGAATTATTGATACCTCTAATAATTCATGTGATGAGGATAATTTTCTTGAGAAAGATCATATTAATGAACCTATGTCTAGTGATGGTTTCCTTGATAATTCCACTTCTTCCAACACTCATGCATCTCCCAACACTTCAAAGCTTTCAAACATGCCTCTATCAAAAAAGGAACCTAATGCTTTTCACATTGACTACGTGTACCCTCAAGGGCTATCTCTAAAAGAAACTCAAGTTAACCTTCACTTGGCTGCAAACCTTTTCCATGCTACTAATCCTAAACATCCTCAACCTTTCTGCACTACTATGCCTAATCCAAGAACTACTCCATTTACTCTTCATTCTCCCTTGTCCTTAGAAGTGGCTCCCTATCAAGAGGACTCTCAAAAAGAAAAAGCTATAAATGTCAAGAAAGATCAAGATCAAACAACGTTTCATCTTCAAAATGTCACTCCTCCATATCCTATATCTTTTCCACCCCCTAAGTATGATGAATATACCACTTCCATTATCTCCCTTGAGCTTACTGAAAATTATGAGAAAATTTCTCTTCATATGCTCTCCAAAGCTACTTGTCAAGATCAAAGCATCCCCTCATGTTCTACTTCTCCACATCAACTTCAAAATTGTGCTCAAGCTTCAAGTGCTACTATTAAAAATGTTGTTCCTATCAAAGGTACTCATGAGTCTATTGATGGCTTTGACCATGTTGCTCATTCTAAAGATGTTGATATCCCTTCCCACTATCCCTTTGCATCTTCTAAATCTATCCTTGGTCCTCATCCATCAAAGCTAAAGTCTTCAAACCTTCCATCTATATTGGGACCTTATGTTCCTTCATCTTCTACATTTTCCATTCCTAGCTCTCCTCTCATACCTCAAGACCAACAAAGACACTCATCCTTGATGACTTTTCACCCCTCTATCCATCTAAACCAGTCATATCAGCCTTATTCATCCACAAATCCTAAGTCCTTTGGAAGTGAGAATAAACATAAGAATCCATTGAAAAATAAAGATCACTATGTACCATCTAATCAACATGTGAATACTAAGAGGGAGAATGCACAAAAGAGACCGCAAAGGTCCACTATTAAAAAAGCTAAATCAAAGAAAATATGGGTTCCTAAACCCATTATTGAAGAAATGTGTTTTGAAGTATCCAAAGGAAAATCTAAAGCTATATGGATTCCCAAGTCTCTTTTGAAGGACTTGAATATTGAAAATACTTCAAAGTTGGCATTCAAGCTTCCAAAGGCTTCCATTCCATCTTCTTCCAAAAATATTTCTAAAAATATTCCAAAGCCTTCCACTCCACTTTTGTCCAAATCTCTTCTACCACTTCATACATCTAAATCTCAAGCTATTTCATCCATGATTCCTCCATCATTCCAATACCCTTCAAGGTATGTGTCAATGTTGATCTTGTCCAGTATTTCAAATACCCTCATGAAATCCTCTAAAGCTTACACTTACTTTCTATACATGAACTCTTATCCTCAATATATTCTTCCTACTACCATTTCTCTTTCATCACCCTATCAACATCTTTGAGCATACCTTTCTATGGTCTTGTCTTATCATGACTTATCTTTCCTATAGGAGCACTATCTACATTCAAAAAGCTTGAGCTCTTTCTAAAAATTCAAAAAAGAAAAAAAAATAGAAAAAATAGAAAAAAATCAAAAAAATGAAAATGTGCCTTGGTGAAAACCACTTCTTGTCGCACCTTGGTAGCAAAAGTAAAGAGAAATAAATTTATCCTATGGTGAAAACTACTTCTTGTGGTACCTTGGATATGTACCATAATGAAAACCTGGCAAACAGGCATCATGCGTAATTCTTCCATCATCCATCTATCCCTTCTTCTCTCTTTGATCTTGACAATGTTGAGTATTTTTGCATATTGGCTATCTTATCCACCAGATTTTCTATTGTGCTCTCCCATTCCCGCATAGCCTCCATCTTGAGCTTTATTTTTATTTCTCTATCCCATCACTATCCTATCTAGCTGACCCCTTGGTCTTGATCATAACAAATGAAACATGGTTCTCATAGGTCTCTTGACATGGCTACTCTTTTGGAGTACACGCTTTCATGCTATCTTACTCATTAGCTTCCATCGCTTATCTTATATGCTATCGCACTTGTTGGCTTCACCGCTTATCCTACATGCTATCTTTCTCATTACTTCCATTGCTTATCCAAAACATGCTTCATATGACTATTTCACCTCTTTCCCTAGCTTGGGTACTCTTGAGGAGTTAGTCTTTGAGGATCACTTTTACTTGCTTCATACTCTTTTCTTATCCATCTCTGCTTATCCATTGGCTTGTTTCTCCATCATGTCCTATACCTTGCTAGACATTAGGAGAAAATGATGTGATCTTGCTTGAGAACTAGTGATCTCTAAATTATTCTAAAAAATCCAAAAAATCATATATGATGCTGAAAAAATCCTAAAAATTAGAAAATGTCCTAAAAAAAAGATCTTCTTAGTGAAAACCTAGCAATTGGCACTTTGATGTATCACCAAAAAAATCAAAAATACAAAAATAAAAAAAAATTGAAAAAAGTCCTGAAAAAAATCTATCAAGTGGTGAAAATCTAGAAACAAGCGCTACTTGAAACCCTTGCACCTATGTCTATCAGTCTCAATCACCTACTTTGCTACACATTTCCTAGCTTGGAATTGTTTCTTGTCCTCATCTCGGGGGCATAACTACTTAGCCTTTTTGAGGAATTTTTGTGCATTTGGGTTTCTTTGACAACTCACAAAATAGTGTTTCTCAACACTTCCCCCACTCAACATCAAGTGTTTTTCAACACTTTACAGATAGTTTACCTACGATCTCCGATGTCACGATGTTTCTCACTATTAGAATCAAGTCTAGAAGAAATGGCCAAGTGACTTACACACACACACACTTTAACACTTAAATAACTAAGCTATGCTAATCTTTATCTACTTTGTACGTTGTCTATGATGATTTATTTACTATATGTTCCATCCCTAATAGTCTTTCAAGGATGTCATTGACTAGAAGATTGGGGGCATGGGGCATGTTTTATTGATTTCTGCTTGTGGGTATACTTTGTTTGTCTATAGTGTTGTAAGCATTCGTGCTTGTCCTATTCAACACTTTGACTTATAAATGTATCATCCTTGACTGTTTCACAAGACTGCACTTTGGGTTTATCCTAGCGCTTATGCCTTGATACAGGTGTAATCTTGCTAAATTAAACTTAGGGCATCTAATCATGTAGTTATCTTGACTTACATGTCTCTGATGCTTAGATTGGATTTCCACATACCTATCTGATATCGATCATATTCATATCCTTTGTAATGCCCCGCCCGGAGATCCTTGGAAACAAGGATTCAAATCAAGCTAAGATATTTTTTTTTTACAAGTATGAATGCACAAGACAACATCATACAGGGATCACAAAGATCGCAACGAAAGACTTCAACACAATCCTGACAACCAACGAATCTCTGAATGCCACTACCCAACAAACACACCCAAAAAAAAGCCAACAACCACCACAACAAGATGAGGGCACAAGAAATGACCACTCATCAATGAAACACCAAGCTAGGGGAAAATGCAGAATCCTAAAATTTGGCTAAGCCTGAAATCCTGAAGCCCTGAAAATTAGCTAAGTCTAGATTTTTGAAGCTCTAAAATTTCCTAGAACCCATAACTTATCTCCGAGAGGTCTGAAACCTATCTCAAACGATTTGTCGCATATATTAAAATATATCTTAAGTATAAGGAATTAAATATACATCAACTTATACTCTGAATTTCAAAAGAAACCTCCTCAATTCAAAATGCAACAACATAGGCTTGAAGAACGCCCAAAAGGGTATCCAAATCAACTCTCAAAAAGATTGGATCACGAAGAAAAGTGCCCGCTGATGGCACGTGCAAGTTTTCACAAAAACTGTGCGACACTTCTCAAGAAGGCGTGCGGCATTTCTCATAAAGTTGTGCGACACTCTTCCAGTGTCGTACGACACTTCTCCAGTAATGTGTGTGACACTTTATAGTATCGTACGACATTCTTTCTATGGGCGTGAGATACTTTATCAGTGTCGCACAATGCTAAACAAATGTTGCCCATAGAAAGTAAAAACACTTCCAAAACTCAAAAATGGGGAAAAATTGACAAAAGATACTCCACACTGGGGAGTACCAGATCCATGAAGGCTCAAGGAATGAACACTTGAGCACAAGAACAACACAGAAAGGAGAACATCTATCCATCTAAACTACAGTAGCAAAGAACACACTGAAAATAAACATCGCAGAGAACAAAAGCAACATTGCAATGTACAAAAATACATCTCAGGAACAAAACAACCAAACTAAGTACGCAATTCTTCCCAACCGTCAATAGCATCATAAGACCATCATGGGTCCTAGCCATCCCCCACGCGTAACATCCCAAGCCACCGACCAAATCATCAGTACTATCGTAATAGGGACGTCACTACTAAAATATGCATAATAACAGCATAAAAAAATCTAACATGCTAGTGATAACGCATAAGAATCCTATAGTAGATAACATCACCTATCACATGCTAAACAACAGTAAGCAATAGATATACTACCAAAGAAAATCACATCATCTAATCATATGCTAAACATCATAATAAGGGAATGCGCCAAATAAAATAGCATCATCTAAACATGATATACAAGCATCCCAATGAAAGCATAAATCACAAGAAAGCATACTTTGAAACTCGAAGTACCAAGTGAAAACATCCAGCAACGGTCACACTAGGACAAAGATCATCTCTGTACATTGGTCCCTAGCAGTGGTGAAGGTAGCTACGCCTCCCAACCACGTGGCACCCATAGGTCCACACCCGCCGTGCTGATGGAGATAATGATCCAACCACAAACACACATAAAGCACAACATCCAAGGCTAACACTCATGCTAGACAGTATGATGGCTGCAACCAAGAACCTAAGACAATGCAAGGAGTACAGGTCCTGGTCAGACACTGAAAAGGCTACTAAGTAGGGGCTGACATCATGGAGAGTTGCTTGGCATCGAAAAGCCCAAGCTTGGATCTGTGTAGCTCAACTCCCTCAATGGAAGGCCAATACATTGTGTAGCTCAACTCCCTCAACAGAAGGCCAATACACAAAAGTACCATTTTATTATCTTAAGTTTTATTACCAGTCACACATTTTATTTAGTTATCACTTATATAAAGCTTTCTCTGCCAACCCATGACGCCATGATCATTGGGCTGCGAGATAGAAGCCCCCTCCAGATGCTACCCTACCCTACCCATGCTCATCCTACAACAAGTGCCCATGGGTGTGCATACTCCCATCCCAACCCCAATGATCATAACTTCCAGCAAATCCACGAAAGATCGAGCCTCGCAAGTCACCCAACAAATGTACGCACACGTACTCGTGTGTGGCACACCACCATCACGAAGATCATAACACAAGGACAGGAATGAGAACACAATGCAAAGAAAACACCCAACTGAAAGCAACACAAGAAGGATGGATTCTACACGAATCCCAAGCCAATAAAATCATACATCATGAAATCACTCAACTGGCCTCAATTTGAGAGTATGGATTCTACATGAATCCCAATGATGTAACAAGACCAAACATCATGAACTCACTCAACCGGCCTCAATCCGAGAGTATGGATTCTACATGAATCCTAGTGTTCACGAAACAAAAGCAAAGGTCTAAAAGAAACCATAACAGGTGTAAAATCACTCAACTGAACACAACGTTGGGAGTATGGATGCAAAATGCATCCCAATGTAACATAAAAGGTACAAAAGTGGTCTGACTGATATTCAAACGGATCATCAAGGTCCACGACCCACATTGTGCCAAGAAAACTCGAGAAAACAAGGTGGGACGCAAAATGAGGTAAAAATCCAAAAAAATTGGAAAACTTCAAAATTATAACCCATTTGGCCTTTGGGTTCAAAAACTCCAAAAATCCAAAAATAAATGGAATCGGACACCGTATGCAAAAATGGCCAGCATAACGGTGTAAAATCCCAAACCCTCATCCCAAAAAATAGGGAAATGTTCATACCCGCCCAATCGGGTAGAAGTAACATACAGAAACAGAGGGGAACACTAGTTCTCAGCCTCCAAACAAACGGCTACCAAAAACAGAAGCTGAAATGGAGTAGAAACAATAAAATGGGAAAGCCCTACCTCACAGCCAAAAGGGCAAAACGGGAATCTGAACCATAAAATAAATATCTCGCAGAAGTAGCTAAAAATCACAACAATTCAAGGTTTCCTCGAGCTGGATCCAACGAGCCCAACCTCGCGATGATCCCACGCCCGTAGCTCCCACAACAAACAAAACAATAAATCCTCATGAAGAGGATTTTTGGGTTTTACTCTCCAACTTTCCAATTTGAAAGTGAGAAGTGAGGAATTAAATTCCTTTTTGGATATTTATTTACTTTTTGGGTGAATAATCGATTAGGGCATTTAACCAGCCAATCCAATTAAAACCCAAATCGACCCAAATGAAAACAGGCTATTCCTATAAATAGGAATTCATCTATGGCAAAGCTGATAGAAATTAAAATAAAATAATTAAAAAGCCCAAAAACCCAAAAACACATAAATCTCCTTAACAACTTTCACAACAATGCGAACCTCTAAATGCACAGACACGCTTACTAGTCTAATCACATAATGCAAATGAGTTCGGATTTAATAATCATCAAAAGGTTTAAATTAAACATTTAATAAAGGATGCATCGACCATACAAGGACGACATTGGGAAAATATGAAAGGCTGAATCACTAACTACATGTGCCACTGCCAGGGATATAAATTCTGCACACTAAACAACACGATCAAGTGCAATTGCATATAATAACATAGCCGAAGGAATAAATGCATTAAATCACTTAATTTAACCATTTATTTAATTATATTAAAATAATCTATTTACATCACTCACGTTCGCATAAAGCATAACAACGTAGGAATGAAGTAAATAACCATAGCACTAAATTCATCACATAGCAAAATCAGAGGTATGTCCAAATACCAGATAATCAGATAACATCATAAAACACACTATCATCTCAAAATGGCATCATCATGCAATATGATTAACTGAATAGCATAGTAGTCTAATATCTATGATACTGGAATCAAAGAGTAACATTTGACCCTTAGGTCATCTCAAATGTAAAACATCACATAAGAACAAATATCTCTCAGATCAAAATAAAACAAGGTAAATGTCCGCAGCACATAACCAAATAATCCAACAAGAACAATCCATTCTAATTACTTAAGCATTTAATAATGATTGGTTATTCTGCATTAAAAAGGCATTTAAAACACATAAGCAAACACAGTCAAAAACATGACTAACTACTGCTACAAGAACCTAGTCTAGTGTAGCATGGTAAAAGAACATAGTGCAATCTCTGCACACATCTCAGGGTAATCACGGAACAACCTCATGATACCACATCGATCCTGGTAACCACTGGCACAAACCTCAGTGAACCAAAAATCACCTCATAATCTCAAAGATCAATCAAAAGCATAATCAAAGCAACTGATACAGAAACATAAATCCAAACACCTCAATGGTGTAGACCACTCAGGGTCACAATCATTATCCCATCACAACAAAAGATCAGCAAGGTTGCATCCATCAGGACAACTTACAAAAGTCAAATGGGAGAGGCACTACATCCTCATAGTTATACTAGTGATGGTTGTATGATCTCATGATGTCCCTAATAAATGCTCAATGATGAAATTAAGAGTCTAAATGTTATGCACTTCTTGCTGGTAAACCACTTTGCATATTAGCTTGCATTTTAGGTTCATTTTTCTAGCTTAATCCTATATTCTTGCATATGGGGAGAGCTCTCTCTTCATCTTTTTGTGGACATATCAGCTAACTCCTTTCATATATTTCTTTACTTTCTTCTTGTTCATGTCTTTTCACCTTCTTAATCTTTCACTTCATCTCTTTTCTATCTTATCATCACATTATATAAATTTTTGACCTCTTAAATAATTTCATAGATTCATTTTCAAGATCAAAATCCAAATTCAAGTTCATCTTGATGGTCAAAATTGTCTTTTAAAATTCTACTTTCTTTTGAGCAGTTAGCTGATCTTTTGAGGTCTAATCTTTGAATCATCACTGGGGCATTTTCATTTCTTCATGTCTTCATCATTTTCATACTTCATATCTACTTCAATTCACTATTTCATGTCTAGAATCACTTTTCTACTCATTTCAACCTAATTTTTATGCTATATCCTTCAAGGTCAACTCTAGTCAAACTGGGGCATTTTATCAAATTTTTTTATAGTCATTCTTGGGTTCTAATCATCTATCTGTCATCTTGGACATTTCTATATTCTAATTTTCTCATGTCTAGCCATTTTTTGCATCCCCTTACCTCATTTCAATTTCGATCCCGAGGGGGCAGAAATACTCTATCACTGATTGCTACAACTATCTATTTCTTAAGAGCATTTGTTTGATCTTCTCACTTGTTCTCGATCTATCTACTTTGCTAAGTGTTAGCATTCTTCTTGAATTCTAACATCATCTTTTCCTAGTGTTCAATACTACCACTATCAGGCTGTACATTTAGGACTTGCTATCTTTTTCTACATTTCGTTCTTCAAAATTAGATATCTATATCTATCACCGCCTACTTGGCTTTCTATTTTCTTTGACACAATGTGTTTCTAGATCGATCAAGCATTAGTCAAAGAGGGGCAAATGTAATCACCTAAAAATGATCATCTAGACTATTAGTCCCCTTTTCAACATGTTGGCTAAATTAATTTAATCATTTACCTAGACCAAATTGCTAACAATCAATTTATTTGATTATAACCTATAGTTTGACTATACTATCCTAAGTTCATTATTTGATTAAAACAACATGTCCCCTTTTAATTAAATAAAAGATCCCATTCTTCTAACCCACTTAAAGTGCACACATAAAGTCCTTTTTCTATTTCACAATTAAAAGAAAAGGCTTGTGAGACTTTTGTCTTATGTGACGAGTCAACTTATATTCTATTGGTTGACTTGTGTGCGCACATGGATCACTCCTATTTTTGAATTCCACCATTGATCATCCACCATCTCCATCTTGATCTCTACCATCCATACAACTTTAAAAGGGAGAGAGCTTTCCCCCTCAAATCATCGATCCTCATTTTTGAATATTGTTATGCTGCAGGTTTTCTAACAGGTTTCTTTGGAGCTTTGTGGAGAACTTCTATTTCTTGTCTACATTCTCTCATCCATGGCATCATGACATTCTAGCTTAGCTTAGCTTTCATCTTTACATGTAGCTTAATCTCACATAGCTTAATAATGGTATTGTAACACTCTCACACATATTTTAGGATAGCTCCACTTTGCATCTCATTCTAGCTTAATTTTCATTTGCATTGCATCTTTGAGGAACTCCTTGAGACATTTGCATTCTTGCATCTTGTCTTTGGAACCTCCCATTGCATGGTTTACTAGCAAGAAGAGTATCTCTAAGGCTCATCTGAGAGCTTTCTTATTCTTGAAATATACTCTCTTGCACTCCATGGATAGGGAGCTCTAAGCCGGCATCCAAGCATTCCAACTCATGGAATCGTTTGGATAGAATGGTTTAGAGTGGGACACTTTCGAGTGTACATTTTTTTAATCAATTAGGACAATCATTTACTAATTTTCTCTATAGGATTAAATAACCCATAATTTAATCCTATTATTCTTTCTAATTATTCTTCCTAATTATCACCCTCAATTAATTAATTTTATTAGTTAATTGACTCTTTATCCTTAAACCATGGGAATTCTTAATTTTCTAAGTCCCATTTTCCATCATTAATTCCATTTTCTAATAATTCTTATTTTGTGGAATAAAAAGATTTTTAATTCAAATATTCCATAAAATATTGCATCATCATGACACTTGGATATGACACCTCATGGATTCTCCTTTGACACTTGGATAAGATTTGTCATAATCAAATATTCTTATCTCTTACGCATGTCCCTATTTGGCTTATTCGTCATAAACTATTGGCTTTAAGTGGGCTTGAGATGTCTTATGACACATCATAGATTCTCTTCCACATTTAGCCAAGTATGACTTCCATGCGTCATAGAATCTTACAATTGGCATATTTTTCATATGTGTCATGGATTCTCAAAGAAATATCTTGCCACATCGGATATCTATGGGTGACAAATCCAATGCTCTCATCCTCCATGTCAATTATAAAATGGACACTCTTTCTCTCATTTTGGGTCCTTGAATTCTTAATTCCTTAAATCCTGGGAAGTCCTTAGATCCTTAGCTTCTTTGCATTTTCACACCATCTTCTCTCAAGCACTGAAATCACACTTCAAGTATTCTCATTGAATTATCCATATCATAGGCTTTTGCTTCAATTTTGTGTGCACTATAGGCAACTTTGGAGCTACAATCATTTGGAGAAGAAAGAAGGACATGGGAGCTACAAACGAAAGAGGGGGTTTTCATTGCTTTCTTTATTAGTTTGGCTTTCATGGTAGAATAGTGGGTGCTAACGTATGTTGATTGAGTTTTGTGATTTCTCATAGTATGTTATGCATTTAACCTATTTTCTGGTTCTACATTTGGTGAACTCGATGTGAACATGCATATCTAACTTAGGTTTCCTTCTTTTGTGCTTGTAGGTGCAAGCAAGGAGCTCACTAGGAAGGGTATAACAACTATCTGCTCTTCCTTTTCACACCTAGATTAATTAGGGGGTCTATTAATATGGTTTTATCCTTTCATTCTATGCATTTTATCATCTTGTTGTCCTAGGGTGCACTTGGGACTCCTAAGAGCAGTTTTAGGAGCCTAGAAGCCACCAAAACCCCTTTCTATTGTTTCTAACTTACCAACTACATCATAAAACTACCAAATGCATCATTGACATAGTCTGCACTATTTGGGTGCACTTGGTAGTGTAGGTGTCAAAGTTTACAGTTTTTTGGTGTGGATTAGGGCACCATTTCCCCACAATTTGCACCTGGACTCCCAACTATGCCCAAAAACTACCAATTAGGCCCAACTAGGCCCCAACTACATCACTGATGTAGTCTACACTATCTGGGCACACATGGGGGTGTTATGAGCCATTTTGGTCTTCTAGGGTGCAATCTTCTCTGTTAGAGCACACCTGGTTCATAGTAAGCACATACATTAATTAGAATCTGCACATAAGGTTTCCATTTCCTTCTAGAACTTAGATTAGATGATCTTTTGTTACTAATGGTCTATTTGTAGCATATGGAAATCATGGGATGAAAACATGATCATAAACTACTAATGCTTTGTTTGCAGGATGTTGTTGAAGACCATTGTGTGCTTGTCAAAACCATGTGTGTGGATTTCTTAGGTTAGATAACATTTCATTTGGTGCTTAAAATGAACCTTTTTCTTTTCTACCTAGTGTGTCTATAGTGTTAAATCCCTAGGAGTTGCATTGGACATATCCTCTCCCCTTGCCATTCGTGGATCTTGGGTGTAAGAGAAAATCTATGTAACTTCTATAGGAGGCCTACCTTGGACCAAGATACTCGATATTGGGTATGCCAAGGGATGACCTCAAAGTAGTAATGGGCCAAAATCCAGGTCAATGTTCTAGCTGCTATATAAAATTCAATTATGGTGAAAGTCATGTCGGTGGTATTGTTGCATGATAGCTCTCCTCCAGTACCCTTGTGGTGTGTCAAACACTGAGACCTTCTATGAAAGTTTATCATTCACTTGCCAAACAAAATGCCCTTACTAAAAACCATGTTTTAGTAGCCAAAATCCTTTCTATCCACTGGCTCAAGGGGTCACCCATGCTCGTGAAGACATCATACATTCTCATGATCCTTAGTAGAGGCAACAATCCCTTAGGAATTCATGCCCCTTGGGAAGTGAATCTTGGTAGCACTAAGAAGTGAGTGCATTGTAAGGGGGAGCCTATGGTGCCAAGATCCTAGGTTGTCCACTTTGGATAAGAACAACTAAACTTTGGTTTAAGTAGGAATTCAGTGGATACAATCCTAAAAGCCTAGATTGTGGTGTGTTTGATCACTCTTAACAACAACTATTCTTGTCTTAATGTGTCTTGCGTGTGTCTAAAACATAATCAAGATAAAAGCCAACATTCAAATTTACACCTTGGAAACTTGCAAACAATTGTCAAAAAATTACACATTGCCAAAAAATTTCAACCTTTATCAAACTTTGCAAACTTTGGTTCAACACACTCAAACCTTGGAAAACATGGCAACTTGTGCTCCTAAATGTCCTTGGCAAAACGTAGATCTCATACTTGCATAAATTGCACTTACATTTACCCTAGTATAAGCTTCATTCTTGCATTAAATAGACTTCCAATTGCACTTTTTAGTCCTCATTTTCCATCCATTACCTTTCATATTGCATCCATTTGGGTTTAGTTCACCTCTCCTAGTTTTTTGCATTTTCATCTCAAAATCAGCATTTTGCATTCACCACCTTGCATCTTTGCATACCTATTCATCATCTTGACCACTTTAGCCATCATTCTGGGTGTCCTAACCATCATTTTGAGCATTCATACTAGCCTTAACATTGTCCCCCACTATATACCTCTTTGTGACATCAATCCTGAAACCATAGTTCTTATAATTGCCTTGGTTTTAGCCCAGTTTACTAACTACGCCCAGAAACTACAAACTGTGCCTAGAAACTACCAACTACATAATTGATGCAATCTTCACTATTTGGGCACACTTGGTGGTCCTTAAACCTATTTTTTGGGTTCCAAGTAACATTTTGGGGCTTTAATTTTGTCTTTAGGTACCTGGTTAGCTCCCCTTGCATTAGCTTGCCCAGATCTGCATTCTTCATCACCTAGTCTTCATTTCCTTCAATTAGGAAATCATTACATACGTCATAACCTCTATTTTGCATCTCTCAACTCATCCTCACATCAATCCTAGCATCTTAGCTTCCTAGCATATCAGTTTGGCAACCATACCTTTCAGAATCAGCAAACATTCTTCCTAGCTTACCAATTGCACCAAGAAACTACCAACTATGCCCAAACTAGTCCCAACTATTTCAATGGAACAATTGGTATTGTAAGGTTACACTTGGCACTATTAGGGTGCACTTGGGTACCTGCATGACCATTTTGGGCCTCCAAACTGCACTTTAGGACCCCAAAACTGCATCTAGGAGCCTCTACACCTCCCTGTTCTGCACTTGACCCAAAACCAAATCTTGCACCAAAAATCACCTTTTTCATCATAGGAATTGTCCATATCACACATCTTCTCAGAATCATCACCATTTCAAGTCCCCAAAACATCATTTTGAACCCTCGAAACCTTTGAATTTAGTTAAAAATCTAGACAAAGTATGAGTCTTAGAGTATCTCCTAGTGTTGAGGGATAATGGATCTTGACTAGTCTTTTTATCTTTTCTTATCACTTTCTTTGGTCAAAATTTATTATGTCTTCATATATTTGACCTTTTCATCTTTTATCAATTTGATCTTTTCGTGTCACTTTTTGGTCAAGATCCAAAGTCCTTAATCACAAGGTTAAACTCCTAGACAAAATACTTTGTAAAAGGTTTTACCTAGGTTCAAAACTTTCCATATGCACTTTTCATCAGCATAATCATATTCCCAAACCTCATTTTGACTTACCCTAGTGGTATATCCCCTTCATCTTGCATGGTCCAAACCTTAGCATCATTCTCACTACCTAACCCTATCAGATTATCCATCAACCAAATTGTCTTCTTGATCATTTACCCTCATTTTTCATATCCTAAATGTCATTATCAACCCTTGGAAACCATCCTTTGCATAGTCTACCTTGCATGAGCCTACCTTTGGTTTCATTACCAAGTCCAAAACATAACCCTAATTGTCATTTTGCATACCTTAGAGTCATTTTCATCCCCTCTAGTCAAACTTCAAAATGGTACCTTGCATTCACATTTGCATCATATTCCCTAGGAAATTTGCACTTTGCAAATCAAAACCCTAATTCATTTGGCATTTCCTCACATTTCATAACATTCCTAAACACTTAAAAATCCCAAAAACACTCATATCTTGCATACCCACCACTCTAAATCACCCAAAACACTCAAAATTTCCATTGCATCTGCATTCTTAGGTATCATGCTAGCACATACTAGGACACAATCAGCTCAGAGACCTGAGGAACTTTATCAACCTTTGTTTTCTGAGGCACAAACACAACCAAAACCTCATCCAAGATAGAAAAAGAGCAAGAAAACCCAACAAACCATTGACAAAGAACAAATTGAGGCATCACAACCTTTACCTGCAAACCCCTTAAACATGTATCCACAAGAGCACCATAATCAAGCTATGACACAAAAAACCTTTAAAAATGCACCTAGTGTGAGATTTTCTCCAAATTCTTCCCCAACACATGGGATGGTTTAGTGGAGTCCAAACTTTGAACCTATATTTGTGCCAATACCACCAGGAGGAGGAAGTGTGCCAACCACACCCGAAGATGAACAATCACATTCCTTTGAATTTAGCCAACCTATCACAAGTACCTTCAACTATAACACATAAAACATACAACAAGGTATTGTACACCTAAGTGATGAATCTAACACTAATTATGGCATCACTAATGAAGAAATGGCTAGGGCATGTCAAGAAAAAAACTTTCATAAAAACTTCAAACTTTTGGCAGCCCAAGAAATTGTCAAATTCAATCCAAATATGGAATGACCTAAATCCAAACATCAAATGAACACAACCATTGAAAACCTAAAAACCATGATCAATTTGGACTTAGATAAGGGAAAACAACCTTTGGAGTTTTCAAACACAATAATGGCACCTATAAGGTCTCATCAAGAATCAACCATCGAAATCCTCCAAAGTACATTTGAACAGATCAATGTTAACCCCTTTTTCGATGAAATACCACCAATCCCTAAACACCCCAAAAGGACATTAAGACTTGATTTTAGTCACATGATGTAATGACAAGATGGACCTAAAGGGACTTGTGCTCTAGGGATGCTAGACATACCTTCTCTAGAGGCAAATCAACAAAGTACACCTTTGCTCCTAACTTTACCAAGTGCTATGAAATCAATTGCTATGGAGCCTCTCATAAGTACAACATGTGAAACATCAAGTGCAACCATCCCTATGGAAACACAAAGGAAAATTCTTATTGACATTACACCCATTCCCAATAGGGACATGTTGCATAGTCAAGTCAATATGATGTCACAAGCAGGAACATCTAACACACAAAGGTACCAAAACAACAATCCAAACATGACATTCAATTCTCAAGGACCTAGTCAACCCCCACAACAACAACAACCTACAGTGGTACAAGGACTCAACACTTCCAAGGCACAACCAAGTCTACATCCACTTAACACACATCCCACATATCAACAACAACATCAACCACAATGACAACAACCTCAAGTGGGGCAAACATCCAACATTCCTAATATGCAATCCCATGTGAACCCACTTGACTCACACACAATTTATCAACAACCATTTCAACAACAAGGGATGTTTGCTAAATAACAAGAGAAACTCAAGCAATAGTTGGAATACCAAAGATACCTTGAGCAAAAAATTGCATACCAATAACATTTATTACAACAACAACATGTGCCACAACAATCTCAATAGATACCTCTACAACAACACTCACATACATGGTCTCACATACAACCAATAGAGGTATCCCAATAGCAACTGCCACACATGGCACAACAACAACACATGGTACAACAATCATACTCAATCCCACAACAAGTACCCCAACAACAAGGACCCTTCTATCTTCGAGGTGCCAACATACCTCCACCACCTAGATACACTTCATCAGACTCATCAGACACAAAAATGTTAGGATCAAGTAGACATAGTTCCCACCATAGCAAATGGTCTACTCACAGACACAAAAGAATTGAAGGAAAGACCATCATGCAAAACCCCAATGAAGAACTATTACAACTTTCCAAACAAGTCAAGGCATTGGGATTCTAGAAGAAACAAGCTCTATATATAGAAAGGGACCTACATCCTAATCCATTTGATAAAGGTTTGTATATGCCTCCATTCCCAAAACACTTTGAGGCTCCAAGGTTCAAAAAATACTAAGGAAAAGGCAACACTGTTGATCACATCTGAAAATTTTTTGCTTCATGTACCAAACTTAGTGATGAGTCCACTTACCTCATGAGATTGTTCCCTCATTCTCTAGGTGAGCCCACACTTGAATGGTACTCCAAACTTCCTGGTAATATCAAATCTTGGCTAGAGCTAGAAGACAAGTTCATCTCCCACTTTGCCTTCAACATTACAAATGAGGTGACACTTTCTTATTTGTGCTCAACTAAACAAAAGATAGGAGAATCATTCATCACATTCTTACTACATTGGAGAAGCTTAGTTAGTCAATGCTAACTAGACATTCTTAAAGAACAACAAGTTAACTTATGCATTGAAAACTTAGTCCCAGACTTAATGTATGAACTCAAAATCAAGAGCCCAAGCACCATTTCTAAACAAATGAAAAAAGGGAGTAGTATTGAAGATGCTCTTATCCATAAGGGAATCCTCAAGACAAACAAGGACAACACCAATACCAACTCATCTAATGAAAAGCCAAAAATTTTCTCCAAAAACAAGAACATGACTAATGATGGCATTGTGGATGCTCGAACAATTAGCACAACACAACCTCAATTGAATTTGAAAGGTGCAAACCCCACAAATTCACAAACCCTTAATCAAACAACACCTCAAAAACAAAAAAATAAGACTTCTATGCAAGACAAAAGATATCCTAGAACCAAGGATAGAAAATTCACACCATTGGGGATACCTCTTGAGACTGCATTGAAATAGTTATTGAGTAATAACTTCCTACAGTTACCATCAATCAAAGATGAGCCACTGACTAAAGTTGATTGGTGGGATGACAAAAAGTACTATGATTACCATCATACCAAAGGACATAAGACTTCATCATGCTTCCAATTGAAACATGCAATACAAGACCTTATTGATGATGGTGTAATCATAGTTGACCCATCACTATTAGCATCCAACTCTAACCATACTATATTCAAAGATCCTTTGGGTAATCATGACAAAGAGAAACCCTCCAATTCAAACTCAAACTCATGAGATAATGTGAATTACATGCACATGGGATATGACTACACTGTCAACTATTTCAATGAGTCTAATTCCCGCATATCCACATTCACATTGAAGGTTAAAGACCCTCATTGTGCTAACACTACACATCATACCAAGGTCACCCTACTTGGAGCTCCATCTAGACCTACTACTTCTACTAGACCTATACCTCCTGGTAGACCTGTTGCCCCTAATTTGTTTGATTATAGCCTTGTTGAACAACTTGGCAAGACCCTTGCACAAATATCCATCTTGGACCTACTGCGTGCATCTCCCCAACACTAGAAGATCTTAGAGAAAGTCCTTAAAGAGTCAGTAGTCCTAGATAACAATTATTTTGCCCAGTTTCAAGCCATGGTTGGGAACCTATCCACATCATAGCATATCACATTTTCCCCTCAGGATGTTCCTAAAGATAAACCTAATCACAATGATCCCCTTCATCTCGAAGTCTTAATCCATAATGCAAAAGTCAGACATGTCCTAATAGATGGAGGAGCAGGACTGAACATCTATACTCTTAAGGTTGTCAACAATTTGGGTTATTCTGGGTTATTCTAAAGATGATGTGGATCCCTCTTGAAGAATCACAATAAAAGCTTATGATGATGGTGAATGCTTCTCTAGGGGTGTCATCACATTACCTATCAGAGTTGGTCCAACTACTGCAAACACATTATTCCATGTCCTAGATATAGAAATGAACTGCAACATGATACAGGGACACCCTTGGCTTCATGCTATGAAAGTAGTGCCCTCAACATATCATCAATGTCTGAAGTTTTCCTATAATAACATGGAGGTTAACATCCTTGGCAATCCAAATCATTTCCAATTTTGTGCTAATCTAAGAGATGCTACTACATACCAAGTCCCAACAAACAATGAAGCACAATCCACAGATTCCTCTAAGTATGTGGATGCTAATATACTCCTTAGTAAGGCCAAGGAAAAGATGAAGATTGAAGCCAATGGGTGTGGAGAATACTTTTTGTCTCATGTATCCCACATCAGGAAGTCACCACTTTCTCCCATCAGTACAACAAATGCCACTTCCATCAATGAGAATACTTATGTTTATATGGATAAAGAAAAAGCAAAATGAGAACCCACTTTGATATCTCCTAGCAAGTATGGACTTGGGTTTACTATCATGCAAAAAAAAGGCTATGATGGCTATAGTAGTCTTGGATCTTAGAAACAAGGAATCATTGAACCTATCACTACAAAAGGTTAACCTCCTAGTTTGGGGCTTGGATTTAAACCATTACGAATAGGTCCTCCTAGTATTACATTACCTACTTGTAAGACTATGGATGTTTTGAATGATGAAAAGGCATTTGAGGATATCTCACCTGAAACCAACAATCCTTTGACTTTTGAGCATAACTCCAATGATACAATGGAACCTAATGACCATATCCATAACTTTAACCAAAGCCCATTCAGCACTGATGATGACATCCCCTCAAGTTATCCTGAACTATTGGATTGGACCGCCAATTTTTGATCAATTCGACAATGATGACACTCTTATAATAGATTTTGAAATATATGGAGGCATTATGGACAATAATCATAAAGAAGCAATTTCTCTTGAAGTGAACACATTGGCATATTATTGGGAGTCAACTCCATCTGACGGCAAAGAAAAAAATAATGAGCATAGGTCTCTTTGTGAAAATCTAAAGGCACCATTAGCCCGTAAAAAATCAAAAGCTAAGCAGCTCCCAATGATACAAAAAGAAAAATATGATGCCATAAATATCAGTGTTCCAATGTTCAACATGCCACAAAGTCTTTTGGAGCTCTCTCGATTAGCATTCTTGTGGAAGGTCATTGGTCTCAACCCTCCCAACCCTCCCTTATATCCTGTTATTTATCCCCAAATCCAGCTACCTAATTTTTCCAGCACTAAAGATGACACCTCTATCCCACAAGCCTTTTTGTATATCGTCATTGGTTACATCCCACATGAAATTTTTGTTGACCTAATTATCCTCAGATGCCTTGATTCACAAGAGGCAGACATTGTCTTACATATGGTAAATGATGGTATATCTCAAGGCCTTTCTAGTGGTTTGATTTTAGCTACAAACTCAGAACAATTCCTACATAATAATGGTCAGTTATGGGTCCAAAGATTGTCAGCTAGTAGCAGCGACACCAGATATCTTCTCAGCATTCCACAACAACATTCTTGATTGCATCTAAAAGTCCTAAAAAAATATCAAAAAAATAACAAAAAGTCCTTAAAAAAGAAAAGAAAAAAGTGAAAAAAGTCATGAAAAAATGGATGCCTTGATGAAAACCTAGCAAACAAGCATCTTGGCATGAAAATTTGAGTCAAGAGAAAAATCTCGTCCAAAAGTGAAAACCTGGCAAACAAGCACTTTAGACAAGTACAATGGTGAAAACCTGGCAAACAGGCACCATGTGTAATCATTGTTGCTCCTCCATCTATCAAGATTCCATTTAGTCTTTTCCCCTTCTGTCATTTCTTGATCATATTCTTCCTATTACAAGACATCCTTGGCTCCTTGACCATGGCTCAAAAACTAGTTAATGTCCTTTGTTACCTTGCCTAAGCATCACCAGTCCACACACACTCTGTCATTGGCCTTTGTACATAGTCTATGTTTTGTCTGAGGGCATATTACCTACATGGTGCACAAGTTTGAATTTGAACTGGGGGCATATCCCTAAGGACTTTTTGTCCATTGGACCTATTGCCTAACAAATTGGAGCTAACACCTATATATGCTTTTATGATCTTGAAAAAATCCTAAACATTCAAATACGATCCTGAAAAAATCACTAAAAATCACATAATGTCTTGAAAAAATCCTAAACATTCAAATATGATCTTGAAAAAAGCACTAAAAATCATAAAATTTCCTGAATAAGCCCTAAAAATTGTAAAATGTCCTGAAAAAACTAGTCACACAAAAAAATCAAATTCCCCCCAAAACCCTAAAAATCACAAAACCCATCAAAAATTTGCAATAAACCTTGTACATATTCACTGTGGATCACCACCCCTTTTGTGTAACAACTTGGACTTTGTAGACTAAAACTCAAAGCACTACACTTTCATGACAATCACACTATCTGAGCAATGTGAACTGATACTCAATCCAACATATCACTACGAACCTCTCGACTAAATCCACAAATAGTGCTATCACATCATTAACATGTCAAACACCATATAGACACCTAAAACACTAAAAAGAACATAATAATGGAAAAGAATAGCTATTGGTTCATGTTGTTTAGTGAGTGATTTATTTTTGCTTTGTTTTTCTTTGATCATGATCCTGTGCCACTCGATGATATAAACTGATCTATGAGAGGGGTCAAGATGGTTCATGGTCATCTTTTTCTATTTTTTGTTTGTTATAATGTACCTTTGAGATTCTGAGGCATGTACATATTCCTTAGGAAGGAAAAGGTCATTCTCTATCTGCATCATGCTTGTTTACACAAAAGGCTTGCATTTGTGCTCTGGCCCTTAATGCCATGATGCATTGCATTCCATTTGCCATATCAAAATAAAGCTCGATTTGACATATATTGCACTTTGTAAAAGCAAAAGTCTTTCCATCATACTAAAATCTCCTCATCTTATCTTTCTTTTTCATCTCATTCTCCATCACTGTGATCATGTCTTCTGATTCACCAAATCATCTTCATCTAGCATTCATGCATTCCTGCATCATCTTACTTTGTCAATCAACTTTCTTAGGCTTTCCACATAGTTCAACCTTAGTTTGAAATTTGTCTCTTCATATTTGACCAAATTTGACCATTTTTTATGATTTCACTCATGTTAGGACATCTTTCCACCATTTTGGGCATGCATGCAAAATTTTGGGGCATTTTGAGTCCAATCGGGCTATTTTTGGCCCCCAGAGCCTTTTAAGGTGTAATCTGCACTTTTAGGGCATAGTTGGGATTCCCAACTACATCATTGACACACTTGGTCATACCAAATACATCACTAACATAGTTGGTAGAGTTTTGGGCACACTTGGGGACCTAGGGTATCCAGAACTACTCTCGGCACCCCTATGTTGCACTCCGGAGGCCATAACTTTTGTGTTTCAACTTTGATTTATGAACTGTTAGTTGCGTTGTACTCATATATTTATTGTGAACAAAATGAGCTATAATTTTCATTATTTTGTCACTATATGGACTGGTAATCCTTGAGACTACTCTTGGCCTCCTAGTTGTCCCCTATCATGTTGATTTTGGCCCTCGGAGCCTTCTCGGGCACATTTTGCACTTTTTGAGTCCACTTGGGCTTCCCAAGTGCATAATTTATGCACTTGGTACTATCATGGCACACTTGGGCTTACCAATTGCATCATTGACACACTTGGTTGAATTTTGGGTGCAGTTGGGATAGTAGGATGTCTAGAACTACAATCGAAGCCCCTATGTTGCACTCTGGAGCTCATAACTTTTGCGTTTTAACTCAGATTTGCAATCCATCAGTTGCATTAGATTTTTATCTTCATTGTGGAAAAAATGAGCTATCATTTTCATCATTTTGTGTTTTTCTTGAGTGGTAACCCATACAATTACTCTCAGGCTCTCGATTGACCCTATTCTGCACTTTAGGCCTCATAATTTTCACATTGTAGCTCTGATTTTCATTCTGTTAGTTGTTATGGTTTTGTCTTCTTGTTGTCAAAAAATTGACTTATCATATCCTTATCTTAGTCAATTTATCAAGGGGTCACCCATATATATCATCCCTACTGGGGCATGTTGTGGCTTTCTCATCAGTTATTCTTCGATACAATGCTCTAAATCACATTGTATCAAAGAGGGGCAAAATGTAGACACTCAAAAATGGTTCGCATCTATGATTTCATCACTTCTTCATACTAATTTGTCCCATTTTTCTCATTCTACTAACATTGATCTTTTGGCCAAAATTGATTATACTTTATCATTTGTATCCTTCTTCACATCAATTTCATGTCATTTCGAAATCATATCAAATCAACTCGAAACCATTTCATATCACTCAAAATCACCCCAAATCAACTCAAAATCACTCAAAATCAGTCCTAATCAACCTAAAACATGTCAAACATCCCAAATCAATCATCATTTATCCAAGCCTAAGAATTTTTGTGGCTTTTAGTGTCTTGGAAACCTATCAACCTATCAATCTTATCAATCTAACCTTAGTACTATCATGGCTCTTAGTGCTAGGTCAAACTATCATTCATGTCATTCAATCTTTGACATTGTTGAGGCTTTCAATGTCAGATCATGGTATCATCAACCATTTTAATAATATTGATAGTGTCCATTGATGCTATTATGATCAACCTTATCAATAAATTTCAATACTATGGCATTTACAAGGCTAAAACTTCAAGAACTTCCATTCTTCTACGAGGCCCTTTTGAGTCTAATACCACAAGGATTTTCATTCCTTTCCATATTCAAGAATTAACAATATCAAACAAGGCATGTGATGACAAGTAGGGGCCCATACACCCTACCCTCTTTCCCTCCTCTCACCATGAGAGGAGACTACACCATTGAGGTCCAACTAAGGCCCTACGCCTGTACATGGCCACTTCTTCCCTCTCCAAGGGTGAGTAATGCCAAAAAAATCTCCATGAAATCCCCTCAAAAACAAATCATCAAGATAGCATAAGAATGCATCAAGAACAAACAAAAATCCCTCCAAATCCATCCCAACATACAAGCAAGCAAAAGCAAGAAAAACACAATACTTTATGCAAGATCAAGGATGAGAAACATGAATAGAAAAACCAACAGAGTGAGGAACTCATACCTTCACAAAATTTTATGGCAAAAATGGTAAGTTGAGAGGAGCTTTTCCCTTTTCTTCCTTCAATCTTCCAACTTTCTCAAAAACTAGAGATTGGGTAACAACCCCAAAACTCTTCCAAAATCCTCTAAGTATGATCCTTAACTCAACTAGACTTCAAGAAAACTCAAGATGGAGTTAGAGTCACCAACTCATGTAGATGACAATAAATTTTCGCAATCCCCCAAAAATAGGGCTTTTGAGTGACCCTAAAAGTCAAACTAAGAGGCTAAGGGGGTGGAAAGTACTCCCCACCCATACCCTTACCCCTAGGGCACTTAAATTTGATGTTTTTAAGCCTTAAAGACATAATAGGAACAATTAAAACCTAGGGGAATAATAAAATCAAATAACAACCTTTTAAAGATAAACAATGCATGGATAGCATATTTAAACAAGGGGGTTCAATTTTGTCTTTCCTTTAGGTTTCTCAGCTACATGTCTTGCACACTCATTGCACACATCATTAGGTTCAATAAATCACATGCATTATGAAATTTACGTATTAGAAAAATCATATAAATTAAAACATTCATTTTCTAATGATCAATTACTTATCTAATTTTACTCATATTTTCGACTATTTGAATTATATAATCAAAGTGTTAGTTTTGCATTCATTTACTTTATCATCATACATGTTTGTAAAGCATTAAATGATGAAATCAAATATCTAAAAGTAAAGCATCACACATCATAAATATCATAATAATGTTCAGTGCATCAAATAATGTTCTAACATATCAAGTCATGAGTATCAAAATAATAATGTACCATCGATGCTAGGATGGGTCAGGGTGAGGCCTCACATCCTCCCCCACTAGGCATGAACTTCCTCCTGGAGTTAATCAAAAAGATATGGGTACTAAGATTGCATCTGTGCCGCATCCTCCCATGAAGTCGTAACCTCATCATAACAATCCCATTGGACCCTAACCTGGCCCAACTCTTGTCCTCGAAGTGCTAGGGTCTGTCAGGAAATAATATGGGATATGGGTAGGCTCCAGTGCTACTTGGCCATCTAACTCCACTTGTAGCCTCAATAATTGTAGCCTAATGCTCAACTTGGCAGTTATCAACTGCTGCAAAAACTCCCCGGGACTTGCCCATGTCTCCAACTGTCAGCTCTAAAAAAGACCCTCTCTAACCACTAGATGACTATCCCTAAGGACACTCTCTAGAAATATGACCCATGCCACCACAAGTGTAACATGGTCCTCATGTATAAGATTGTGTACCCTATGATCCAAACTGTTGTGGGCCTCCTAACATGCTAGACCCACTGTATCTACCCTTGGAAGACTACTGAGTTAGCTCTGACTATGGTTGTGGGACATGTACTTTCTAATCCTATTGTGACTGCTATTGCCTAGGCTTAGAGCCATGATAACCCTGTGAGGGTTCCTACTATTGCTACTACATAGGTTGTTGTCCCTTAGAGGACCCTGGTGTATAGTTCTGATTCCTTTCCAAGGGGGTTTTTGTCAGGTAGAGTTTCAGTTTTGGGACTGATCCCATGACTCCTATCTACCTCGAGTGTCCTCAGCAACTAGTGCTATCTCCACTACCTGTCTGAAGGTGGTAGGGAAGGCCATACAAACTAGACCCTAAAGTGAGAAATTCAAACCCATGATAAAGCGATGCACTCACAATTTCTTGTCCTTCATGTATTCAACATAAGGAGGGAGCTAGAGAAACTTGCTCTCGTACTGAGCCACTATAAGGCCCCTCTAATATAGAGAATGAAACTCCTCTATCTGCTTCTATCTAAAGTGCTCAGACAAGTACCTCTCTTGGAACCTCTCCAAGAATGACTCCCATGTGAGGGTATCCATCCTCACTCCTCCTATAGTCTCCTCCTAATGCCACCAATTGGAGGCATCTCCTCTCAACTGATGAACTCCAAGACATGCCTTTAGATTACTCCCATAAGGATGTAATCCAAAGCATCGCTAAAGACTCTATAACTAGGTCTCTGCTACTATCCCCTCTGTGGAACCAGTAAAGTGTGGTGGTCTGAGTCGTATCAACTCCCTGATATCATCTCCTATATGTCTAGGAGGTTTGTCGACTGGTTGTCCTCTCTAATGTATTGACTCACGCTCATGCTCACCCTGACCCTCTAACTGCCTTAGTGGGGCACTCCTAGTCCTCTCTTTTCCCCTAGGCCCGCATCCTCTGGGTCCCTTTACTTCTACTACAAGAATTTGCTAACTTGGCTGAACTACAGGCACTACCCTCTGCTGAACTACATCGATCAAAGTCTAAAGGGCATCTATAATGTCTTGATTTGGGTTAGGTGGTGGTGGTGGAGGTCCATCCTCCTATCCCACTCTACCACCTCTTGCCCTACGGCCTCTACCTTGTCGATTGCTTTGAGTAACAGGAGGCATCCTTCACAATTTAATGTTTAGCTTTAAGTTTTAGAAGCATACTGGTTTTAGGTTCCTAGTGTTGGAACACGGGCTCTGATACCAAAATGTCATGCCCAAAATCTAGGGGCAAAACACACCCACACAATTTTTTTTAACTATGATTAAATAAGATAACAATGGTCGCAAGAGATTTTAAATGTTTAACTATAATGGAACTAATTGCTCGAGTAGTCTTAAATTCAAATACCCATAAGTACTTTGAACTAGATGCAAGTTCACCATTGATATAAGAGGTAACAACATAATTTGCACATTTTGTAAGAAGGGTTATATTGGGAGAATTGAAAGTTTCTTAATAAATCAATTAATTAAATTAAATGACTAATCCGTTTAACTAAAGTCCTAAACCATCAATCTGTTTTAATAATTCTTTAAAATATTACCTCCTAAGGGTGACACTAGATTAACACAACTTACCCGCTACATCTTAATGACCTACTAACTAAAATGAATTCTATCTCTTAATTACATAACTTGCTAAGCACCAATCTAATTATGATTAAATACTACAAACCTTAAAGATCCTCAAATTAACTAACCCCTTTTTTAAAAAAAAATTGATAACTTGAACGTCATTACAATTTTAATCATTTACTTCAGGCTTAATATCATTAATTAACTTCTTTCAACATCATTCTAATTACATTCTAAAACTTTAATCCAAAATCTAAACTTAACCTTAAATTTTTCTAAAACATTCTTATAACCATCTAATTAATTAATTTATTGTTTACCATTTAAATTGATGACAAGAATAATTCAATAAATATATATATTAATCTAAACTTTATTTGAACTATCATAAATTTAAGTCCATATTAAAATCGATCTATAAAGCTCACAATAGTATAAAACTAATTTAATATTTTAACATTCAAACACTATTTAATAATAAAAAGCTAATCCTAATTTAAATTAAACATACATCTAAAATGAACTAAACATAAATATTAATTAGAATGAACCTTGACTAAATTAGATACTACTAAAATAAATTAACTAAAAAAAAAAAATTCTAAACTAACATAATTTTAATACTCAATTAAAGATATATCAAAACTAAATTGAATTATAATTATAATAATACTAAACTTAAAATTAAAACAAACTTAAACAAACTTAAAAATAAACATTAACTAAATCAAGACTTAACTAAACTCAATATTAACATTATTCTGAACACTCTATAGAAATACTAACACAACAAATTAAAAACTAATCTTATATTAACAATTATTAACATAACTTTATTAATACTAAATAACCATAAGCACTACCATTAATATTACTACACCATTTAATCACACTATCCTAAAACTGAACATGAATTTAGAAAAAAGACTTTAAATAATATAAGCTAAACAAAAAAAACTAAACATTGAAAATTAAATCTAAAACTAACTTAAATTTAATATAATCTAACTACACCACTATCCTATTTACTAACTATTCTTACTAACCTACTCTACATACTAATTTGCACATACTAACCAATACATTTAACCATACTAACAAAGGATATTACTAAACTACTAACCTAATAAATACAAACTAGAAACTAACACTACATAACATAACTAAATTATCCCAAAACTAATACCTACCCTTACCCCCTATGCCAAGTGGGCTGACCAAGGGGTCTACGCATTACCCCATGTCCTGAGATCTAACGCAGGCCTATCCAAGCATAGGCCTATCCTCTCTTGATGATGCGCGAGGGGTGATGAAGCCAAGACCAGCACATGGTAAGGAGTGTAAGGGTGGGATAAAGTCTTAGTGTTATATATATATATATATATATAAAGACTTACCTTGCCTTCCAAGTCAATGTAGGGTCATAGCATGAAGTGGGGAGAATAGAATAAAAAGATTTGGTTTATATTAATATTTTAATCATTCTCTTGCCCTCCCTTAAACATGATTCGACCCCTGTACTTGCTGGCAGGTGGTTGGGGACTTAGACTCTTCTTCTTCTTTTTTAATTTATTATATGATTCGACCTGTACCTTGCCCATATCTCAAAGCAACATGGAGTTAAAAGCCCAAAAGTTTTATAGTTGAGATGTGGAATTTAAAAAGTATTAACATACATATTTAGATATTTTATATTCTAATTTATTTAAGTTATATTGTTTAATGAATTAGCAATGATTTTTCATTGCAATTCAAAGAAGAATATCTCAAGGAATATTCTCTGTGACATGGGAGAATTAAAAAAACTTCCCCATACATTTTCCAAAGAGGATTTTAACTCCTAGAAGTGCACATTTTTTTTTTGAAGCCATTTTTTTCTAAGTGTTGGCATGCTTCTCAATGCTATATACATATTTATATAAAGAGTGATTTTTAATCCAATGACAACATTGATTTCCATTAACAAGCATACTAGTTCAAGGAAGTGCATAAGGTGATATTTTCTTTTGTCTTTCATCCTAAATCTCATGTTTTAACAATCATCATAAACAAGGTGTGTGTCCTATTTATCCAAAATTCAAGTGATGCATATTTCATAATCAAATCTGATTGAGGCAATTATGAAATTTAACAATGAGGAATTTAACTTTGTGATCACAATGTAGGAATTTTATTTCATCTTAATGCTTAAACATCGAATTGAAACTTCAACATATCAAATTGTTTTTCATTAACATAATTGAAAACTTGGAAGTCCATAATTCAGAGTCATTATCTATCAATCTATTTTCTCACAACATATGCAAAATTTGAAATCACATGAGAGCCATACAAGGAGGTTTTCATAATCTCTCTTTTTTTTTCCTCTATTATTCATCCTGGTTCAAGGCTCCATCAGGAAAGAACTAGTAAGAAAACTTGATGTCTTTGCCAATACATCCAAATTCAAATACATTTTACATAATATTACAATTCAAAAGAAAACTCTTCAAAATCCTTCACAAGTACTATCTTTCAACACCTTCAAAAACTTCAAGGAAACACAAGGAGAAGACAAGAGCTGACCTGGGTGAATCATCACAACATCAAGAACAATTCAAGCATGCATCCTAATCCAATTTTGCACAATAGTTCCAAACATAGAACCTGACTCGAGGGGGAGGTGGATTTTCTCAATTGGAGATGTCAATCACTATGCCATATCATAGCCCTTTCGAGGCTAAAACTTCAAGACCTTTTGTTCTTCTACAAGACCCTTTCGAGGCTAATACCACAAGGATTTTCATTCCTTTCCATATTCAAGAATTCACAATATCAAACAAGGCATGTGATGACAAGTAGGGGACCATACACCCTACCCTCTTTCCCTCCTTTCACCATGAGAGGAGACTCTACACCATTGAGGTCCAACTAAGGCCCTACCCCCGTACATGGCCACTTCTTCCCTATCCAAGGGTGAGTAATGCCAAAACAATCCCCATGAAATCCCCTCAAAAACAAATCATCAAGATAGCATAAGAATGCATCAAGAACAAACAAAAATCCCTCCAAATCCATCCCAACACATGAGCAAGCAAAA